>QRFJ01000194.1:1531376-2110737 GCA_006176705.1 Cocos nucifera
AGCAAAACTATCAATATTTATTAATTATCTTTTGGTCCAGGTGTAATTTAAATAAATATTAATGCATTAAGTTTTGTGAAACCCTCTAATTAAAATACGCTGCGTCCAAAGCGCACTAAAATTTCGCATGCATATGAATTCTAATTTGATTCATAATACAAGGTATATAATCAAGAAGCAATAACATAGATGTACTTGGTCCGTAACATCTATGTTCATCAGATCAATTAGAAGATGGCCAGTAATCTAAAAGCATTAAGATCAGATTTATATACTCCTCATGAATAAAATTTAAAATTAAAAATAAATCATACTGAATATTGCATCAAAAGAGTGGCTACACCTTAGCCTTAGTAAAAGAAAATTTAGTTCATGATAACAAGTTCAAAAATAGCAAATAAAATAAAAAGCATAAAGAAATTAGACTATTTGATTGCTGAAATTGATTGTCCATCGCTCTTGGTGTGGAGAACTTGGTGAAGAAGAAGTAGCTCCTTGATCAATATTCTGATTGTCGGAAGAAAAAAATTAAAAACCCTTTTCTTTCTCTTAAAAATCTCTCTTCTCTTTCTACCTCTCTCTTCTCTTTCTCTTCTATTTCTTTTTATTTCTCTGCCTCTCTCCTTTTTTTTTTCTTATGGCAACAGCAGATTTTATAGGCTCAGAGGATGATTTCCCATCAAAATCCTCTTGAAATTAGGTTTAGAACTCTTAATATAAGTCAAATTAGGATCCTGAATGATTCTGACCGTTAGATGTCGATCAAATGATCCAAAAATCACTTAAAAACTCTTTAAAATATCCTAGATCAAGTCAGAATTCATGCCAGCCATTCAGATCAATCATTGGATTGAATCTAGGCCATCAGATCATGCATAAAGAGGGCTTCTAATTTTTAGTTTAACGTCGGAATGTATCTCAGTCGTTGGATCTCGATTGAGAGCTGCGGATGCCATTCGTCAGCGCATGCGTGTCGGCCGTCCGATCAAATCTTAGTGAAAGGCACCCGTTGGATCAAACAAAATTCTCAAATTATCTTTTGTAGACCATGTGCGAGCCCGGTGTTGCATGGACCGCCGCATTCTTCTGCCAATCGGAGCGCACTTCTTCATATAAAATTTTCGAAATACCCTCAAGTCGGTCCACCGTGCGCCGCAAAAAATGCTGATGTTAGTCTGCCATTAGTGCTGCATCAGCGGGTTCGTCTGCTGGTGCTGTCAAACCGAGCGGTCTGCTGAGCCAATTTTTCTGAACCGATTTGAATCGAACCACTTTTTTTTTTTTGAAATTCAATTTTGGGCTCGTTTGAAGTCCATTTTGCCTGAAATTTATTTCATCTGAACCAAAAAAATAAGATCTTCATATTGATGGCCTTCTTTCCTACATAAGATTAACAAAAGTATCAATTTCTAAAGAAATAGATTAATTTATTTTATAATTTAATACTTTTATTAGTATATTTTTACCACTTATCACACCCTCCAACTTAGTCATTGCTAGTCCCTTAGCAATGTTTTATTTAATACCATGTTTCAATAAGATTATCCATCACAAAGATAAAATCTAGGACTAAAGGTCAAAAAGTTTAGAAAATATTGCTAATTAAGCATTGAGCTTTCAGAAGCAAATTTTTCAGTCAATACAATTAAAAACTTTCTTAGAGTACATCAAAGATCTATAGCACTTGTGTTCGTGATGACTAACTTTAGCATTTCAGTATTAAATTAAAAGAATAAAAGTATCCTCTCTTATCACCTATTTTGGTCAATTTTCTATACATTCTCAATTTTATACTCATGAATTAAGGTAGCTTTCACACTGCCCTTTTTTTTTTTTTTTTTGCTGTGCTGAGCATCCTGGCCTTTCCTTCACCATTTTACATGAATTTTCACACTTGACCTAGGTGCAGAGACCCAGTTACTAGGCTTTGGGCAATCCACATATACTCTATCTTTTGCACTTTATTTTTAGGCAGGTAGCTCTTTCCTTAAATTCAAGTTTCTTTGATTAGAATGTATATTAATTATCAATTTTTAGTGATAATTGAATCCTCAGTTGGCCTTATAATCAATACCTACTTTGCCTTGTTAGTGTGCATGTGCAATTAGAAGTGCTAATAGTCTTTTAATGACCTAAGTAGGCTGCTAAAAGTTGACCAACTAATCTACTTCTTTAACTCATTACATTCATTAGCAAATAATTCTATCTTTTATCACTTGTCCAGTCTATCTTGCTCAAGATTTTCTTCTTAACACATGATTTAAATTTTTTTTTTTACCCCCCAGCTTATTCTACATTGTCTTAAAGGAGAAAGAAAATTAAAGGATGCAATAAAGAATAGGAAGGAATACACCTGATTTGGTTCAATCTGGTTCTTTGGAGCTTTGAAATTTTGCTTGAGCTCTCATTGATTTTTCTCTGCAAAATTGAAAATACACACCAAAGTAGTAAAAGAGCAACAATAAATTACTGAAAAATAAAAGAAAAGAAAAATGATCAAAACTAAAAAGAAAAGAAACAACCTATCTAGTAGTTCTGATTTATAGTCTTCAGCTTGACTTTCTTTGAGATTCTAGGTTGGATCTTGTAATTGAATTGCTTCCTTCTCCTTCTCAAAACTTCCATCAATATAATTTTTCAGCCTATGACCGTTTACCTTGAAGGTACCTTTTGATTCGTCAAAGATCTCTTCTGCTCCATATGAAAATACCTTAGTAATTGTATAGGGACCTGTCCATCTTGATTTTAGCTTTCCTGGAAATAAATGTAGCTATGAACTATACAGAAGAACTTGCTGGTCCCTCATGGAATTCTCTTTTTACAATATGGTTATCATGCCATTTCTTAGTACGTTCTTTGTAAATTCCTGGCATTCTCATAAGCATGGTGGCGAAATTTCATCCATCTCATTTATTTTGCATTAACCTGTTCTTTCTTGCATCTTGTATATCAAAGTTAAAAGTTTTCATGGCCCAATATGCTTTATGTTCTAGCTCAACAGGGAGGTGGCATGCTTTTCCTAAGAGTAGCCTATATGGGGACATACCAATAGGTGTTTTATTTGTAGTCCTATATGCCCACAATGCATCATCTAATTTTAATGATCAGTCTTTCCTAGATGCACTTATAGTCTTTTCTAAAGTTCTTTTTAATTTCCTATTAGACACCTCTACTTGACCACTAGTTTGTGGATGATATGGGGTAGCTATTTTATGAGTGACACCATATTTGCTTAACTAATTTTCAAATTGTTTATTACAAAAGTATTTACCTCCATCACTAATGATTTCTCTAGGAGTGTCAAAATGTGTAAAAATATGCTTTTTCAAAAATTTGACAACTACCTTAGCATCATTAGTTGGAAAATATGCTGCTTCTATCCATTTTGAAATATAATCTACAGCCACAAGTATATATTGATTTGAAAAAAAACTAGGAAAAGATCCCATGAAATCAATACCCTAAACATCAAAAATTTCACATACAAGAATATTGTTTAAAAGCATTTCATGCCTCTTAGAGAGATTTTCAGTTCTTTGACAGTAGTCATATAAAGAGACATAAGTATGAGCATCTTTAAATAGAGAGGGCCAATAAAAACCTGATTGAAGAACCTTATAAGCTATTCTAGTTGGGCCGAAATGTCCTTCCTGCCTCCCGATCATGACAATGATGCAGAATTTTCTTCCATTTCTTCCTCTCGGAATGCATCTTCTAATGACCTGGTCTGACACAACACTTATACAAGAAGGGTTCATCCCAAAAATAACATTGTTTAACAATAGATAAGAACCTCTTCTTTTGTTGAAAAGAAAGACCAAGTGGAAGAACCTTACCAACCAGGTAGTTAATAATATCAGCATACCATGAAAATGTTCTACCTGATATAGCATAGAGGCGCTCATCTAAAAATTCCTCCTTGATAGGGCAAATATCTAATTTCTTCTTTATGATGTTTCCAATCTAAAAAGGTGGTCAGCAACTGAATTCTTTGTGTCCTTCTTATCCTTAATCTTCAAGTCATACACTTGTAGCAAAAGAATCCATCTGATCAATCTTGATTTTGCATCTTTCTTGGTAAGAAGATACTTTAGAGCTGTATGGTCGGTGTATATAATAACTTTAGATAAAATAAGATAAGAATAAAATTTATCTAATACAAATACTACTGCCAAGAGCTCCTTTTCTGTGGTTGCATATTTTTGTTGGGCTTCAGTCAAAGTGTGGCTAGCATAGTATATGGTTTGAAAAATCTTATTCTTTCTTTGATCGAGTACTGCTCCTATGGTTGTGTCACTAGCATCACACATCAACTCAAAAGGTAGGGATCAATCTGGTGCTACCACAATAGGTGCCATGATCTGCTTCTCCTTGAGAATGTTGAATGCCTGCAAACATTCATTAGAAAAATGAAAAGAGATATCTTTACATAATAATTTAGATAGAGATTTAGAAATTAGAGAGAAGTCCTTTATAAATCAACGGTAAAATCCAACATACCCCAAAAATTCCTAATATCCTTAACTAAGGTCGGTATGGGTAACTTTTCGATCACCTCAAGCTAAGCTCTATCCACTTCAATACCTTTATATGAAATCTTGTGGCCTAACACTATGCCTTCTTGTACCATCAGAAGAGACTTCTCTCAATTTAAGACAAGATTAGTATCCTCACATCTTTGTAAAATAAGAGATAAGTTATGCAAGCATTTATCAAATGTGGATCCAAAGACAGAAAAATCATCCATAAATATTTTAAGAAAATTTTCAATCATATCATAAAAAATAGCCATCATGCATCATTGAAAAATAGCTGGTGCATTACATAAATCAAACGGCATTCTTCTAAAAGCAAATGTACCATAAGAACATGTAAAAGTAGTTTTCTCTTGATCCTTAGGTGCCATGGTAATTTGATTATAACCAGAATATCCATCTAAAAAGTAGTAAAAATCATGTCCAGCTAACCTCTCTAACATCTGATCGTGAATGGAAGAGGATAATGATCTTTTCTAGTTGCATCATTTAATTTTCTATAATCCATACATACTCTCCATCCAGTAATAGTCCTAGTAGGAATTAATTCATTATTATCATTTTGAACTACAGTAATCCCATCTTTCTTAAGAACTACTTGAACAGGACTCACCCATGAACTATCGAAGATAGGATAAATAATACCTATATCTAGTAGCTTGATTAGCTCCTTTTTGACCACTTGTTGCATCTTAGGGTTGTCTTCTTTGGGGTTGGACCGTAGGCTTATAGTTGTCCTCCATGAGAATTTTGTGCATACAAATTGAGGGACTAATTTCTTTGATGTCTGCTATGGTCCATCCAAATGCCTTTTTGTGTTTCTTTAGCACTCTTAACAACTTTTCTTTTATTAAATCTATCAAAGAAGAAGAAATAATAACAAGTAAGTGCGAGGAACCTTTCAAGAAAATATATTTTAAATGAAAAAGAAGAGATTTAAGTTCAAGAGTAGGTGGCTCTTTAATTGATATCTTTGGAAAAGAAATAGATGATCTTTCTAATTCTTCAAATCATGGTCTGTATGTGCGTGGAATATATGGTCTGGCCTTTAACAATTTTATGCATTCTATTTTTCTTTCATCTTCAGCTGAACCCTCTTGTGATTGAACAATGCAAGCTTCAATAGGGTCCTCAAACCTATTTTCTAGAAAATACTCATGTACTAAATTGTCAATATCATCTATACAAAAATAAGTTTGATTATCATTGGAATGTTTAATAACTTTAAAAACATTAAAAGTAACTTATTCATCTTGGACTCTAAGAATTAATTTTTCTTATTGAACATCTATTAAAACTCCTCCAGTAGCTAAAAAGGGTCTCCCTAAGATAAGGAATACATCATAATCTTCTTTCATATCAAGAACAATAAAATCAATAGGAAAAATAAACTTGTTTACCTTTACTAAGACATCCTCCACTATACCTCTTGGATATTTGATGGATCTATCGGCTAATTGAAGAGTAATAGTGGTAGGCTTCGGTTCTCCTAGACCCAGCTTCCTGAAAATAGAAAAAGGCATGAGATTAATACTTGCTCCTAAATCACATAAAACTTTATCAAAACTATAATCACCAATAATGCAAGGGATAGTAAAACTCCTTGGATCTTTTAGCTTCTATGGTAATTTATTTTGAAGTATTGCTGAGCATTCTTCATTCAAATTTATTCTCTCATGCTCCTTCAGCTTTTTCTTATTTGTTAGAATTTTTTTAAGAAACTTGGCATACCTAGGCATTTGAGTGATAGCATCTACAAAAGAAATATTAATATGTAAATTCTTTAAAATTTTAAAAAAGTTAAAAAATTTCTTATCTGGATGCTGTATTTGCCTCACTGAAAATGATAGTGGCAGCACGTAGGGCTTCACATTTGGATCGGCAAACTATATACCTAGAGACCATCCATCTGCTGGTTATTTTGGTGACTGATGAATTTTAGTTGATGGTTCCTTATTTATAGTTAGCTCTTCGGTCTTCTTCTTCTAATGTGGCTCCTCTAGCTTTTTACCACTTCTTATGATGATAGCATTGACTTGCTCCCTTGGATTGGTCTCCGTGTTGCTAAGCAAGGATCCCTGAGGTCTCTCAGAGATTATCTTAGTCATTTGGCCTATTTGCATCTCCAAGTTTCAAATTACTGCTATTTGATCCTGCCTAAGGTTGGCTTCTAAATTTTTTATAGTTGCTTCTTGGTTTTGTATGAGTTTGACCATCAGCTTCTCCATGTTGAACTTCTTTTCAGGCACTTGGAACCCTAGGGGTGGTTGTTATACTGAATTTTAATTGCCCCATGAGAAATTTGGATGCTGCCTCCACCCTTGATTGTATATGTTGGAGTAGGGATTGTTTTGTTGCAACCTAAAAAAATTACCAACATAATTAGCTGTATCAATTGCTTTAGCAAAAGGATTACCTATCCAGCAGTTGCTTGTATCGTGCCCTCCTCCTCACAGATCACAAGTGATGCTCTGAACATGCATAGCTATTTCCTTCAAGTTGTTGACTTCGACTCTAAGGGCTGCAATTTTAGCTAGTAAGGTTGGCACGCAATCAACTCCCTGCACAGCTGCTGGTCTTTTCAGCATCATGCATTCTGTTTGCCACTGATAGCTATTTGATGCCATCTCATCAATCAGATCAAATGTTTCTTCCTCTATTTTTTGATTAATGGTTCCTCCTGCTGTTGCATCAATCATAGAATGATTAGTAGGAGATAAACCATTATAGAAAATTTATACCTGAAGCCATATGGATAGTTGATGATGTGAACATCTCCTTAGTAGTTTCTTGAAATGCTCCCAAGCCTCATATAGTGTCTCCATGTCCATCTACATAAAAGAAGTGATATCATTGCACATCTTGGCAGTCTTGGAAGGTGGAAAATACTTGGCTAAGAATTTTTGGGCTAGGACATCCCAAGTTGTGATAGAACCTGCAAGAAGAGAATGAAGCCAATTTTTAGCTTTATCCCATAAAGAGAAAGAAAATAATCTTTATCTAATAGCATCATCCGACACTCCATTAATTTTAAAAGTATCACAAAGTTCAAAAAAATTAGAAATATGAGTATTTGGATCATCATGCATGTGTCCACTAAATTAAACTATTGATTGAATCATCTGGATCATCACTGGTTTTATTTCGAAGTTGTTTGCTTGCACAAACGGTCTTCTGATGCTCGAAGCTGCATCGACTACAGATAGTGTGATGTAATCATTTAATGGATGATATGCTACTCGAATAGCTTCATGCTGTCCCTCGGTCTCCATATCTAATCCTAGATTGATGTCGTTAGGATCTTCAGCTACCATGTTTTTTTCTTGTTGTACTCTTCTGATAGTCCTTTCAATTTTTGGATCAAAAAATAGTAAGTTACTATGTCCAGTATGTGTCATGCACTAAACAAATTTAAAAATAAAGTAAGAATAAAAATTAAAAATAAAATTCTAAAGTAAATCTAGGATTAAAATTTTAATATTATTTTAGACACAATCCCTGGCAACGGTGCAAAAAACTTGATGTGTGCTAATCTATAGCTATGGCAAGTGTACCAGTCGATCAAGTAATAAAGTAAGTAAGTAGAGTATCATTCCTAAAGGATTGAAAAATAAGTACTGAAAAGCTCTTTTCTATGCTTTATTTGGAAGATCAATTTATGAGAATAAAAAAATAAAGAATAAAATAAAGAAATAATTAAAAATTATAAGAAAATAGAGAGAGTGTAATTATTAGAGTTTTAAACTTAAGAGCAATAGGTTACTAAGGCAATCGGTTTACCAACTCAGTCAATACAATATTCAAGTTATTAGATTAATTTTATTTTATGTGACGGTGGAGTCTCCTAGTTTATTCACTATCCTTTAGTCCAGGCATAGCAAAATTATCAATATTTATTAATTATCCTTTAGTCTGAATGTAATTTAAATAAATATTGATGCATTAAGTTTTGTGAAATCCTCTAATTAAAATACGTTGCATCCAAAGCGCACTAAAATTTCTGCATGCATATGAATTCTAATTCGGTTCATAATACAAGATATATAATCAAGAAGCAATAACATAGATGTACTTGGTCCGTATCATCTATGTTCATCAGATCAATTAGAAGATGGCCAATAATCTAAAAGCATTAAAATTAAATTAATATACTCCTCATAAATAAAATTTAAAATTAAAAATAAATTATATTGAATATTACATCAAAAGAGTGGCTACACCGTAGCCTTAGTAAAAGAAAATTTAGTTTATGATAATAAGATAAAAAATAACAAATAAAATAAAAAGCATGAAGAAATTAAACTATTTATTTACTAAAATTGATTGTTCGTTACTCTTGGTATGGAGAACTCGATGAAGAAGAAAGTCACTTTATGTACCAGCCTTCGGAAGAAGAAAAGAAAAGGAAAGAAAAATAACAAAAAAAACTCTTTCTCTTCTCTCCCTAAACACCTCTCTCCCTCTTCTCTCTAATTCTCTCTATTTTCTCTTTATTTTCAACTCTCTCTTTATTTTCTCTGCCTCCTCCCTCCGGCAATAGCAGGTAGCAAGGCTTTAAATAGGCTAATTTGGGTGATCTTAGGTTGAAATCTCATTGAAATTGGGTTTAAAACTCTCAAAATAACTAAAAAAAATTGGATCAATTCTGACCGTTGGATGTCGATCAAATAGGCCTAAAATCACTCAAAAATCTATTTAAAAATCCAAATCAAGTCAAAATTTATTTGGACCATTGGATCAATCTTGAAGATCAAATCTGGACCGTCAGATCATGCCAAAGAAGCCTCTAATTCTTAGTTTAAAATTGGTAATGCATCTCCGCCGTTAGATCTCGATCAGGAGCTGCATCCACCATTCATCAGTACACAGATTTCTGTTGTTCGATCAAATTCCAACGAATAGCATTCATTGGATCAGGCAAAATTTCTAGAATAACCTTTGTAGACCGTGTGTAAGCCCGACGTTGCATGGACCGTCGCTTCCTTCAGCCAATTGGAGTGTGCTTGTTCTCATGAAATCCCCAAAATGCCCTCACCTGATTACTATAGCGGTCCACCGTGCGCTGCAAAAAATTCTGACGTCAGCATGGCATAAGCTAGGCATCAGCGAGTGGTCGATTTGAGTGTGATTGAGCCGAGCAGTCTGCTAAGCTAGTTTTTCTGAATCGATTTGAACCAGACCGGATGGCTTTTTTTTTAATTTTCTTTGAAATTCAATTTTGGGCTCATTTGAAATCCGTTTTGCTTGAAATTTATTTTATTTGATCCAGAAAAATAAGATCTTCATATTGGTGGCCTTCTTTCCTACATGAGATTAATAAAAATATTAATTTCTTAAAAATAAATTAATCTATTTTATAATTTAATACTTTTATTAGTGTATTTTTACCACTTATCAGGAGACAAACAAAAATCATGTTTTTTAGTTGTGAACAGTGGAAGACGTACCTCAAATCAGTGGGAGAATATCTTTTCTAATTCTGGGGGTCACGTACCACCAGTCATGAGCAATAGGATGCCTCTTAATCATGAAATGATAATGAAAGAGGATAATGATCGACTCTACCCCAGCTAAAAGGCACGTCATAGTAAAGTCGCAAATATACCACCACAAATTCGATACCACCGAACAGAATGATATTTCTAAGTAACTAAAAAGAATGATAAAGAAGGGGTGAAGAGGGAGTCTCAGCCCGGCCCAAAAACATTCCTTATATACACCTATCCGACCAGGAGGAGGACTGCAAACATGTTCTTCTGGCTTCAGGACTTCAAGTTGGAACTCTAGAGGAATATTAAATTAGTGGTGAATCGCTATCAAATCCTCCTCCATTAGTTCTAATTGAAAAGCTAATGGAGCAAACCCGAGATCCTTAGAGCGAGCCATCTTCCATGGGGAGGAGACGACGAGCAGAAGCTAAAGAAAAGAAAAAATAGATAGGCGAAAGACCTGCGACAAGAAGAAAATAACAAAGCCTAGCTTTTGTCTCATCTATGCCTTATATGCGAATCGAAAGGAATTCAATTGATTCATTCTCTCAAATATTATGCAAAAAGGAGAAGCAAATCACTTCGATAGAAGAGGAATTCCTTTCATAGATTTTAAATACCATACATGGCTTACAAAAAAAAAGGGGGAGGGGGGGTAAATAAATGTACATCCAAAATCCTTCAACGGCCCACCTCGAAAGGGCCTTCTTCAATCCCCATTCCATCCACTTGCACGCTCGAGTCCATCTTATTTATCTCCATGATGATATCGGATGCATTCATAAACTTGCCAAGGTAGACATGTACCACAAACCTTAGATTTACATCCGATTGGTCTGTAAGCAGGAACTCAGTGTCACCCTCAAGAAGATGAGGTAGAACTATCTCCTTGCATCTACTAAAGCCTGCATAGAATCCTAGTTTGCAAGCCTTGGTGACGAAATCAGACCTAGCTTTCTCCAACTACTAAAGTCTTTCCCTCACCGCCTGAAGTTCAGCTGAAGATTCTTAAGTTGTAGGTCCTATTCTGGATAAGGAGACTTGGGCCTTTGAGATGCTTCTTCCTCCTGATGATTTCAACTGGAAGATCTAGGCTATTTACTCGGTTGAATGTCGGACTTTTAAGAAAAATGAGCTTTTGATGAAGACCCTCTCCTCTCTGCAAGCATCCTTTTCAGACATTTAATAACATCATGAGCTCGACGACAGTCCCGATCGGCTTCAGACCTTTACCTCTCAAGGATCTCAATCCTCCGACGAGCCCTACTTAATTCATCATCTCGTCGATCGATCACCTCCCGAGCCTCGAAGAGAGTCTTCTCAAAACAGTCAATTTTCTTAACTAGATTGGCATTGGCGGCCTTCTCTTGTTCTAAATAATATTTGAATTTATTGAGCTCTTCTTTCACCTCAACAAGCTCTAGGGGCAAATACTCGAAGGTTGCTTTGGAGGAACTTGCCAGGTAGTGGCTAATTAAAGCCAAGGATCTGAAGGCACCCACCATCTGGTATTGAGCACCCTCTTCATCTAAGGCTCGCCTATCTGCAGGAGCGAGGTAGCTCTTCGAAAACTCAGTGGCAATTCTAAGACTGTCCGCGACTGAAGAAGAAAGAGGGGCTGGTGGTGTCATCTCCATTTGAATCTTCGTTGGACGAATGTCGGAAGAAGGAACTTCTAGTCCCTATGGCTCGACAACTTCAATCCCTTCACCCAAATAAAGGGGATCGACTGTCTCCATAGATTTTATCATTCCTCCAGGGAGATCCTCTTCCATCTTTGCAATGGCACGCATTAGAGAAATTGTAGAGACAATTTGTATAGCATCTTCCATTATCGAATTTGCTGCCACATCGATGACCTCTCTCATCGAATCCACTGGCTCAACCTCAACATCCTTCATTAGATTTTGAGAATCACTCACTGATAAAGGATCATCTCCCTTTGTATCAATTAAGATAGGGAGAGAAATTATCAAGGGAGCAACATTCGAAGCCTCAACGAGGGAGCTTCTGAAAGTCTGAGACTGAGCGGACGAAACCCTAGTTCACAATCTTCGAGCCGATAGCTTTTTCAATGTCTTTGCCATCAAAGGATCCATCTGACTTTGGAAACCCACGGAGACAACTCTAGAGGAAGGAATATGAAAGATAAGATACTCTACTCTCATAATCACCTTTCTTCCTCTCACGCACCATCTGGATGCACTTAAAAGAAGGAAGATGAAGACAGACATATGCCTCTTAATTAACAGGCGGATGATCCCTATGATCTACTTTTGTACCAAGGGATGATGTCATCAGCAATTAAAAGTCAAGGCACTACCAGACATAAAGGCATAAATCGTTCAATCTAAAGCATCGTTTGGAAATAGTTCTTTCACCTGATCCTCAGACTCAGCACTAGGAGATAGTATTACGGTGGTAATGTGAATGCCTCAGATCATTCAATCGGTATCCGAAATACCTCAACTCGATTGGCATTTATCAATATTTTAGGGAGAAAAAGTTACCATAACTTCCTCTTAACTGATAATCGATCTTCGGAAAGAGATCTGAGCCATTTTATTTGGCAACGGCTCAGATAGCATTTGCAACTTATAGATCGCCTCGGATAAATAGTTCTTCTATATTTCTATCAGCTTATCTCATGGGTTAATGACAATACAACAGTGATCTAGCCATGAGCAAACTATTTTTCACTCGACCTCAATTATCAAAAGCAGACAAGGCATCCCAATCTCGCTGATAACAACCTTCTCGTTTGGGAGAGGTGCCCTTGATTTTGCCACAATGATATTATCGGTCCTAGATTAGCGGAACAACATAACAGTCATGTAAAGCTTCTCTATAAATACCATAAACCCCAAGGATTTAGGTAAGTAAAAAAAAAATTCTCTCAGAAAACTCATTGTTGCTTGATCATTCTCTGCTGACTTAAGCATCGGAGGATCCTCGTCGGAGTCAAATCCTTTAGCTCAAACTTTATTTTATAGGTTACTTCAGCACCTCCTGCGAGCAGCCGACCACTATGCCTTCGAAGCACACAATTTTTAGTAACAACAGTCTTCATTAAAAAGATATTTCATTTTTGGTTGCCAAGATCTTTGGCTCTTGATGGTTAGGTTAATGATTAATAATAGAGCATCTGCTCTGACACCACTTATTGTCCGAGATAGCAACTCAAGAGGAGGGATGAATTAGATTCTTATAAAATTTTTTGCCTAAATTTTAATTTTAAATAAATATGTGCTTCACTTTAATTAATTCAGCTTGATATGATTATGTAATGTATGCAGTAGAATCAAATGTGTATTAAACTATACAAGAATTATGGTTAGGATAAATAAGTAGTAATACAAATAAAGTAAGAAGCAAAGATAAGTAAAGCAAGAAAGTGAAGAATACAATCACAAACACTCAAAGTTTATAGTGGTTTGGAGCAACCTGCTCCTACATCCACTTTCCAAGCTTCTCTTGAGATTTTTACTATAATCTTTTCTTGATTATAGTGTGTTTATTTTCACGGGCTCACAAATAAAATTCAGTTGATTTTTCAAGCTCACCAATCAAAACCTAACACTGTTAGTTTTTCCAGACTTGCTAACAATCCAATTGATTTTCAATAAGAGCACCAACCATAACCTTTACAATGTCTAATTACGGGCTTAGACCAACCTAATTTTTAAGTTTCTTTCTCCTAAAGAAATTTATAAAGAAATAAAAAAATAAGTATTAATTTCAATATAAAATAGAAAATAAAAATTAGAACTCTTTGAAGCTTGAAGAAGTTGTTGTTGGATTGCTCAAATGATGCTTCAACTTCTCTTTTTGATGCTTGAAAGAATGTAAAAGATGATGGAGATAGATCCTCTTGAAAGTTCTCTGATTTTGAAGGTTGGTTCCTCTCTATTTTCTCTCTTTTCAATGATATTCAATATTTCCTCTAAGAAATGATGATTTTCTTTCAAAATCTCTTTCCTTCCTTTTGAATGCCTTTTAAACCTTCAATCAAAGCTAGAGAATAATCAGTAGCCATTTAGAGTCGTTGGAGAGTATTTATTAGATATTTAATGCACTAAAAATGGGCAGAAAAATTAGTCGTTATGAAAGTTTCCATCATAGGGGTTGACCCTGAGGTCATCCTCTGCATAGGGATCAACCCGACCCCACTATGATAGAAGTCAGGAAATGGCTAGTTTCTATTTTTTGGCCTATAGAAATAGCAGAGGTCGACTCCTGTGCTTGGGGTCAACCTCAGGATCATCTTCTTTGGTGTGCCAGCCAAAGAACAGCATGCCAATCAGCCCCTTTTGACAGGGGTCGACTTAAAGGTCAATCCTTTTTTTCAAAACTGATTTTCTTTCAAAATATGCATCCAAAGATCATGAGACTACCTTCAAAAGGTTAGAAATCTTCTATAGTTGCTCTTGAGGCTTTCAAAACATATTTTTTTCTAACTTGGTGAAATTATAATTTTGCTCTTGTTTAAGTATCTTTATCAATTCAACTTTCTTAAAGCTCTTGACTTAGTGATTTTTATGTGGATCTTTTCTTGGATTAATTTTTTTAATTTAAACACCTAAAAAGATCTATATTCACTTTTGAAACATATGGTTAAATACTTAAATATTCAAAGTTTGGCAATCATCAAAATCAATCATGGGGTCAACAAATCATATTAGGAGGTGTTAGGATTTGATGCCTCGAATTCGACCTACAGCAGAGAAAAATCTAGATGCAGAGAAGTCTAGCTTGAAGAGCATATTGCGAGGAGTTTGAAGACATATTTTATATGGGGCATGCAGTACGCAATAGGTGGGGATCGTAGTGGGGCCTATAGCACGGCGGCCCAGGTGCGCATGGGTGTGCAGGCCAACTACATGCATGAGATGTCGGCCCAAGCACAGCCCACAGCATGCGAACACGTGCAACCCAGGCCCAGGTTGGGCGTGTGTGCTGAACGGTCCAGGCCTAGGCAAGCATTCGTAGGGGCGATGCATGGGAGTTCTCCATGCGGTCTTTGGCTATTGTGCATGGATCGAGATCATTCATTGGGTTCACAACGGTTGTTTGTGCGATCTAGCGGTCATGGAGCACTGCAATCATAATCTGAAGGCTGGGAGACACCCTGGACACTATCAAAATTCTATTGGACTCGTATTGGGAGATAGAGTCATGTTAGGACTTCTGCAAATAGTCGATATGAAGATTTTTAGCCTATTTAAAGGTTGGAGATGTTGTGGAGCAAGGCAAAGGCATGCAAAGAGGCTTTGGCAGCCATCGAGAGGAGCTTGATAGAGCGTTGAGCATGTGCAACCCATAGAGCAGATGCAAGCAGAGCATCGAGATAGAGCGAAGCAATGACCGTGTGAGTGGCTATTTGGCATGATGTAGCTGCTGAGGATCTTCTTGAGGATTTTTTAGAGAGCTTTTGTAAGGATAGCTTCTAATTGAGAGATGTTTATGTACAGTGAGTAGAGAGTGGATATTCTTCTCTTGTACTTATTTTTCTCTTTCATAATGAAGCTTGCATGCCCCATGGAGTTAGCACTTAGGCTAATCCACGTACCTGATTATATTCTTGTTTTATTCTTTTTTCTTTCTGCTATCAATAAAAGGATACCAAATCCTTAGGTGGTGGTATCCTGGCTAGACATTTCCAATAATTGGATCATAGCTAGATTGGTACCAGGATAGGTTACGATGGTGGTGATTAAGATTGAAGATGGAGAAGATAGGTGCAATCAAGATGGAGATCAACCGCGAAGGATTGACCAATGCTCTCTTATACAAAGAGGAGCCATCTACAAGAAAGATGCCAGCAGGAGCCCAGTGCAAGGTGGAGCTCCAGATGAAGGTGGATTGGACATGAGACAGGAGATGGAAGGATGAGCGATGTCGCTAAGAGGCTATCCTAAGCAAGTCTCGAGTCAGGTGGAGCACGACACATGATGAAGATGGGATCGACCGACCTGGCTCCACTCTCATATTTGTCCATCCATAAGTAACAGGCAATTGCTCCAAGGCACGAAGGTGAGAAGATTCAAAAGCTCTCAAAATTAGGTAGAGATCGAAAATCGAATCGAAGTGGATATTGTTAGGATTTAATGCCTCAAATTTGATCCATAATAGAGAAAAATTCAGATACGGAGAAGTCTAGCTCGAAGAGCACGTTGCGAGGAGCCCAAAGAAATATTTTATATAGAGCATGCAGTACGCAATAAGTGGAGCCCGTAGCATGCAGCCCATGGGGCCTACAGTGCATGATCCAGGCCTACAGTGTGGCGGCCCAGGCGCGTAGGCCCGTGGGGCATGGCCTAGGCGTGCACAGCAGCTTGGGCTAGCCACGCACATGGGATGCCGGCCCAGGCATGGCCCATAGTGCACAGCCATGCACGGGCATGTAGGGTGATGGGCCTAGGCACAGCCCATAGCATGCAGGCACATGCGAGCGCATGCTCGCATGCGACCTAAGGCCAAGTCAGGTGCACGAGCCACACAGCCCAAGCCTAGGTTGGCATCCATAGGAGGCAATGTGGGGGAGTTCTCCACATGGTCTATGGCTATTGTGCATGGATCGAGATCATTCATGGGGTTCAGCGGTTGTTTGCATGATCCAATAGCCATGGAGGGCTGCGGTCGCGATCTGAAAGCTGGGAGACACTCCAGATGCTATCAAAGTTTTGTTGGACTTGTATTGAGAGATAGAGTCATGTTAGGACTTCCGTGAATAGTCAATGTGAAGATTCTTAGCCTATTTAAAGGCCTGAGATACTGTAGAGCAAGGTAAAGGCATGCAGAGAGGCTCTAGTAGCCATTGAGAGATCGAGACAGAGCACCAAGCATATGCAGCCTGCAGAGCAGACGTGGGTAGAGCATTAAGATAGAGCAGACATTGGCAGAGTGAGGCAACGACCGTGTGAGTGGTTGTTTGACATGATGTAGCTACTGAGGGTCTCCTTGGGGATTTTTTAGAGAGATTTTATGATGGTAGCTTTTAGTTGAGAGAGGTTTGTGTATAACAAGTAGAGAGTGAGCATTCTCCTTTTGTACTTATTTTTCTCTTTCATAGTGAAGCTTGCATGTCCCGTGGAGTTAGCACTTGGGCTAATCCACATATTTGATTGTGTTCTTATTTTATTTCTTCTTTCTTCCTATTGTCAATAAAAGGATATTGGATTCTGAGGTGGTGATGCCCTGGCTAGACATTCCCAACAGGAGGCTTGTGAAGAAAGGTAAGGTAGTACTTAAATATCTTCCTATTGATCAAATGCTAGTTGACCCCTTGCAAAGCCTTTATCTAGTGACAAATTGCTAAAATCATGAGAGGCATGGGACCATTACCGATTTAAGGAGATAGACTTAACTATAGCCTACTCGAAAAGGTGGTGTCAATTTAGGATTCTACTTAATAATTGAAAAATCACTACTTAGAGTTTAAAGAAATTTTAGTTAAGTTATTATCCATGAAATGTTAACACAAAGGTTGCATTTCTAGTGAAACTATATAAAGTTCCATGTCTATGTCAATGCACTGTGATATCTACAACAAAATAGGCTGGACAGTGTCCTTAACAAAACTCATAGCTTATGTGGGGTGAATAATGAGGTTGTAGACACCATTGATGAGTTTTGCCTTTGCAAGTAAGGAGGTTAGGGCCACTTCCTAGGGGTTACCAGTAAAACCCTAGTAGACTTGCTAAACTGGGATGAAGTGCATGGCCCATAATGCACTACCTTAATAACAAGAACCCGGCCATGTATAGTGTGAATATTAATATATGAGTTTTGACTAATTAAGATCAAGGTCTAATCCTCTTAGTTTTCAATTCTCATAATTTTTATTTAAACCTTAGATTCAAGGGTAATCCACCTAGGGCCTACATTATACTAAACCCAAATTTGTTTCTTTATTTTTGATACTAAGTGATATTATTGTTAGAAAATAAGTGGAGGACTGTCATACAATTAATATATTTTCTAATAATAAGAATTTTTATGTAGATAAAAATGTTAAGCATTTTATTTTTGATAAGATATATGTTATCCAAATTTTTAATTTTAAAACTCTTGGATAGTTATTAACCATTGGAAAACTTTACAACATTTAAAATAAGAGTTATGTAGAGTTGCATCTTTTCTTAAAAGAATCATATGCAATGTTCAGATTCCGAAGATTTCGAAGGGTTGCATTGCTTCTGAAGTTATGTGATATTTGGACTCTTATAAATCTATAGAACATCTGAAATCGAGTATTCAACATTGTGTGACATGGTTAGAAGTTTGATTTCCAATTCTCTAAGGCTAGGATTTACCTAGGAACCACTAATGGCCTCATTTTTAACATTATTGTCTTCCTTCAAACTTGAACAGTAAAAATCTACCAAGTTCTAGGATATGAAACTCTTTTTCTAATTGATAGTAGAGCTTGTGATTCCCTAGCCACCATATTTGGATGAAGCCCTAGAAGGAGAAACCACCCAAAAAGAGATTTTTTTTTTCTATTTAAATCACACCTTCTCCATCTCATTGCGAGAAAAGAAAGAAATAGAAAACATAGTGGCCAAGAACTCTCATGCAATCTCTATTATATACAATCGAAAACCCTAAGGTCTGGCATGTGGTTAGACCCTTCAAACCTTTTGTGCAAGGTGATCTGTTTGCTTTACAATTTAGATCTCAGATAGATTTTTAATTAGTTTGGCCTCTTGAAAAAATAATAACAATTGATATTTCCGCTTACATCTTACCTATGTCAATAATAGCAATTTTATTTTTATTTAATTATATGTTAAGGATAGGAATTATAATAAACTCTATGACATATATGAATCTTGCTAACTGGGTACTATTAACATTATTGTTGACCTCATGATTGATTTTGATGATTACTAAACTTTGAGTATTTGAGTATTTAACCATGTATTTCATGAGTAAATGTAGGTCTTTCAAGGTATTTAAATTAAAGAACCATTTTAAAAAAAAGATCTATAAAAATTCATCAAGTTAAGATTTTTTAAAGAAGAAATTTTCAAAGATCAGAAAAAAGAGAGCTCTTTGACCAAAATAAGGAAGACATAAAATAAAATTCAAATAAAAATCAAAGCTCCTTGATTGGAAGCAAAAATCTCTTAAAATAGCTTTGGAGCAATTTTTGAAATATCTCAAAATCTTTTTTAGAGCTCTCGAGTGGACTGGCACATCTAAACGTAGTTCTAGCATGATTTTGAGAGATTTTGAGTTGAACTCGAGATATCTCGACCTCAAAAAATAGAAATTTAGTTTCTATGCTCTGAGAGCAAGAGATCTCGTAGGATTCAATCTTATGGTTCCGATGAGACGTCTCGAATCAGAACCGAGAGGTCTCAAAATCTGATGAAAGATCTCGCAAAAAATCGAGAGATCTCATTTTATGCGGACAGTCTTCAACGGTTAATTTTATAACGCTATTTTTCAATCCCAACGGATAGTTTTATAATGCTATTTTTCAATCCCAACAGCTATTTTAGAGCTTTCCATAGCTAGAACTCTCCTCCAACCATCTCTATAGGTATTTAAAAGATGAAGAATCAATTGAAAAAGAATATAAAGAGATTTAAAGAAAATTTCTATTAATTTCGATGAGAAATATTGAACATCCAAAGAAAAGAAAAAAGAGAGAAAAGTTGTGCATAGATTTCGATGAGCATTCGAAGCAAGTTTTTCCAACATCTTCCACATATTCTCAAGCATAATTTGAAGAAAAGCCAAGCTTCAATCGAGCGCATCATCGACTTCTTCTTTAGAATTTAAAAGAGCTTAAACTCTATTTTTTATACTATACTGAAACTTTAGGTTTTGGTTGGTAAGCCTGAAAAATTAACTGGATTGTTGGTGAATCAAAAAAACTAAAGGTGTTAGATTTTAGTTGGTGCTCCTGCGAAAATCAACTAGGTTTATTTGTGAGCCTGAAAAATAAACATATTGTAATCAAGAGTATATTATAGTAAAAATTTCAAAAAAATTTTAGAAAGCGGACGTAAGTGCGGATTGCACCAAACCACTATAAATCTGTGTATGTTTATGTTATGCTCTTTTCTTCTTTTTCTTTGCATATTTTGTATGCTTATAATTCTTGCTTTACTTTCATAGTTTGATTTTGTTATTTTAATTTCACTGCTTATATTATATACATTTCATCACACCACTTTGGTTAAAATCCAAGCACATACTTGTTTAGAAAGTAAATTTGGTTAAAATTTTATAAGAACTCAATTCATCTCCTCCTCTTGGATTGCTATCTCTGGACAATAATTGGTATCAGAGCTGGTGCTCTCATATTTATTTGTTAACCTAACGGTTAAAAGAGTAAAATATTATGGCAATCACATTTGGTTCATTTTTTATTGAGGGCTAATCCATATCTAGACCACCACTATTTAATGGCATAAATTATATATTTTAAAAAGCTAGAACGAAAATTTTCATACAAACTTTAGATTATGACATGTGGAAAGTCATAACTAGAGGACCACACACATCCATAATTAAAATTAATGGTATGTCTATTTCCAAATATGAAAAAAATTAAAATAATTTTGATAAGAAGATGGCTTAATTAAATGCTAAAGCCATCAATGTTTTTTATTGCTCTCTTAATGTATAAGAATTTAATAGAATATCCACTTGTACATCAGGAAAGAAAATTTGAAAAAGATTGCAAGTGACTCATAGGGGAACAAGCCAAGTAAAAGACTCCAAAATTAATTTGCTTGTTTATAAATATAAAATATTTAAAATAAAAAATATGAGTTAATTTTTGAAATATTTTTTAAATTTACTGATATTATTCATACTCTAAATGGTCTTGGCAAAATCTTTACTAACTATGAACTTATTTGCAAGATTTTAAGATCTTTGCCAAAGAAATGGAAAGCAAAGGTGATAGCCATACAAGAAGCAAAAGATCTCACCAAGCTATCCCTAGAAGAATTGATAAGTTCACTCATATATGACTCATGAGTTGAACTTGGCTCAAAAAGAAGAAGAAGAGCTAAGAAAGATGAAGACCATCATCTTCAAATCCATTGCACAATATGAAAAAAGCGATGAGTCGAAAGAAGAAGAAGATGAAGAAGAGAGTGAAGATGATGATGAGGATATAAAGCTACTCCTAAGTAAATTCAAGAAGTTCCTCATAAAGAAAGCTATGAAGAAGAAAAAAAGAAATAAAAAAAAGAAAGAAAGAGTGTCACATGTTATAACTACAACAAAAGGGGACACTACAAGCTAGATTACCTCCTGCTCAAAAAGTATCCTAAAAGGACCAAAAAAGAGCTATGCTAGAAATTTAGGATGACAGTGATACTTCAAGCTCAGATGAAGAAAAGAAAGCGAAAAATCTTTGCCTCATGGCTATTAAGGATGAGGTAAAACTTGAAAACTGCTCCGAGTTCACATTCAATGAGTTATTTGAAGCCTTTAGCAATTTAATGGATGAATAAAAATAACTAAGACTAAAAAATAAAGAACTTAAAAGCTCTAATCTTCTTCTAGCTGATGAAAAAAATAAACTATTGACGGAAAAAGAAGATATCTTGAAAGAAAGAATACTTTGGCTAAAAAAAAAGAAGAATGGATTAAATCTGAAAATTTTTTAGTTAAAGAAAATATGAAGCTTAAAAAGGATAATGATACTTTAAGATTCTTCTTAAAAGAAAATGAAAATTTTTAAATGAAAAGAAAGAGCTCTTGAGAGAAAATAAAAAATTAAGAAGAAAGATTGAAGTTTTAAAATCTATTGCTAAAAAGTTTATCATTAGTTTTCAAAATCTTCAATCTGTGATAAAAGTTAATGGGATTGTTTTCAATAAAATAGAAACTGATTTTAATATTTCTACAAAGTAGCAAAATGCTAGAAATATTTTTACAAGAGTTTCAACTAAAGATCATACTATTAAATACTTTAAATGTAATCAAATTGACCATAAAATTTTAGAATATAACTTTAAAAGAATTGGCCAAGCCTTGATAAAGCAAATATGAGTTCCAAAAGGAATCATAAGCTCTAACCTCAACAAACCCAGGATGGCTTAGGTACCAAAATCTAGTAAATAATTTTGCAGGTACATCAAGAATCTAATGGAATGAAAAGAGAAAAATATTATGAATGGATGCCTTAAAAATGAAATTGGATGGCGGAAGAGGTTTAGTAAAATCTAAACTTTTCTTACATCATGCCATCATTATCAAGTAAATATATTCTGATTATTAACTAGCATAATTATTGAGTATGTTTGATTAATTTTGATGATTTTATCATTATTTAAAGTGATCATACTCCATAAATTGAAAGTTTAATGTATTGATCAAAACTAATATATTCTATTGATTACTCATTTTAAGCTTATTATTCTATTCTAAATTCAACATGCTTGATCAATTATTTGTATCATGCTATATTGATCTTCAATTATCTAAGAAACCTAAACTGTTATGAGCTTGATTGTGTATGAAACTATTTGGATGCTAAACTTAAAAATTGAACTAAGTTTGACAATCTCCCATAAGATGCTTAAATGTTGAAATATTTCAAAAAAAAAAAAAATTGCATGATCTAAGTACTTGAAAATAAAATATTCAATCATAAAAATTAAGTGCTTCATGTAATCATCTGCATTGCATCTTAGGTTTACTCCAAAGAATTTAAAATTTTCTAGTTGAACCAAATTCCATAGAACCATTATCTAGATTCAACTTGATTTGATTATAATTGATTTGTTAGATTATCATACCCCTAATTGATTAATTTTGGATCCTCCCCCAAATTAATATGAATATCCATTTTGATCATTAATTTGATTTTCTTTTTCGATCCTAAAAGAAAATTTATTAATGAATATTCATACTTTATTTCAATTGATTAAGTTTGAAAATTGAATTTGAAAAATGGTATTCTTGAATCTTTTAAAGTTGACATCAAGCAAGATGTTTCAAGGAAGTTATCATTTATCCTTAAAGTTAAACTTTTAAAGAGAACTTCAAATTTAAGTGATTGGTATCAAATATTTTACTATTTATCATGTATTTGATTGATCTATCTTTTGACAAAAAGAGAAGAATGTCTTTATTTCAAATCTAATTTTGCACTGCTATATCATTTGATATAATATCGTTTGAGACAAATTCAAAAATTCAAATCTTTTTTAAAACTATAATTGCTTAATTTTTCTTAAGAAAAAGAAGAGATGATATTTTCAAGAATAATTTAAAATCTTTTTATGGTGTATCTTGACTAATTTGCTAATATCAACTCAAATTGATTTATTTGAATCAATTTATCTTTATTAACTCAAAACTAAATTCATTGATATCAAGCTGAATTTGTAAATTAATCTTTAAATGGTATTGAATTGTTAAGAAAATCATAATTTGGTCTAAATTTTAGTTTAATTGATATCAAGAAGTTTCTTCCAAAGAAAATATTCACTCTTGATATCATTGGTATCATTCTTGACTTTTATTTTATTATATTATTTTTTGGCATAAGAATTGGATATAATATCTCAAATCTATTTTACGTTGATATACTCTTGATATGATATCTCTGGAGATAAATTCAAAGCTTCTCATATATTTTTCTAAACTTAATTGAGTGAATATTTTGTTTGATTAATGTTTATTTCACTCAATTGATGCTTATACATTTAAATTATATTTAATTTTGAAATAGCATTATTTGCTAAAGTAAGAAGAAAAAATTATTAAAGAAGAAATGACCAATTATTTGAAAAGGACTTTAAAATGGAAAATATCTTTCAAATTTAGAAAATCTAAATTTAGTAGTTAAATTCATGTTTAATCTACCTAATTTGAAAGAAAAAGAGAAAAAATTAAAAAATAAATTTATCTAGCATTAATTATGAAAAATAAGAAGAATGATATTATCTAGCTTTGATTGAAAATTCTAATTAGCTTATATTAAGATAAATGAATATTGATTTTATTATATTTTTGAGCCTTAATATGATGATTCCATTTCATCTATATGCTTTTGATTTGATTGTCAAATCATTTTTGAAAACTATTTGGAGTGAAAAGAAGTTTGAGATATATTCTTATTCTAAATAAATTAATTTTGATATATTCTTATTATTTTAAAGCTCATTAATAAATATAATACTGAACTTTTTATGTGCCAAACTTTAAACTTGATTTGCATGATCATTTTTGGCAAATGATTAGAGTTAAATTGAATTTGAAAATATATTCTTACTCCAAGAAATGAATTTCTAAGCTAAATTTTGAAACTTATTTGAATATTTAAATTTGATTCTAAATTTCTGATGTGCATTGCAAAATTCTTATGAATTATTTATTTTAAAATAATTTTTACTCAAAGCAATGAATTTAAAAATATGACTAT
This sequence comes from Cocos nucifera, assembly GCA_006176705.1. Classification (NCBI taxonomy): domain Eukaryota; kingdom Viridiplantae; phylum Streptophyta; class Magnoliopsida; order Arecales; family Arecaceae; genus Cocos; species Cocos nucifera. Next base: position 1,555,805 of record QRFJ01000194.1, read on the forward strand.
CTATTTCTTTGATACTCCTTATTTTATTTTGCTCAATATATTCTCGATACATACATTTTTCGAACTCAATTAACTAAAATTTCTTAAGAAAAGAAAAGATTGAATATTGAATTAAATGCTATGCTTGATTTTATGTTCAAATCTTTTGAAAAGCGCTATTCTTCTTAAAGTTTTAAAGTGCATATCTAAAAATCTGATTAAAGGTCATATTAATTCAAAAAGAGGGAGCCTTTTGAAATAAAAATGAATATTTGAAACTTAGTTTGAGTTAAAGGACAAATTTTTGAAAGAAAGATGATTTATTTAAATTAATTTTTTTAACTTAATATAACTCTCAATTTAATGCTTTGATGTTGATTTTGATAGTTTTTTGTTTCTTCCCATGAGCTTTTTGATGTTGTCAAAAAGAAGGACAAGTATGTTGAGTATATGCTTCAAGGATTAATGCCTAAGAAACTTAAAGTTTTGATATTTTAAAGATTAATTGAGAATATTCATGAAGTGTGAATTCTTATATTTGATCTAGTACTTCATGTCCTCATGATACATATTAGCAAAATACATTAAAATATATTATTTATTTTTATTATGCATATACTCAAAGTTTTGCCATCATCAAAAAGGAAGAGATCGTTGATCCCATGATTGATTTTGATGATTGCCAAACTTTGAGTGTTTGAGTATTTAATCATGTATTTTATGAGTAGATGTAGATCTTTTCAGATATTTAAATTAAAAAAATATTTTAAGAAAAGATCTATAAAAATTCATCAAGTAAAGATTTTTAAAGAATTTTTTTTTTCTTAAGCTTCCAAAGATTAGAAGAAAGAGAGCTCTTTGACCAAAACAAGAAAGACATAAAGTAGAATTCAAATAAAATTAAATCTCCTTGATTGGAAGCAAAAAATTCTCAAAATAGTCTTGGAGTAATTTTTGAGACATCTCAAAATTTTTTCGAAAGCTCTCGAGTGGACTGGCATGTCCAAATGCAGTTCTGATACGATTTCGAGAGGTCTCGAGTTGAACTCGAGATGTCTCGATCTCAAAAGATAAAAAAACTTAATTTCTATACTCTAAGAGTGAGAGGTCTCATAGGATTCTCGAGAGATCTCATGGTTTCGATGAGACATCTCGATTCAGAATCGAGAGATCTCAAAATCTGATGAAAGATCTCATGAAAAATCGAGAGATCTCGTTTTAAGCGGACAACCTTCAACGGATAGTTTTGCAACGACTATTTTAGAGCTCTCAATAGCTAGAACTCTCCTCCAACCATCTCTAAAGGTATTTAAAAGATGGAGAATCAATTGAAAAAGAATATAAAGGGATTTAAAGAGAATTTCTATTAGTTTCGGTGAGAAACATTGAATATGCAAAGAAAAAAAGAAAAAAAAATTATGTATAGATTTCAGCGAGCATTCAAAGCAAGCTTCTCCAACATCTTCCACATCCTCTCAAGCACAATTTGAAGAAAAGCCAAGCTTCAATCAAGCGCATCATTGGCTTCTTCTTTAGAATTTAAAAGAGCTTAAATTATATTTTTTATACTATGCTGAAACTTTTATTTGTAGTTTTAATTTTTTTATAATTTTTTTTAGAAAAAAGAAACTTAGGGATTAGGCCCGTCCAAGTCCAAAATTGGATATTGTAGATTTTGGTTGGTGTGTCCAAAAAATCAACTGAGTTGTTAGTGAACCCGGAAAACTAACGATGTTAGATTTTAGTTTGTGCTCTTATGAAAATCAACTAGGTTTGTTTGTGAGCCTAAAAAACAAACATACTATAATCAAGAATAGATTATAGTAGAAATTTCAAGAAAAGCTTGGAGAGTTGATGTAGGTGTGGGTTGCACCGAATCACTATAAATTTGTGTATTTGTGTTGTACTCTTTTCTTCTTTTTCTTTGCATACTTTGCATGCTTATAATTCTTGCTTTACTTTCATATTATCTTAATTCCACTGCTTATATTGCATACATTTCATCATACTACTTTGGTTAAAATCAAAGCACATACTTGTTTAAAAAGTAAATTTAGTTAAAATTTTATAAGAACCCAATTCATCCTCTCTCTTGGATTGCTACCTCTGGGCAACAATTATAATGACCATTATAATATTTAAAATGATGTTTAATAATAGATTTTATAATGATTTTATCTACCTCCCATTCTATTATTGAAATAAATAATATGAAAAATATAAGACTATTATTTTATATTATTTTTCATTACAATAGTATATATATAATTATCCTATTCTCATTTCTACCTTCATTTTTTAACTCAAACAAAATTTTTAAATTTTATTTTTTGTCTCTAAGATTTTTCTAAAAATAATTATACATTCTTATGTCATTTTATGTAATAAAAAATGAAGATAAAAATATTGCCATTATTTCTTGGTTATTAGATATTATTTTTCATATTACATAATCATGACAATCATTATTTCAGTAATTATTATAATATTAAAATTTATATTATTTTTAAAATAAATAATTATTAGATTAGATTATTTTTAGTAAAATATTTTTATTTAAATTTAAATTTTTAATTTATTTAATAAATAAATTAGATTTAGATTGAGAGATTATTGATCGTAAATTATATTTGACCCAATCCTCCACGGATCCTATCCATTTGGCACCCCAAGGATAATACTTAGTACACTGCCTACGGTGTAAAAATTCAGACATGGAGCGCACCGCGACTTTCGATTGATCCACCTAGAGCCCTCATGACTTGACGTGATGGCTATAGAGTTTCCATAGAAGGCATCATCATTTTCTATTCTGTAATTAATCCTGGTCTTTTTAAAAACATGAAAAGACGATATTGCCCCCGGTGCTTCTTCTGGCAAAATTAATACAAAAATTTCATCATCTTCTCTCCGAAAAAGCTTTTTCATTTTTTCTCCACTCCGACGATTAGCATTTTTCTCATTTCTTTTTTTGGAGAAGCGGAGCATATTGATGGACCATCTCTATGGTGAGTATTTCAACATAATACGGAAGATTCTATTGAATGAGGAAGAATTTTCAGTTATGGTCCCTAAAAAATTAGAGTTTAGAAGATGTCAAGGAGAAGGCAACAAAGAAGAGGACTTGATCAAAGAAAGTACAACGATGGTTATTTACAAGGCAGAGGATGAGCCAACAACCTCCTGGAGGCATGAAATAGAGAAAAGAGAAGAAGGTAAACTCCTGTTTAGGTTTAGGACACTTCTTTTAAGGTTTAAGGCATCCATTAAAGATTTTTTACTTTCTCGATTCATTCCAGAGTAGTTTACTTTCAAGTTTTATAAATATCTATCTCGTAGGTAAAAATTATGGCATCCTGTAGGCTTATATGTCACACCGAACGAAGTTTATGACATCGTGTATCAAAATCATTATCTTCGGGAGTGGAAAAAAACTATATTCGAAAGGTGTTTTGCCTAAATATCTCATAATATTAATATATAATCTCATAAATTTGATCCAAAATGTCATAAAAATGATAAAAATTTTACTTAGGACATATTTAACCTATAGAATGTCATAATACTAATCCTTAACGTCATACTTTTGATTTAGGATGTCACAATATCGTCAAAACTATCTTTGGGTTGTGTTTTACCAATGGGATGGCATAATATTAACACAGAATATCATAAATTTGAATCAAAATATCATAAAAAATTAAAAAATTATACTTGGAAGGTATTTTACAAAAAAGTTATCATAATACTAACCTACAATATCATAATTTTGACCTATAATATTATAATATTATTACAAGTATCTTTGGAAGACGTTTTGCCAATAGGATGTCATCATTTTGACCCTTAATATCATACTTTTGATCCACGATGTTATAATTTTGCATTCAATAATATTTCTATGTCAGGATATCATAATTTAGATTTTTAATATCATAATTTTAATATAGGATGTCATAATTTTGACATAGGATTTCATAATTCTACCTTCGTTGATATTTCTTCTTCAGGATGTTATAATTTTGATTCTTAATATCATAATTTTAATACAAGATGTCATAATTCTACGTTCGTTAATGTATTCTATGTAGAATGTCATAATTTGGATCTTAAATATCATAATTATACTTTCGGAGATTTTTTTTTGTCGGGATGTCATAATTTTGATATTATTATGAAATTCTATGACAAAATGATGACATTTTTGATGAACTTATGACATCTTATAGGCAAAACACCTCCATAAGATATTCTTTAATAAAAATTATGAAATTCTATTTCAAAATTATGATATTCTAGGATAAAATTATGACTTTCTATATTCAAAATTCTTTCGAATGAAAGTTTTAGAGATTATTATGACATCATTTTTAAATTTATGATATTTTAGATAAAAATTATGATATCATATAGTCAAAATACATTCTGAATCTAGTTTTTGATATCATTGTGATATTATATATGAAATTATGATATTTTAGTTAAAATAATGACATCGTGTTTGCAAAAGATCTCTATAATACATTCTTTAATAAAAATAATGACATCATGTGTCAGAATTATGATATTATAGGTTAAAATTATGATTTTCTTAGGCAAAATTCTTCATAAGAAAGTTTTAGATATTATTCTAACATGCTACATCAAAATTATGATATTTTGTGTAAAAATTATGGCATCTAATAGTCAAATTTCCACTAGAATATGATTTTTGATATTATTATCATATTCTTTGTCAAAATTTTGACTCAGGACATCATAATTCTATATTCAGTAATATTTCTGTATCAAGACATCATAATTTAGATCCTTAATGTTATAATTTTTCTACAAAATATTATAATTTTGACATAAGATGTCATAATTATGCTTTTATCGATGTTTATTCTCTAGGATGTCATAATTTTGACCCTTGATATTATAATTTTGATCCTTAATATCAAAATTTTGGCATAAGATGTTATAATTCTGCATTCATTGACGTATTCTATGTTGGATGTCATAATTCTGATCCTTAATATCATAATTTGGATCTTCAATGTCATAATTATGCTTTCGAAGATTTTTCTCTATCAGGATGTCATAATTTTGATATTATTATGATATTCTATGATAAAATAATAATATTTTTGGTGAACTTACAATCTATTTTAAGCAAAACACCTTCGTAAGATATTTTTTAACAAAAATTATGATATCCTATTTTAAAATTATGATATTCTTTGATAAAATTATGACTTTCTGTATGCAAAATTCTTTTGGATGAAAGTTTTAGAGATTATCATAGCATCATTTTTTAATTTATGATATTTTAGATAAAAATTATTACATCATATAGTCAAAATATATTCCAAATCTAGTTTTTGACATCATTATGACATTATATGTGAAATTATGAATATGATTTTTGATACTATTATCACATTCTTTATCAAAATTTTGACTTAAGATGTCATAATTCTATGTTCGATAATATTTTTATGTCAGGATGTCATAATTTAGATCCTTAATGTCATAATTTTGACATAGAATATCATAATTCTAACATAAGATATCATAATTTTGCTCTCGTTGATGTTTCTTCTCTAGGATGTCATAATTTTGATTCTTAATGTCATAATTTTAACATAGAATGTCATAATTCTAATCCTTAATATTATAATTTTAATACAGGATGTCATAATTCTACTTTTGTATTTGTTTTCTTAACATGATGTTATAATTTTGATATTATTATGAGATTATATATCAAAATATGATCATTTGCATTGAACTTATGGCATCTGCTAGGCAAAGCACCTTTGTAAGATATTCTTTAGTCAAGATTATGACATGCTATTTATTACTTTAAGTTCCTATTGTTGACAATTCGATTTTTTCTTATAGTATCTTCTCAAATTTTCTCTCATTTTCCTGAAAGAAGGACTCCAATTTTTAAAAACTCTTGTAAACCAGGAGTTTATATTCATAATATCTGAAATATCGGCTTTTCCCCTGAGCACATTCAGCTCTTCCGGAAGACTCCATTCGATGTCTTTGTTAACATGGAGCCATTTTTGGTAGATGGGGTACTCCTCTCTGACATCATAAAATATCATATTGGAGGAGATCGATTCATTATTGTAGAAAAAGTAATAACATTTAGTGCAAAGGAAGTGGCACTAATCATCGGTCTTCCATGTCATGGCATGAAATTCTCAGTAGCCAAAAAATCAAAGAAGAAGGGAAGGCTGTTCGACAGATTTAGGAAGCATTTGTAGCTGCAATATAAAGGGTTAGAGTCTTTGATTAGTCAACTAAAATCATCAAAAAGAAAGGAGGATATTGAGGATACCGTCATGCTTTGGATAGCATATATTTTTATGCTTTTCTTGGCTCCAAAGTCAAACCAGACTTGTCCAAGAGATGTGATCCCATTTTTAGATGGCTTGTCTCAATTGGGATCTTTTGCATGGACCATTTTCATCAAGAACCTGATGGTTGAGTTCCTTCCAGAGATTGCTGACTACTTGACGTTAGGAGAGCCTCGCAAAGCAAAGGGTTGATAAGGGAAGGAGGCAACCCACTCTTCTTGGCTGTTCAGCAGTCCTCATGGTAAACTTAAATCATTTTATTTTTAGAGTGCAATCTTTTAAATTTTTAAAATTTTTTCTATAGTCTATTTTGTGAAAATGCTCATGTGTAAGTATAGTTCCTGAAGCACACAAATATCCAAGCCCCATCTGATCCTTCAAAATTCTTAAGGTTGTTAAGGTGGCGTGTTTGCAAAAAAAGGAGCCATGATATAAATTTTGACAATATCCAACTACATGAGATAAACTGACAATAATAAGCTATCATAGAATATCATAGGATGTCATTTTTTTTAAGGCTATCATATAATACTTTTTGAATATGTTTTTTAACATTAATGGTCATTCTATGTCAAAATGATTATATTTTAGGTTAAATTATGATATCGTATTGGCAAAACACCAATGGAAGTCATTTTTTATAAAATTTATGACATTCTATCTCAAAATTATGATATTTGATGTTAAAAAATTATGATTTTAGATATTATTATGATATTCTGTATCATAATTATGACATTAAGAGTCAAAATTATAATAACTAATAATAAATTATAATCTGAATATATTTTTTGATATTATTATAATATTCTATATCAAAATGATGATAATTTTGGTAAAATATTGATATCGTGTTGGCTAAACATATCCAAAAGTTATGTCTTAATAAAAATTATGATATTCTGTATCAAAATTATGATACTTAACATTATAATTATAACTTTCTTTATGTAAAATTCTTTCGAAAGAAGATTTGAGATATTAATTTGATATTGTATGTCAAAATTATGATATTTTATGAAAAGTTATGATATCTAGTAGCGAAATTACCTCCATAATTATGACATTTGACATTATTATGACATCCTAGAATAAAATGCTGATATTTTAGATAAAATTATGACATGGTATTATCAAAAAATCTTTTAGAGACTTTATTATGATATTTTATGTAAAATTATAATATTTCAGTTAAAACACATTTGGATTACATTCTTTAAAGTTATGAGATTTTTTGATTTGCGCTTCTTCTTTTATATTATCAGGTCGAAGATGCTCTTCGATCTGTCCCGCAGAAGTACTGACTTCTCAATTCTGCTGAAGAAAAGAAAAAAGAACTCATAGTATTGATGAAGCAAAAATGGAGGAGCCTATTCTGGTTGGCTGTGCCATGTATGCACAACTAAGGATTAAAATTGAAGAGCTTAGAAAAAAGATCCTCATTCATGATAAGCTATTGAAATTCTTAATCAGAAAGAAAATCAAGGATAAAAAGTGGGAGGAGGATGAAGAAGAAAAGTGAAAAGAAGAGAAAGATGATGAAGAATTTGATGATGAAGAGGAACAGAAGGAGGAGGAAAGGAAAAGTTTCATAAAAAGTAAGGAGAATGAAGCGGAGGAGAAGGAGAGGAAGAAAGAGGAGGAAGAAAGGAAAAAAATGGAGGAGGACAAGAAAAGGAGGAAGAGAAAGAAATAAAATTGGAGGAGAATAGGAAGGAGGAGGAAAAGAAGAAAAAAGATGCAAAAAGAAAGAAGAAGAAGAAGGGAAGAGAGAAAAAGGAAGGAGGAGGAGGAGAAGAAGGAGGAGGATGAGGAAAAGAGGAAGGAGAATTATAAGAAGATGAAGGAGGAGTAAAAGAAGGAGGAGGAGGAGAAGAAGAAGAGGAAGGAGGAAGAAAGAAAAAGGAAGGAGGAGGAGGAGAAGATGGAGCAGGAAAGAAAAAGGAAGAAGAGGATGAGAAGAAGATAGAAGAGGAGAAGAAGAAGAAGGATGAGAAGAAGATGAAGGAGGAGGAAAAAAAGGAAGGAAGAGGAGGAGAAAAGGGTGCAAGAGGAGAAGAAGAAGGAGGAGGATAAGAAGAAGAGGGAGCATGAAGAAAGAAAAATGAAGGAGGAGAAGAAGGTAATGGAGAAGAAGAAGAGGGAGGAGGAAGAAAGAAAAAGGAAGGAAGAAAAGAAGGTTAAGGTGAAGAAGGAGGAGAAAAATAAGGGAGAGGATAAGCCAAAGACGCTGACATATTTACTCAAAAGGAGGGTAAAAAAAGAACACAAGATGCGCAAGACCTCCTATCTAATAGAATATCCAAATTATGAGACATGCATGCCAACCAAAAAGACTAAGACAGAACTAAAATACAAAAAAGTACCATTTCTGAATCTATCAAATATATCAAGCATACAACGAAATATAGATGAGGTAGACATACATGTCTTTTTCATCAATATCATGCGATCTTCATACAACATTATATTTTTTTAACCTGATCTTTTAACATAGGGATTCATTGAGCATTCACGCAAATATCAAGACAAAGGATCATTGTCTAAGGAGGATGATGGCATTATTGAGATATTCTTATCTGAAAGAATTAACTCGTAAGTGATTATGACATCTGTGACATCCTGTATAATATAGTACCTACTTATAATTTATGATATCCTTCTATTTTTCATTACAGTGAGATTGTCTTCAATAATGTTGAAGGAGGTAACATCACTAGGTCCAATCCTCATGACCTCCTATTTGCATGGATGATAATTGACGATATAAGGATTCAACTCTTGTTTAGATCTCAAATCTCATTCTTTGTTCTAGATATCATGTGTATTTTTTTTTATATTTTTTCACATTATAACATAATGATTTTCATGAATAGATAATTGATACTAGTCAGGACTTTCTTCATAAAAAATGGAGGAAACGAGTAGATTTGTACCATAAGTACATTGTTGCTCCCGTAATGACAGTCGGCATATGTATTCAATCGATAGCAACACATCATGAGCTAGCTGGCACAGCGAGAGAGTTCATTTTTGGTAGAGTTAGTGATGATGATAAGAAGGAATTTAGGCTTCTTTTCAACATCATCAACATAGATAATGTCCACTGGCACTTGGTGGTTATGGATATGGACGCAAAAAAAATTATTTATCTAAATTTCATCAAGTGCAATATCAAATATAAGGCTAGTGCCAGGAAGTGGCATAAGATACTAGGAGCCATGTTCCACATATATTATGACAATGCAGAAGTGGGTGAATGAAACATGGAAGAAGATGAAGACTGCCCTTTCCAGACCCCAGGTTCTCTAGATTGTGGTCTTTACTACTTGAAGAATATGGACTATCTTGCTTGCAAGGATAGATCACAGAAATGAAACTTCAACCAAGCTGACATGGTTCAATATCGGAAAGAACTTGCTACAAAAATAATAAAAGAATGACTCGAACAGAGAGTGACTATTGTCGTTGATAAAGTTTGAGCCCTCTGATAGAAAAAATTGATTATATCATATTGATAGAAAAATTTGTTGTATCATTAGAAGAAAGTGAATACCTTATATCACAGTAAATTTATCATTTTAAGTGAGTCAATTCTTTGTATGATACTGAATATAGAATTGTCAACTTGTATAGTTATGATAAGCAAAATCCACTTCAAAATATATATATTTTTTTAACATTCTATGTTTGATCATTTTTTGTTAAAACTGAATACAGGTAATCAGAGTGTTATTTATTGTCTTGAATAAAGAATGTCAATATTTTAAAATAGGTTGTCAAAATTATGACATTAGTCATTAAAATTTGAACACTTAATATCAAAATTTTGCCTCCTAAATCATAATTTTGGTTTTAATATCATAATTCTACATTCAAAAAATTTCATTCTAGAATGTTATCATTTTGATCCTTATGTCATAATTTTGAGCCTTGATATTATAATCTATATTTGAATATATTTTTATTTCAGGATGTCATAATTTTAATCCTTAATATCATAATTTTGATTTTTAGTATCATATTCTGCATTCGAAGATATTTCTACTTTAGGATGTCATAATTTCAATCCTTAATATCATAATTTTAAGCCTTAATATCATAATTCTACTTTCAAAGATATTTCTATTCTAAGATGTCATAATTTTAATGTTATTATAATATTATAGGTCAAAATTATGACATCCTGGCAAGAAAATTTTCGAACGTAGAATTATGACATTAAGAATCAATAAATTATGATATTAAGGATCAAAATTATGGCATCCGGCAGAGGATACATCCTCAAAAGTAGAATTATAATATTAACGATCAAAATTATGATATTAAGAATTAAAATTATGACATCCTAGAACTGAAATAATCCAGAATGCAGAATTATGACATCCTTAGTCAGAATTATGATATTAAGAATCAAAATTATGATATTATGTATCAAAATTATGACATCCAGCATAAAAAATATTTTCGAAAGTAGAAATATGATATTAATAATTAAAATTATGATATTAAAGATCAAAATTATGACATCCTAAAATAGAAATAACCTAAAACACAGAATTATGATATTGTTAGTCAGAATTATGACATCAAGAGTCAAAATTATGATATTAAAGGATAAAATTATAATAGTATGTGTTAAAATTATGACATTCGCATAGAAAATATCCCTAAATATAGAAATATGACATTAACTATCAAAATAATAACATTCAGCACAAAAAATATCTCCAAAAGTAGAATTATGATATTAAGAATTAAAATTATGACATTAAATATCAAAATTATAATATTAATTATCAAAATTATGATATAAAGAATCAAAATTATGACATCCATCATAGAAAAGATTATTGAAAGCAGAATTATGATATTAACGATTAAAATTATAATATAAAGGATCAAAATTATGACATCCATCATAAAAAATATCCTTGAAAGCAGAATTATGACATTAATAGCCAAAATTATGATATAAAGGGTCAAAATTATGACATCCGACACATGAAACATCCTCGAAATCAAAATTATGATATTCGGGATCAAAATTATGATATTAAAGATCAAAATTATGACATCCAACATAGAATTATGATATCCTGTAATCGAAAGTATCCATCTTTTAGATTAAAATTATGGACATGATATTACAAGAAAACATTCCTTGAATGTAAGAGGTTACAAGAAATATAAGATTCTTGTATATAAATTTATCTTTCATTCATAAATAATTTTTTTCAAACCAGAAATCATCACACAAGTACGATATGGACATAAGCAATCTCATCCAAAAATTAAGAAGATATTTCATTATTTATAATATATCTATAATATATTTCATAGTTTGATGAAATATAATCATCCATTTTATAAATTAGGACAAACAAAGTAAATAAGAAAATTAAGATCGTTGCTCTTTTCTAGGAGTAATGGAGCTTGCAATCACTTCCGTTCGTATCGGATACTCTCCTTTCCCTCATTGCTCCTATGCTCCACACTTGGTCCAAGGCTACTGCCTGGAGGCTTCGACGATTGCTAGGGTTCAGGTAAAGTTGCAGTCACCATCGATCATGTTGGCACTCCTTCTCTCCTTGATCCTACGCTCCATGCATTGGTCGAGACTGTATGGAGGCATGGCAATTTTCCAATGCTTTCCAATCCAAGGTGAGTGTTCGGACAACACACCCCTCTCGAACTACCTGACAACGATCCTGAATGGTGGGGGCACAAACCCTCCATTCAAATAGGAGTATCATGATGACGATATCTTCACCTTGAAAGTGAAGGCTCAATGAGATCCTCCTTTTGCCCATAAGCTGGTTGCCTTAATTTATATTTATACAAGGACTGAGCATGGTGTGGTGCACATGAGGATCTACGCTAATATTATACCGTCTCAATTATTTTCTCTCATCCTATTTTTAAAATTATGACATCTATATATGGAAAACTTGTCTGAACGTAGAATTATGATATCCTATGTCAAAATTATGACACCAAGATGCGAAAAACGTCTTTGATTCTAGTACTTATGAAATTATGATATTATAGTTTTACAGTATGACATTCTATCATAGGTAACTTCAACGAATGCTGAATTATGATATGAAAAATAAAAAGTATAAAATATAAAGTATTGGTTTCCATCAAAGAAAATATCTCCAAACAAAGAGCTATGATATCTGATGTCAAAATTATGATATCATTGGATATAGAGTATATTTCAACTATCATAACATATTTTATTAAGGTAGATGGTTTAAAAAACCATCCGGTAAAATATACATCACAAAAACTTAAAGAGCAGTGATAGTATTACAATAAGTAGGCAGACCTTTCTAACTATAACAACGATAGAAATATTAGCATGTAAACCATCCATGGAGATGCAAACGCTGCTAGTCACCGAGCCACTGAACCATGGTCCCATCTTCTTTGACACTTTTAGTAGCAGCAAGCATTTTTTTTGATTTATAGAGAGCAAGGAATGAGGGGTACCGATCCACCGTCCACATTAAAATGCTATGTGTTGCGATCTTATCAGCTTGGAAGACTGTGCCTCTAGAGTGAAGGGAGGTTCTCTTAGTGACACTTCCTATGACATCAAAATATCGAGACTGACAAGAAAGAAAAAATCAATTAGAAAATGACTAAAAGTAAGTCTTAAATTTAGAGCATAGAATCTCATAAATATGGAGCAAAAAATTATCGAATGCATAAATATAACATCCTAGCATAGAATACGTCAATAAACACAGAATTATGAGACACTTGATCAAAATTATAATATTAAGAATCAAAATTATGACATCATAGCAATTCAAATAAATTTGAAGTAGAATTATGATATCCTGTATCAAGATTATGATATTAAGGATCTAAATTATGATATCGAGGAAGAAAAACATCTCAAATGCAGAAATATGATATATGTTCAAAATTTTGAATAACATCTAAATTATGACATTAAGGATAAAAATCGTGGAATCTATGGTGAAACATTCTCTAATGCAGAATTATAATATTAAAGGATAAAATTATGATATTAAGGATCAAAATTATAATATCCATTATTAAAAATAACACCGAACATAGAATTATTTTATTTTGTATCAAAATTATGATATATTTGATCAAAATTATGATATTGATGGTCAAAATTATGACATCACGGTAATATGAATGCAGAATTATGATATCTTATATCAAAATTATGACATTCTAGAACAGAAATAGTACTGAATGCAGAATTATCACATCCTGTGTCAAAATTATGACATTAAGGATCAAAATTATAATATTTTGACATAAAAAATATCTTTAAAAAAAGAATAATGATATCCTGTATCAAAATTATAATATTAAGGATCAAAATTATAACTCCCATATACAAAAAATTATGATATTTGATATTCAAAATTTTTTGAACTCAGAATTTTGACATCTTGTATCGAATTTAACTTCATCAGGAAAAAAATTTATAATAATGTCTGACAGAAACATCTTCGAACGTAGAATTATGACATTCTATATCGAAATTATGATATTTAAGTTTAAAATTATGATATCATGGTATAAAAAGCTACCTTGAAATCTTTTTCTATAGAAATATAACATCCCGTATTAATATTGTGAAATCAAACAAAGAAAAAACTTTACCGAAGGTAATAAAATTTAACTTCTAATGTATAATGTTATAATTTTCACCTATAATTTCATAAATTTATCTCAGTCTCTTGTGTTAGTTGGCTGGATATAAAAGCATCAAACTCTTCCAAAAATGGATCGGATGGCGGATGATTGGTTGAGGTTGTTTGTTGTACTATCTCCACAGCTTTTTGTGGAGTCATCCTCTATCTTTTAGCAGGCCTTTTACTATTATCTTCGGCAGATGGATATTCTATTATTTTGTTCTCAGCTTTCTTTGACTTCTTTGAATTCTTCAAGTTCTTTTCGATTCCACCTTTTATTCTCCTCTCTATTGGCCTTCCCTTTGTGACAATATTAACCAGATCCCGGATAGAAAGTTCTAAACGATGCTGTGCTGAACAATTAGCATCTACTGCTCTTCTGAATAATGAAGTCCGATCAGTCATCACTAGATTAAAAGCATCTTCAAACATGGAGGCAATCTCTACAAGCTTCATCATCCGATGACTCATCAAAGCATACCTATATCATAATTATAGTTATCATAAGATATCATAATTATAGTTATCACAGGATATCATAATTATAGTTATCATAGGATATCATAATTATAGTTACCTAGATTTTCTGGTGCTTCTATCATAGAATTAAATATCGCAATCTGAAATATTGAATCAATATTTTATGTCCTTGCACCATCTGTTGAGAAAGTACTTTTTAGGAATGCAAAATACTTCATTTTGATGGAGATCCAATAAGGCGTGCCTGCACAAGTATCCTCTAAACTCAAATGATCGGCACTGGCATTTCCCTTCTTCCAATTGGCTGGACCAAGTAATAGTATAGTTTTTTATAATTTTCTTCTTAATTTTGTTAACTTCAAATCTCTCAAATGACCTCACTGAATATGTAGTGAAGCTGTCAAATTCTTTAGTTAATTTAGCATTTGATGCAGTCATCTCAAGTACCTCATTCTGAAATTTTTTGAATATGCACCTAGCGTACATGGCTGCTGCTTGCCTCTCAAATGGCAAGGATGTTTTGAGAAAAGTATTTATTTTCAAGGAGATATTGTCTTGCTTGTTTTCTACTTTTAATCTTTTTTCCAAAGCATCCTCAGACTTCTCGATGATTTTTTTTAGTATTGTCTTCGAATTCACAAACCCATCAAAGAAGTGGCTTATGCTCTCACTCCTTCCAGAGGAGGACATACCTAGAAATAAAGTTAGGACCAAAGAATATTAGTAATATGGTGTTAGTGTCACTGGATATCATTCAAAACTTAGCAAAAAAAATTCAAAAAAAACTACCTTTGATTCTCACATACCTGCAAAGAAGGTATCCTTAAGATAGACAAGAACCCATTTATCTCGGCATTCATAGAGATCATATAACCAATCTATAGCCTTGCATTCTTCATACTTATCCATGAGTTATCTCCATTTTTCCTTAAAAGATTCTGTAGTTACTGTGTCATATATAGCCTCATGAAATTCAACCATAAATTTGGGATGCGTTGTGCATATATGGCCTATATTTTCAGAAATCTTCTTCAAAATATGCCAAAGATAGAACCGGTGTCGTTCATTTAGAAAAATCGCCTTGACAATAGCCTCGATCATTTTATCCTGATCGATGATTATGGCATTAGGTGCTTGGCCACCATTTTCATCCAGCCATGATTGAAACACTCATTTAAAGGCCTCTGCTATCTCGTCTAATAATAATGCGCAACCAAGCAAGGTGGACTATCCATGGTGATGATGGAATCAGATCTAGAGTTTCAGGACTAGATCTTAAAATTTTTTCAAGATCAGGCAATGGAAGACTAAAATTAATCAAAATTAATTTTAAATTCTAGAAAATATCCTAGATCTAAGATCTATTACATGATCATGGAAAGTTATTAAATCAAAAATTAAAATCAAAAGAAGAAACTAAAATATATTGATCACATTAACATATATACACACTACATTTAATGTAGATATGAAAATAATAGATCAAATCTATTATCTATGCAAGTTAGACATTCTAACATGCTGATCCAGACTTGAGGATGATGTTCTGAGCTACACATGTCTCCAGCCTCTAGGAATTATCCACACGAGCCCACGAACCATGATCAAAAGTTCGATGCAGGAAATCAGCACAATTTGCTAGTACTATGCTGATCCTTTTTGACGATCGATCTGGAACCATCTTCTTCGAATCTTGGACTCTTCAATTTTTAAAAGGAAGGAAAAGAGATTTTGAACTTGAGATACCTCTCAAAAATCTCTAAAGAAGGAGGAAGAGATCAAAGAAAAAATCCTAGAAGAAGAACCCTTCTTCTTCTTCTTTGTTTTCTCACCTAGACACCTAGATTGGTGTCTATGTAATCCCCACGCCTCAATACTCTCTCCCTGATTTCCACACACCCCAAAGATCTCTCAATGATCTAGAAAATATCCAAAATCCAGCCTAAAATTCAATCTATATAGAGAGATATAGAGGAATCCTTGTCTAGGTTAAATACCTAGACAAGGAATGTCCAAATAGGGCAAGACAAGGGGCACCCAACTCTTGGACGCCCCCTCCTTCTTTTCTACTGTAGATCATTAGGTTTTATTATACAAAAATACTTCTAAAAGTCATGAAAATCTTAGAAAAAATTTGGGTGGAGTCGGTGCACTATAGGAAGAGTTTTGGTTTCCTAAAATTCTATCTCATAGAATTTGAAATCAAAATCAATTCCTACTTTGACTTGGTCCATACTTAATTTACCATGTAAGAGAGAAAGAGAAGAACTTTAGAACGTGGTAGGCTTCTCTTGGGCATGGAGAATTCATGCAAAATCAAAGGGGGTGTAAAGGGTGGGCGTTGAGACTAAGGTGGCGCAAGGAGGGAAGTTTCAAGTCTTACTAGGATTCTTATTTTGACTTGGTCCAACATGGTTTCTCAAATCAAATCAAACCATAATTAATTCAATCCAATTAAATTAGATCCTAAATTAATTAAGAACTTAATTAAATTAAAAAATTAGGTTGACCCAAGTCCTAGTTGAACTAGGAATAGTTCTTCCTTGCACCTAGCTTATACAATAAACCAATTGAACTTAATCCAATAAAGTCCAAACCAAATTTAAATAAATTATATTTAATTAAACTTAATCTTAGCCCTTTGGTTTAATCAAATTAATCTAATTAGCAATCTAATTGCTAATCGATCCTCCGACAATACTTGCACCAGGTTAAACATCAATTGTATTGATCGTTTAATCCTAGAATAATTCTTAATCATTGATCAACCACCCGATCGGATCATGAACTTTAATGTGTGTGATCTCATAGGTTTGAACCTAAGCCGATAGCATAAGAATAAATTTCTATACTAATCGAAGTAACTATCTAGCAATGGTATCCGACGGTCGGATAGATCGAATATGTAAAACAATATCCTTAGAACCCATGCAGATATAGTTTTCATATAATTCATCCTCTTGACCAAAATGCTCGTAGGATATATTAGAGTTCAACTGTTAACTCTGATAAGATTGTTCACATTGTATTTCAAAATATCAAATCCACCTGATGGATTATCCTGGCCAAGATTTTGCTATATTGAAATACAGTGATACATTTTTCTCCAACTCTTAGAGTGGTCAATTCCATCTTGATCATACTCTAACTTTGCAAGTACTTGACTATGCCTAGAAGCCTTTCATTACTGAATTAGAAATTCAGTTAGTCTGGTACCAAAGCACAGGAGTTGCTTGCAAGTCACTGAGATGATCTCAGGTTTAAGGGATACTTATATCTATATCCAATCTGAGATATTCTCGACAGCAGAATGCTCTGAAGTTGGTCACGTTCAATGATGATGTACCCATATATCTCACCTATATGCCATATAAGTGTCTCCACACTTCTTGATTAAGAGGACAACCAACTTATATGGTATACAGTGATCTATGCTCGATAGATACTATCATCCTAATTAACAGTCTATCATTTGATCGTGAACAGATTTAAGAACTAATCAATAAATTCTCTATTTATCAAAGCTAAATAGTTTTAAGAACTTCATCATAATAATGGAGTTCATTAGAAGATGAATACTTTATAATGAAAAATGCCAAAAATATATTTTATTCATCAATGAAATAATTATAGATACAATGTAGCTCAAACCATCAACAGACTAATGATTGGCTTTGGAATACGTTTCCAAACAACTTTTACTTGTCCTAAAGCCACTCAACATCGTATCTAATACCCATCTTCGACTTGTAGTTATCAAACTCTTTTATCACCAGGGTTTTAGTGAAGGGATCGATCAGGTTCTCTTTTCCATCGATCTTTCGAAGATCGACGTCATCTCGATCCATGATCTTCTAGATCAGGTAGAAGCGGCACAAGATGTGCTTCGTCCACTGGTGTGCCTTTGGTTCCTTCGCCTGAGCTATGGCACTAGTGCTGTCATAGTAGAGCAGGATCGGACCATCTAGGGAGGGTGCTACTCCAAGCTCAGTGATAAACTTTCTCAACCATACGCTTTCTTCACAGCATCTAATGCTGCGATGTCCTCTACTTCGCAAACAGAGTTTGCCACAATATGCTGCTTGGAACTCTTCCATTAGATAGCTCCACCATTTAGAGTAAAGATATATTTCGATATGTTTCTGTTGTCATCATAGTCAGATTGAAAGATAGAGTCTATAAATTCCATAAGTTTTAGATCTGACTTGCCATAAACCAACTATTGATCTTTGTATTTCTCTAATACTTAAGAATGATTTTAACCATTTTTCAGTAGTTTCCTCCAGAGTCAAACTAGTATTTACTCACTACTCCTAGTGAGTATACCATGTTTGGTCTCGTATATGTCATGACGTACATGATAGATCCTACTGTCGAAGCATATGGGACTCTACTTATACACTCTCTCTCTTCAAGAGTTGTCGGACAATCCTTCTTAGAGAGAGAAATTTTATAGCCTATCGGAAGATAGTCTTTTTTGGAATTCTCTATGCTGAACCTCTTCAGCATAGTATCTATATACATGGACTGGGATAACCCAAGCATCCTTTTAGATCTATCCCTATACATCTTCATCCCTAGGATGTAGGATGCTTCACCCAAATCCTTCATGGAGAACCGTGATGACAATCAGACTTTTATTTCCTACAGTGTGGAGATTGTTAGATATATGTGCCCTAGAAGCCAGAATTGGTTGACACTTGTAACACACTTCTAGGGGCAAAATTATAATTTTGACTATAATCAATAAAATGAATTATTTTCTATCACACCTGTGTATTTAGTGTCTGTGATACATCCTTTGAGTTAATGGTAATGATAATTCATATTTTCAAGAGTTGAAAATTTAAGACATGAATAATCATTATTAACTCATAAATAGCTTCCGACCATAGGATCATCACGAGGATGGTGATTGATCCGAAAGGTTGGTGTACGATTGCTTCTCTTTAGTAGATGAGTCTTGAGTCTACGGTGTGGAGACACCGGAGCAAAAGTATAGATACTCGTTAGAGAATGAGGGCACTGAGCGTGACCACCTCGAGTAGTCATTAGGAAGTCTACCTTCTCGTCAATGACTGACTCGATGCTGCAGTAGTGTGTCTGGTTCTTTGACCTGAGATGCATCGGACAGTTCACCTTGAGGGTGTTATAGTTTGACTACACCATTACTCGGTCTCCTAGCCATATGGAACCCTGAGGTGTATGTTGGCTATAGCATGTTCATTGTAGGAACTGGATTGCATCAAGATGGAATCTATCTACCTCGGTGGTAGAGGAGCAGCCCTATGATGATCATGAGAATCAAGTCCTGAAAAGCCCATGGCCATGGCAGAGTGAAATAATAGAAAGAGTTTCTATTTAGATTTTCACATTGGACTCGAATCGAATGATTACATCATATGACAGAGACTAGGGTTTGACGAGTTTACCTTAACCCTAATCTGATCGGGGCTCAAGATAGAAGAACTTAATCACACAGGTAGCTGCACCAAGAGGTTCGCATTCAGCTCTGATGGGTTGCCACCATATACTGCTAGGTGTCACTGGTGGATTTTGGGAGCAATTAGAATGATTTAGATGATCGATCATTCTAGCTGTTCGAATCAGAAGAGTTCTGATCCATCGAAAGGAGTTTCGATGATGTCGATGATAGAGATCATGACATATCCCATTACCATATAGAACTGAACCTAACTGGGTCACACAAACAAGGGTTTGAATCTGGTGATCATCAATTGAACTGATCTAGTTCAATTGATCTGAATGAGATTCAATTAGGTTCAAGGAAATCGTGCTAGCACTCGATTGAACCTAACGTTCTTCTTTTGCTATCATAAATAAGTTGTCCTGTCTGAGCCAAAGGAGTTTGTGCTCAATCAGAGGCCTTCATATGGTCTGACTGGAGGTTGTCCAAGTCAGAAAAGGTTGTCTTATTTTGTAAGACATTACCTGCCATTTTTGGTCACCTGCCATTTCTTGTTCTTTGACTTTGGTCAAAAGTCTACCTTTGACTGGTCAAATGTTGACCATTGATACTTTGACTTTTGACCACATGTCATGCACCTATTGGAGAGCTGGTGGGGGCCTGTCCCCCTGCCAGAACCTGGCAAGGAGAAGGGCGCACGCCACCCTAGGCGTGTGCCCAAGTTGGAGGCGCCTTGGAGTCCTTGTTGGACAAGGACTCCACCTCCCTTTTGGATTCCAATCAGAGTTCTACTAAGAATCCAGTTTGACTGGTCTTAGGTGCCCTCTAAGGAGGAATCCAGGGGACTCTATTCCAACCAATCAGATTTAGATCTGATTTCACAAAGGGTTGTGATTGGTTGAGAATAAGAGGAGTTGGATCACAAGAGGTCTATAAATAAGACCCTGCGCCCAACCCAAAAAGAATAGAGATTTCCCATGCCCCAAGGCTGCTTCTCTCCTCTTCCTCCATGCCTAAACTTCTCCTCCTTCTCCTCTCCACGTCCAAAAGAGTTTTGGATTTTGGTTGGTGCGTTCCAGATCAAAAGAAAGGCGATCAAAAGAAGAAGGCTGCACTGCTGCAAAGGACGACTGCTGATCTTCAAAAGGAGTTTTGAAGATCCTCCAGATCAGATCCAGATCTAATTTTTGGAGACGTGATAGAGAAGAAGAGGATCTCCAGATCCAACCTGAGTGGATACCGGTAGAGGCCAGGCGCTTGCGTGGCTAGATCCAGAACCTTCCGCTGCAATCAGGATCATCTACAGGGTAATAGGATTACCCAAATCAGGTAAATTAAATTTGATTTAATTTATCTTATTTTATTTTATTTATTAAAATAATAAGAATCAGATCTGAAATATATCAAGATCTGATTGGGATCAAGAGAAAAATTTTTGAAATATATCTCTTGATCTGATCTGATCTGGACAAACCTGGACCGGGAAATCAGGATTTCCCTTCAGGGATGTCATTCTCGATTAAGAGAATATCATTCACGTACAAAATAAGAAATACCACTGCTGGATCATTTGCCTATTTATAAATGTAGGGCTCTTCTCCATTCTTAACGAAGCCATACATTTTGATCACCTTATCAAAATGCATGTTTCAACTCCAAGATGCCTACTTCAATCCATAAATGGATCTCTGAAGCTTGCACATCTTGGACTCATCTGTGGATGTGAATCCCTCAGGTTATATCATATACACCTCTTCAGTCAACTCTTCATTTAGGAAAGCTGTCTTCACATCCATCTGCCAAATCTCATAGTCCAGATGGGTAGCTATCGTAAGCATTATCCAAATAAATTTGAGCATTGCCATAAGAGAGAACGTCTCGTCATAATCAATACCATAATGTTGACGATATTCTTTCACAATCAGACAGACGTTATAGGTCTCCACCTTTTCGTCTGCACCTCTTTTTCTTTTGAAGATCATTTACACCTAATGGGTTTAACCCCTTCAGATGGGTCAACCAATGTCCATACATTATTGACCTTCATGGACTCTATTTCAGATTTCATGACCTCAAGCCATTTCTCATAATCAGATCTCTACATAGCATCTATAAAAGTGATTAGATCCTAATCGTTCTCATCGAGTTCGATGGGATCACCATCCTAGACCAAGAAATTATAGTATCTATCCAGATGATGTGATACTCTATCGAATTGCCTTAATGGTGCAGGTATACTAGGCTCCAAATCTAATCTAATCAAATCCGACTCAGGTTCAGCTACAGGTGTCGGTTTTTTTACCTGCTGAACTTCATCAAGTTCAACCTTAGAGGTAATAACTCCTTCATCAAAAGACTTCTTTTCTAAAAAGGTTGTCTTAAGGTTGATGAACACTTTTTGTTCATTAGCATAGTAGAAATAATATCCTTTGATCTCTTTTAGGTATCCTATAAATGTGTACTTATTAGATCTAGATCCAAATTTATCTGTAACTAACCGTTTGACATAAGCCGGGCATCCCAAATCCTAAGGTATGAAAGTGCTCGCTTTTATCCTATCCATATCTCATATAGAGTCTTAACTATAGACTTACTTGAAATCTTATTTAATAGATAACAAGCTGATTTGAGTGTATATCTCCAAAACAATATAAACAAGCTAGCAAAATTCATCATGGATTAGACCATGTCTAAAAGAATCCGATTTCTTCTTTCAGACATACCATTATGCTGTGGTGTTCCTGAAGGAGTCCATTGGAAGAGAATCCCATTCTCTCCTAGATATATCAGAAACTCACTGGAAAGATATTTCCCTCCTCGGTCAGATCGAAGAGTTTTGATATTCTTTGCCATTTATTTTTCTACTTCACTTCGAAATCATTTGAACATTTCAAATGAATCCGACTTGTGTTTCATCATATAGATATATTCATATCTGGATAGATTATTTGTAAAAGTAATGAAGTAGAAATATCCACCTCTATCACTTGTACTCATTGGTCCACATACATCAGTATGTACTAGATCTAAGAGCTCCGTAGCTCTTTCAACTTTTTCAATAAAAGATGACTTAATCATTTTATCAAGAAGATAGGACTCATAGGTTGGAAGTGATTCACTATCACTAACTTCGAGGATTTTCTCTTGAGTCAACATATTTATCCTGTTCTTATTTATATGACCTAGCCTATAGTCTGACATACTATCTAATCTAGGATGCTTGCCAGTTGAATAGACCACGTTAATAGATTGTGATAGCATATACATACCATTGTTCAAATATCAATAGAAAATAGTAACACCATTCATAATGATATTACAAACTTATTTTTTTATTGATATTTCATAATCATTTTTGGCCATAATGCCTACAGAAATAATATTTAAAAAGAAAATAGGATAGAAATGACAATCACTAAGAATAACGGTACAGAACTCAAATACAAGTTTAAGAATTTCTAAAGCTAGAACTAAAACTGGTCTTTCATCTCCAATATTTAGGAATCTTTCACCTTACTCAAATCTCTTATTGACCCGCAATCCTTGCAACGAATTATAAATATGGTAAGGGTTATTGGTATCCAATACCTAGTCGGTAATATCACAAATAGAGAAATTGCAAGGAGTTATCATATAAGTACCTATCCACCAATCGCTTGCTTCTTTCTCTTCCTATTCGGATCCAAAGAGGCAATGTACTGAGGATAATTTTTCTTTCAATACTCTCATTTCTTGCAAAAGAAGCATTTAGCTAGACTCTTATCGAGCTTGATCTTTCTAGTTTGGCCCTGCACAGATGTCCCAGTCTGAACTTGCACCTTCTTAGCTTTCTTCTTCTTATTTTTCTTCCATTTTCTAAAGGGTCGAGAACCAGAAGACGAACCTCCCATAATGTTCACTGACTCCTTGTAGAGTTGGTGATCCTTCTTAAAGTTCTAAAGCAACCTCAGTAACCCACGGTAGTCTACTTCAGGCTTTGTCATTCTAAAATGAGTAAGGAATGGGAGAAAAGACTTGGATAATGAGTTCAGTATTGCATCCTTCCCAAGCTGTTTATGTAAGAAAAAATCGAGCTTGCTCAATCACTCTATCGGCTCGATCATGTACAATACATGATCAGCGATAGAGGTACCATTCCGCATCTTGGCGTTGAAGATGGTATAACTAGTCTTGTGCCTCTTCATGTCATCGGGTGTGCCAAAGAAATCCTCCAACACATGAAGCATGTCCTTTGGCTGAGCCATCTTAAATCTACGACTGAACTCATCGCTCATAGCAACCAGCATAATGCAGCGCATCGTGGTCTGGTCAATGAGCCATTCTGGTAAGTGTCTCTGACTTTCCATGTGCATTGGCAGCTGGCTCCTCAAGTGCAGGATCCGTTAATACATATAGGATCCATTCATGCTCCAAGATTATTTTCAACTTTTGGTACCAGCTATCGAAGTTGAATCCCACTAACTTATCATTGTCCAACAATGATCGAAGCGATAGAAAAGTAGCCATATCTGTGCAAAGAAAAGCCATAATCTAATTAGTAATTAATTTAATAAATCTAAAGATTTAAACTTTAATCAAAAGATTTATCCACTATTTTATTCGAATTGATTGCTTCTACTTCTAATTCAAGAAATTATCCTAATTTTTTATTGGATACTAGAATCCACATAGACTGCACACGAGCCCAACTTTGGTTGGCCAACTTATGTACATCTAAGGATAGGTTCATAATCAATTATTTCTCCAAATAATTTTTAGTAATTAAATTTTGCCCCAGTCCCTAATTAGTAGGCTTTGGCCTTCACTGAAAAGGTCCAATTAGGTCCAACCATTAACATGACCATACTTGGCCCATCAAACCAATGAATGATTAGGCCCGACTTTGATTGGCTAACCTAACTACTATTTAAAAAGATATAGCTAAGAAATTACATAATGAATGATAATTTCATTAACCAATAAACATCAGGCCTTTGGGCCTCCAATGATTATCCAACTAATGGATCTATTATCACCCACTTTAATGGAAGGCTATGATTTAGTTATCATAATAACTATCTTATTTTAGAGATCTAATAATTTTAAAGAATTTAATTTAAAGATGAAGAAAGATCAGATGAATCAGCTTGTCATGATCCTTCCACTGACTTCACCAAGTCAGCTTAAGGGAGACTATTAATAGGCTGGTCTAGGAGCACCTAAATCAGTCAAACAGATTTATCTAGCTGACATGGGTCAGCTTGAATAGTCAAGTAATTCAATCAAAATATAATTTCACCAAGAGGTCAGATAAGTTTGATCAGTGTGAGAATTTGCCAAAGCTTGCCTTAGACACCATCAGAAATGGTCAGATAAGCGGACTGCTAATTAAAGACCATCGATCTGGTTTATTTTAGACACCAATTGATTTAATTAATTTCAGTTAGATCAACCTAATAGTTCGTGCTGAATCGCGTAGCCAAGAATCAAGTCCATCTTAGGTCTCGTGAAAGATATTGACTTGACCCACTATAACTATTGTAACTGATCTAGAGAACTCTTGATCTAATCTAAGACAATAATTAATTAAACTTAGTCAATTCTCTAATTAAGTCCATTCTTTAATCTAATCCTGGATCTAACCCAATTAATGGATCTAATCTCTACTAATCCATTTAACCCAATGTGTTATGATTTGTGTCTTAGGATCTTCAATTCATAATCCTAGATCCTAATCAAATAAGTTTTTAATTCTTATTTAAGTTTTGGGCTGAGAGTTAGGGTTCGACTTTTCAAAAATAATTTTCATATTTATAAAATATTTTTATAATATGGTTCTATCAACCAAGTTGCATATTTGATTCATAATCAATATGCAAGTAAAATAAGCATGAAACTATTTTAGATCTAATTTAAACAAGTTCAAGTAATTGAAATAAATTCAACTATAATCAATCATAAATTATCTTAGATCAAATCTAACATATTTATGATGATTAAAATTAGATTAAAATATTTTTAATCAGATCATAAAATCTTTTAAATTTAATCTAAAATTTTATAATCAATGTTTTAGATCAGTACGTACTAGAATAACCTTTCTACTATAAGGGATAAACCTTACAGCAGGACAACCTTATAGCAGTCCATGTAATCTAAAAATTTTATTTTTAAATCTAAAATTATTTTAAATCTATTAAATTATAAATAAAATTAGATTAAATTAAAAAAATTTATGATTAGAAATAGATCAACATGAACTAGGATAATCTTTTTACTGTAAGGGATAAATCTTACAGTAGGACAACCTTATAGAAGTTCGTATGATCAGAATTTTAATTTTAGATTTAATAATTAAATTATAAATTAGATTTAATCTAAGAAATAATCTAAACATGCTTAAATAATCATATAATAAAAAAGTCTAGGCTCTGATACTAATTGATGGAACCAGATCTAGAGTTTCAGGACTAGATCTTGAAATTTTTTCAAGATTAAATAGTGGAAGACTAAAATTAATCAAAATTAATTTTAAAATCTAAAAAATATCCTAGATTTAAGATCTATTACATAATCATAGCATGTTATTAAATCAAAAATTAAAATTAAAATCAAAAATTAAAATCAAAAGCAGAAACTAAAACATGTTGATCACATCAATATGTATATATACTACATCTAATGCAGGTATGAAAATAATAGATCAGATCTATTACCTATGTAAGTTAGACATTCTAACTTATTGATCCAGAATTGAGGATGATGTTACAAACTGCACACGTATCCGACCTCTAGTAGTCATCCACATGATCCCATGAATCACGATCAGAAGTCCGATGCAGGAAATCAGTACAATATGCTGGTACTGTACTGATCCTTCTTTGACGGTCGATTTGAAACCATCTTCTTCAAATCTTGGACTCTTCAATTTTTAGAAGGAAGGAGAAAAGATTTTAAACCTAAGACATCTCTCAAAAATCTCTAAAGAAGGAGGAAGAGAGCAAAGAAAAAATTCTAGAAGAAGAACCCTTCTTCTTCTTCTTTGTTCTCTCACCTAGACACCAAGATTGGTGTCTATGTAATTTCCATGCCCCAATACTCTTTCTCCCTAATTTTCACACACCTCAAAGATCTCTTAATCATCTAGAATATATCCAAAAATCAGCTCAAAATTCATCCTATATAGAGAGATTAGAGGAGTCTTGGTCTAGGTCAAATACCTAGATAAGGAATGTCCAAATTGGACAAGACAAGGGGTAACCAACTCTTGGGCGCCCCCTCCTTCTTTTCTACTATGAACCACCAGTGTTATACAAAAACCTCTTTAAAAGTTATGAAAATCTCAAAAAAAATCTGGATGAAATTGGTGTACTATAGGAAGAGTTTTGGTTTCCTAAAATTCTATCTCATAGAATTTGAAATCAAAATCAATTCCTACTTTGACTTGGTCCACACTTAATTTACCATGTAAGAAAGAAAGAGAAGGACTTTGGGATGTGGTGGGCTTCTCTTGGGCATGGAGAATTCATGCAAAATCAAAGGGGGTGTGAAGGATGGGCGTTGGGACTAAGATGGCGCAATGAGGAAAGTTCATAGTCTTACTAGGATTCTTATTTTGACTTGGTTCAACATGATTTCTCAAACCAAGTCAAATTAGAATTAATTTAATCTAATTAAATTAAATTTTAAATTAATTAAAAACTTAATTAAATTAGATTAAATTAAATTAAATTTTAATTTAATTTTTTAATCAAATTAAAAAATTAGGTTGACCCAAGTCCTAGTTGAACCAGGACTAGTTCTTTCTTGCACTTGGCTTATCCAATAAACCAATTACCCTTGATCTAATCAAGCCAAAATTAAATTTAATTAACTTATATTTAATTAAATTTAATTTTAGTTCTTTGGCTTAATTAAATTAAGTTAATTAGTAATCTAATTGCTAATCGATCCTCCTACAACAGTTGCACTAGGTTAAACATCAATCATATTGATCATTTAAACCTAGAATGATTCTTAATCATTGATCAACCATTTGATCGGATCATGAACTTTAATATGTATGATCTCATAAGTCCAAACCTAAGTCGGTAGTATAAGAATAAATTTCTATACTAATCAAAGTGACCATCTAGCAATGATATCCGACGATCGGATAGGTCGAATGTGTAGAACAACATCCTTAGAATTCATGCTGATATAGTTTTCATATAATTCATCTTCTTGACCAAAATACTCATAGGATACCTCAAAGTTCAACTGTTAACTTTGATAAGATTGTTCATATTGTATATCAAAATATCAAATCCATCTAATGGATTATCCTGGCCAAGATTTTGCTATATTGAAATACAGTGATATATTTTTCTCCAACTCTTAGAGTGCTCAATTCTATCTTGATCACACTCTAACTTTGCAAGTACTTGACTATGCCTAGAAGCCTCCATTATTGAATTAGAAATTCAGTTAGTTTGGTACTAAAGCACAGTAAGTTGCTTATAAGTCACTGAGCTGATCTCAGATCTAAGAGACACTTAAACCTATATCCCATCAGAGACATTCTCGATAACAGAATGCTCTAGAGTTGATCACGTTTAATGATGATGTACCAATATATCTCATTTGTATGCTATACTAGTATCTCCATACTCCTTAGTTAAGAGGACAACCAAGCTATATGGTATACAATGACCTATGCTCGATAGACACTATCATCCTAATTAACAGCCTATCATTTGGTCGTGAACAGATTTAAGGACTAATCGATAAATCCTCTCTTTATCGAAGCTAAATAGTCCTAAAAACTTCATCACAATAATGAAGTTCGTTAGAAGTTGAATACTTTATGATGAAAAAATATCAAAAATATATTTTATTCATTAATAAAATAATTACAGATACAACGTAGCTTAACTATCAATAGGCTAACGATTGATTTTGGGATACATTTTCTAATAGATGGTATTGACGTAGAATCTAGTCGTCGTCGGAATCAACTGGAACGGAGGTGGACGAGGTCGCCATCGGAGATCTGCAAAATAAAATTCCATCTGGAGTCGGTGGGGGGGTGGCTCCGATAGGACCTTAAGACGATCAAGTTAGCTTTGGCCAACAGGAATGGAGTGCTCGGGAATGAGTTCCGCGGAGCTTAGAGAAGGAGAGGAGAGCTTAAAGCTTAGAGATCAAAGATTAAAGTTAGCATATCTGGAGGGTCCTTTTTATATGCGGAGCTTGATTGATGTTGGTGGCCATATCGTCCGATCGTGGGTCGCTCGGGGCCGCATGGAGTTCGGTACGGAGGAAAAGGCATCGTCAGACAGATAGTGACGAACATACTGATGGGTCGTGGGCTGCATGGGGCTAATTACGGAGAGAGTGGTGTCACCAGTAGTGGTGGCCATGTCATTCGATCACGTCGTCTGTGGCAGACTGATGGCGATAGTTCGTCCAGATTTGATAGCCGTAGCTCTGAGAAAGCGAGCATTGATCGGTGGACTTCAGTGTGTATCCATTCTAGAGGAGTTAGGACCCCTAGAGGAGTTTGGCCGAGGGAAGCTCGAAAGGAGTTCGACCGGATGAGTGCGGAGAGAGCTCGGCTCTCGCGGAAGTCCGACTGAAGCTCGGCTGTTGGAGAGTTCAGTTGGTTGAAGGAGTTCGGCTAAGGCCCGCCGTTGGGAGTTCGAAGGAGTTCGGCTGGTTGAAGTAGTTCGACTAAGGCCCGGCGTTAGGAGTCCGAAGGAGCTCGACCGTAGAGTAGTTCGGCTAAAGCCCGACCGCTGGGAGTCCGAAGAAGCTCGACCATAGAGCAGCTTGACCGATTGCAAGAGTTCGGCTTCTGAAGAAGTTCGATCGAAGGAGAAGCTTGGAGGAAATTCGGCTAAGACCCGACCGCTGAAGCTCTTCCATGGCTACCAGTTGTGTTAAGCTGAGCACCAAACTGGACTTCAGCAGGAGTGGGGTTATCTCCAATAATAGCATAGCCGAACTTCATTCCACCTCCTATGAAATCTATGTAGGGGCTTTCCTTTGTCAGGGCTTTCATGCTTTCGGGCCCGAGTGGGAGTCCAAGAACACGGCCGAGCTTCACTCGGCTTTCCTTCATCATCCTTGGCCCTGAAGGACTCTTCAGCCCGGGCATAACCTTCGGCCCGAGCCAACAGATTAGCGAAGTCCCTGGGATACTTCTTCTCCAAAGAGAATAGCAAGTCATTCTTTTGAAGGCCATCCTTGAGTGCAGCCATCGCAATAGACTGATCCAGGTCCGGGACCTCCAATGCCGCGGAGTTAAAGTGGGTGACATAAGCCCGAATGGATTCTTCCTGCTTCTGTTTGACATTCATTAGAGAATCCAAACTTCGGTGCGGACGTTGGCTGCTGATGAAGTAGGCCACGAACTGATGGCTCATCTGGTCAAAAGAGAAGATCGCACCCTACTTCAATGCTGAGTACCAATTTTTAGCTACTTTCTTTAAGGTAGATGGGAAAGCTTGGCACAGTATGGCATTTAAAGCACCGTAGAGTAGTATCATGACACGAAAGGCCTTCAGATGATCAACCAGATCAGAAGTTCCATCGTAGCTTTCAAGTTAAGGGAGCTCGAAGTTCGGTGGAATGGGTTCTTGCATAATCTAAAGGGAGAAAGAGGGATCGGTGCGAGCGTCGGCATGATGAGCTGGGGCCACGTGGCCGAGCTCTTCAATCCATCGGTCCATCTCCCATAGTCTATGATCAAGGGCATCATCCTGGTTGCTGATCTTGGGGGACTTCCGACTATAAATGGGAAAGGTCTCCTCCAGAAGAGAACCATGATCCGAACATGGATCCCCAACTCTCTGTTTTCCTTTCCAAGGGGAGGTGGGTACGTCGGCCCGAGTACTCTTCCTTGGGACTGGTTTTCGACATTCGGATGGTGGGTTTCCTAGTGGAGTCACCACCGGAGGCTGCTGCATGACCCGCATTACCTCCGTGAGGCTACAAATCTATCGGACAAGCAGGTTGAACTGCTCTACATCCACCATAGGTATAGGAGGAATCTGAGCTGCCGGGCTGAAGCAGGAACAGACGGACCTGGAAGGGATCGGACCACGGAGGCCGTCAATTATCGAGTCAAAGCTCTCCTGGGAGGCATTTTCTCTTGAGAAAAGAACTCCAAAGAGGAAGAAGAGAGGTCTCCGAAAAGGAAAGAGAGATATCATCGCCGAGCACTCCTTTAAGAACAAGAAAACCTCGGAGGCTCGGCCCTTCCTCTAGCACTAATCTATTGACGCAGAATCTAGTCGTCGTCGAAATTAGTTGGAGCGGAGGTGGACGAGATCACTATCAGGGATCTGCAAAATAAAGTCTCATCTGGAGCCGGTGGGGGGTGACTCCGATAGGACCCTCCAACGATCAAGTCAGCTTTGGCCAACAGAAATAGAGTGCTCGAAAATGAGTTTCGCAAAACTTAGAGAAGAAGAGGAGAGCTTAAAGCTTAGAGATTAGAGATTAAAGTTAGCGTATCTGGAGGGTCTTTTTATATGCGGAGCTTGATTGATGTTGGTAGCCATATCGTCCGACCATGGGCCATTCAGGGCCGCATGGAGTTCGGTACGGAGGGAAAGGCATCGTCAGGCAGATAGTGACGGTCATGCTAATGGGTCGTGGGCCGTATGGAGTTGATTATGGAGAGAGTGGTGTCACCAGTGGTGGTGGCCATGTCGTCCGATCACGTTGCCTATGGTAGACTGATGGCGATAGTTCATCCAGATTTGATAGCCGTAGCTCTGAGAAAGCGGACATTGATCGGTGGACTTCGGTGCGTATCCATTTTAGAGAAGTTCGACTAAGAGAAGCTTAGAAGAAGTTCGGCCAGATGAGTGCAGAGAGAGCTAGGCTCTCGCAGGAGTTTGATTGAAGCTTGGCTGCTGGAGAGTTCGATCGGTTGAAGGAGTTCGGCTAAGGCTCGCCGTTGAGAATCTAAAGGAGCTCAGCTGGTTGAAGTAGTTCGACTACGGTCTGACGTTGGGAGTCCGAAGGAGCTCGATCGTAGAGCTGTTCGGCCAAAGCTCGACCGCTGGAAGTCTGAAGGAGCTCAAACACAGAGCAGCTCGGTCGGTTGTAAGAGTTCGACTTCCAAAGAAGTTCGATCGAAGGGAAAGCTTGGAGGGAATTCGGCTAAAATTCGACCGCTGAAGCTCTTCCATGGCTATCAGTTGTACTAAGCTGAGCACTGAACTAGACTTCGGCAACAGTGGGATTTATCCCCAACAATAGTCCCCCCACTCCCGAGTTCGAAACTCGAAGGAAGAAAGTGCGGAAAAAGCGACTGCCAAAGTTTTCTTCCGGGCTTCGTACTAGTTTAGGTCAAAGTTTGGGGGGAGATCTCATCTCTAGACGAAGTTGGTATTGAAATTGAAGCTCGAGGGAGAACTCATCTCCAGACGAGATTGATACGAGTGCTTGGAAGAGATCTGATCTGTAGCTGGGGTTGACGTAGTCATCCGAAAGAGATCTCATCTCTGATCGAGGTTGTCTCCAATCTTATCTCCCGAGATTGGCTCGGGCGCTCTGGAGAGATCTTATCTCTAGCCGAGGTTATCTCAAATGCTCTGACCGAGGTTGTCGCGGACCCTTGGGGGAGATCTTATCTCCTATGGTCGAGGTTGTCTCGGGCGCTCTGACCAAGGTTGTCTCCAACCTTATCTTTGGCCAAGGTTGATGGAGATCCTATCTCCTGTAGACTTTAGAGCTCGAACTTGGACTTTGCTCGCATTAGGACGAGGTTCTCCTACTATTCCTAACGGGCTATGGGGGCACATATGGACCATCATCCAAGCCTCTCCTCCCATCTCGTCTAAGGTGAATGAGGCCTTCGACTTTGCTCGCGTTAGGACGAGGTTCTTCCTCCTGTTCCTAACGGGCTGTGGGGGCACATGCGGACCGTCGTCCGAGCTTCTCCCCCCATCTCGTCTAAGGTGAACGAGGCCTTCGACTTTGCTCGCGTTAGGACGAGGTCTTCCTTCCTGTTTCCTAACGGGCTGTGGGGGCACATGCGGACCGTCGTCCGAGCTTCTCCCCCATCTCGTCTAAGGTGAACGAGGCCTTCGACTTTGCTCGCGTTAGGACGAGGTCTCTTCCTCCTGTTCCTAACGGACTGTGGGGGCACATGCGGACCGTCGTCCGAGCTTCTCCCCCCATCTCGTCTAAGGTGAACGAGGCCTTCGACTTTGCTCGCGTTAGGACGAGGTCTTCCTTCCTGTTCCTAACGGCTGTGGGGCACATGCGGACCATCGTCCGAGCTCCCCCCATCTCGTCTAAGTGAACGAGGCCTTCACTTTGCTCGCGTTAGGACGAGGTCTTCCTCCTATTCCTAACGGGCTGTGGGGGCACATGCGGACCGTCGTCCTTCTCCCCCTCATCTCATCTAAGGTGAACGAGGACCTTCGACTTTGCTCGCGTTAGGACGAGGTTCTCCTCCTATTCCTAACGGGCTGTGGGGGCACATACGGACTATCGTCCACTCCTCTCCCCCCATCTTGTCTAAGATGAATGAGGCCTTCGGCTTTGCTCGCATTCAGACGAGGTTCTCCTCCTATTCCTAATAGGCTATGGGGGCACATTTGGACCATCGTCCGTCTCCCTCTGTCCCATCTTAGGTGAACGAGGCCTTGGACTTTGCTCGCATTAGGACGAGGTTCTCCTTCTATCCCTAACAGACTGTAGGAGCATATATGGACCATCGTTCGTGCCTCTCCCCTATCTCATCTAAGATGAATGAGGCCTTCGAGGAGACTGAACTTTCCCTCGAGCTCACCATCCAGGAAGTTCGGGCAAAGAAGCATGAAGTCCTCCCGACGAAAGCTTCACAGGAGGGCGGAGTGGAGTTCGGCACAAGCGAGGCCGAACTCCCCCTCGAGTATGTCATCAAGGAAACCCCAACAAAGATTTCATAGGTGGAATGAAGTTCGGCCGCGCTCACGACCACCCCAGTGCATGTGAGGCCGAACTCGCCCTCGTGTATATCTTCAAGGCAGCCCCTACAAAGAATTCACAGGAGGTGAAATGAAGTTTGGGCAAGCAAGGCCGAGCTTCCCCTCAAGCTCGTCGTCAAGGAAGTCCGGACAAAAAAGCATGAAGTTCTCCTACAGAAGGTTTCACAGAAAGTTCGACCGCGCTCATGACCTCCCCAATGCAAGCAAGGCCCGAACTCCTCGAGCTCATCACCAAGGAAGCCCCGATAGAAGGATGCAAAGAAGTTCTCCTCCCGAAAGGTTCCGCGACTATGCCTTCTTCAAACATGCACGATCGAAGCAAGTAATGCCCCTACCATCGCGACCACGGCCACGATACTAAAGAATATATTCAGCTCCGAGACGAAATTAAGGAGCTCGTCAGAAAGGGGCGGCTGGATAAATTCTTCCAATGCCAACCTGAAGTAGGAGAAGATCGGCCAAGAGCGCTGCCGTAGCCAGAAATGATAAGGAGGTCGGCCGCCTCACAGTGTCACCAACGTTACCCCTGGGAGGAGCTTGGTACATCGATGATTCATGATCTTCCAGCGATAAAGCCAAGAGAAGCTTGCTCCAAATTGAGAAGACCAGCACAAGATAGAGGAGGTCGTCCGACCCGGGCCTTGCTACTCAAGGAAACCCGGAGGAACAACTCCCCCATGATCTTGAAATGGGGATGTGCTGCCAGTAACTTTCCCTCGGTAAAATTCTTTCCATTCAATAATATTGTTTCTGAGTGCAAAAACTATATGATGACAGAAAAGAAATGAGCGAAAGTGGCCCATTAGGAACAGGAGGAGAACCTCATCCTAACACGAGCAAAGCTGAAGGCCTCATTCATCTTAGACGAGATAGAGGAAGAGGCACGGATGACGGTCCGTATGTGCTCCTACAGCCCGTTAGGAACAGGAGGAGAACCTCATCCTAATGTGAGCAAAGTTAAAGGCCTCGTTCATCTTAGACGAGATGGGGGGAGATGGACGACGGTTCGAATGTGTCTCCACAATCCATTAGAAATAGGAGGAGAACTTCGTCCTAACACGAGCAAAGTCGAAGGCCTCATTCACCTTAGACGAGATGGAGAGAGAGGCACGGACGATGGTCCGTATATGCCCTCACAGCCCGTTAGGAATAGAAAGAGAACCTCATCCTAGCATGAGCAAAGTCCAAGTCCAAGCTCCGAAGTCTACAGGAGACAGAATCTCCATCAACCTCGACCAAAGATAAGATTGGAGATAACCTCGACCAGAGCACCCGAGACAACCTCGATCGTAGGAGATAAGATCTCCTCCAAGGGTCCGTGACAACCTCGACTAGAGCACCCGAGATAACCTTGACCAGAGATAAGATCTCTCTCGAACGCCCGAACCAACCTCGGCCAGAGATAAGATTGGAGACAACCTCGACCAGAGATGAGATCTCTCCTAAGCGACCGCATCAACCCCAGCTGCAGATCAAATCTCTTCCGAGCACCCGTATCAACCTCGTCTGGAGATGAGATCTTCCCCAGGCTTCAATTTCAACACCAATTTCATCTGAAGATGAGATCTCCTCTCGAGCTTCGACCTGAACCAATACGAAGCTCGGAAGAGAACTTCGATAGTCGCCTTTTCTGCATTCCCTTCCTTCGAGTTTCAAACTCGAGAGTGGAGGGACTATTGTTGGGGATAAACTGCACTCCTGCCGAAGTCCAGTTCGGTGCTCAACTTAATGCAACTGGTAGCCACGGAAGAGCTTCAGCGATCGGGTCTTAGTCAAATTCCCTCCAAGCTTTCTCTTCGATCGGACTTCTTCAAAAGCTAAACTCTTACAACCGATGGAGCTGCTCTACAATCGAGCTCCTTCGGACTCCCAACGGCTGAGCTCCTTTGGACTCCCAATGGCTGGGCTTTAGCCGAACTGCTCTGCAGTCGAGCTCCTTCGAACTCCTAACGTCGGGCCTTAGTCGAACTGCTTCAACCGACCGAGCTCCTTCGGACTTCCAACGGCGGGCCTTAGCCGAACTCCTTCAACTGGCCAAACTCTCCAACGGTCGAGCTTCAGTCGGACTCCCATGAGAGTTGAGCTCTCTCCGCACTCATCCGGTTGAACTTTTTTCGAGCTTTCCTCGACCGAACTCCTTTAGGGGTTCAAACTCCTCTAGAATGAATACACACCGAAGTTTACTAATCAATGCCTACTTTCTCAGAGCCATGGCTATCAAATCTGGATGAACTATTGCCATCAGTCTGCCACAGACGACGTGATCGGACAACATGGCCACCACTACTGATGACACCACTCTCTCCGTAATTAGTCCCATGCAGCCCATGATCCATCAGCATGGCCATCACTATCCATCTGATGATGCCTTTTTCTCCG
The DNA here is from genome assembly GCA_006176705.1 of Cocos nucifera. Classification (NCBI taxonomy): domain Eukaryota; kingdom Viridiplantae; phylum Streptophyta; class Magnoliopsida; order Arecales; family Arecaceae; genus Cocos; species Cocos nucifera. The sequence goes on from QRFJ01000194.1 coordinate 1,592,064, forward strand.
TACCGAACTTCATGCGGCTTCGAGTGGCCCACAACCGGACGATATGGCCACCAAAATCAATCAAGCTCTGCATATAAAAAGGACCCTCCAGATACACTAATTTTAATCTCTAAGCTCTAAGCTTTAAGCTCTCCTCTCCTTCTCTAAGCTCCGTGGAACTCATTTTCGAGCACTCCATTTCTATTGGCCAGAGCTGACTTGATCGTCAAATGGTCCTGCCGAAGCCACCCCCCCATCGGCTCCAGATGAAACTTTATTTTGCAGATCTCCGAAGGCGACCTCATTCATCTCCGCTCCAGCTGATTTCAGCGATGACCAAATTCTTCATCAACAGACGGTTAACTCCAACAAATGGATAGAATGATATTTGAAATATATTTGTGAGATAAGTTGAGTCAAAGATCAATATATCTATAAAGTAAGTGCACACCATTCTTGACCTTGGATGGATCAAGAACACAGACCTCAACTACGCATTATCATTCAAGTCCAAAGTATAGTAGAAATTTGCATTCTTAGCTTGCATTTGCGTGAAGTAGAGAACTATTGACTGTGCATCTCCTTCTTTCAGTTGACTTTGATGTTTTCGGTAAATATAATTATGAGCATCATTCTTCATAAATTCTAATTGCCTTCTTCCCTCTTTTCTTCTTGCGATGGCAGAGTATATTTGAGTTGTAGATATATTCACGGCATTCATGTTGCTAATCTCTGCTTTTTCTAATGTGCTGATCTTCTTATGGGACTGTAGAAAATGGATGGTTGTTATGGATAGCTTATGGTTGTGATCTAAAATAATGTTATCCAATCTTTACTTCCTAATTTTGGAATCAATTCTGGCTTTTATTGATGCCTTACAATCAATTTTGTCGGTGTCCCTGGGACTCATGGAATTATCTGATTTCTTAGATTTTTTTCTTGACCTCCAGCATGCTAGATGTTTGAAGCAACATATATTATTCTTATTGGATCTACTGCACATGGTTGTGATTCCAAATCGACTCTTCTCACATAACCATTGTAGAAATTATACACATCTATTATTGAATCGAATTTCATTCCAGCATGAGGATCTACATTATCCTTATCTGCAAACATTGCATTAGGAGGAGATGGATTCTCAAGAAAATCATCACATAAAGGCTCGTCCATCTGATCATTTATAGGAATATCCATAGAAGATGTAAAGAAAGTTTTTTAAAGTCATAAAATATATATGAAAGTCATAAATACAAAATTCTTTGATAATATTAGCACACCATCTCATAATTTTGATCCACGATATCATAATCTTAACACATGATGTTCTAATATTGTCCAAACAACCTTCGAAAGATCTTTTACCAACATGATATCATAATTTTGATCTATGATGTCATAATTTTGATCTTGGATATCATAAGAAAGTCATAACCGACATCTGGGAGTTGTTTTGTTCATAATATTAATATATCATGCCATAATTTTGATAGAGAATATCATAATATTATCAAAACTATCTTCAGAAGGCCTTTAACCAATAAGATGTCATAATTTTGACATACAATATCATAATTTTGATATACGATGCCATAATTTTGGTCTATAATATCATAGAAATGTCAAAATCAATACCCGCATGGTGTTTTTGTCATAATATTAAAGTATAATATCATAATTTTGAAATATAATATCATAATTTTGTCAAAACAACCTTCGAAAGATTCTTTACCAAAAGAATATCATAATTCTAACCTATGCTGTCATAATTTTGATCTATAATATCATAAAATATAATAAAATCATATTCTACTAGATATTTTTTTATTATATTAACATATCATATCATAATTTTGATAAAAAAATATCATAATATTGTCAAAACTATCTTCGTAAGATCTTTTACCAACCAGATGTCATAATTTTAACCTATGAGATCTTAGCTATTTTAATCTACAGTGTCATAGAAATGTCAAAACTGACACCCGAATGATATTTTTGTCATAATATTAAAGTATAATATCATAACTTTGAAACATAATATCATAGTTTTGTGAAAACAACCTTTGGAAGGTCTTTTACCAAAGAATATCATAATTCTGACCTACGATATCATAATTTTAATATATAATGTCATAAAATACGATAAAATCATCTCCTACTAGATATTTTTTTCATTATATTAACACATCATATCATACTTTTGATAGAGAATATCATAATATTGTCAAAACTATCTTCGCAAAATCTTTTACCAATAAAATATCATAATTTTGACCAACGATGTCATAATTTTGATCTATAATATCATAATTTTGATCTAGAATGTTATAAAAATGTCAGAACCCAATTCTATGCCAAAATTATGACATCCTAGTCAAATATGATGTTATAACTTTGATATAGAATGTTATAGTAATATCAAAAACTATATTCAAAATATATTTTGACTATATGATGTCATAATTTTTATCTAAAATATCATAATTTTGAACAGCTATCATAATAATATCTACAACTTTCATCTGAAAAAGTTTTGCATATAAAAAATCATAGTTTTAACCTATAATGTCATAATTCTAATACAGGATGTCATAATTCTACGTTTGAATTTATTTCTGTTACAGGATGTCTTAATTTTGACCATTAATATCATATTTTTGATCTTTAATATCATAATTCTACATTCTGAAATATTTTCTCTATAGGAATATCAAAATTTGGATCCTTAATGTCATTATTTTGATCCTTAATCTCATAATTTTTATTGAAAAATATATTCTAAAGTCAATTATCTAAGTAGTAGATGATTAGAATTAGTATATGAATTATCTAATAATAATAGTTATTTGGCTGGTTCATCATAAAAGTTTTATCTTCTTTAAATGAACTCCTAAATTATGATGCAATTCTTAGAACCATAATCAATTGATAAAGAAGGATTTATCGAATGGTTCTTAAATTATTCATGATCAAATAATAAGTTATTAATAAGGATGATAACTTATCGAGTGTAGGTCGCTGTATGCCATATACGTTGGTTGTTCTGAAGGAGAAGATTTATCTTCTCCTAGGTTTTTTCCATATTTTTTTATTTTTATTTTTTAGAAGATTCAAAAGTTGGATTTTTTCCTCAATCCTCTATGTATTCTTTATCTCCTGAAGAGTTCAAGAGATCTGAAGAATACTTATTTGATTGACCATTAGGAGGAATCCGCGAGAAGCTAGCACTTCGAGCAGATCTTCGTTCGACGAACCTTCAATCTGTATTATAGATTCATGTGGATCTTCTGTAGAGGCTAGATGCTTGTGTGACTTCAAAGACAACAACGGATTCAACCGCAGAGTTCTCGATCTGCACAAAGATAAGAGATCTGATCTCTTGATAACCTAGGTACGATCTAGGGTTAGATCTAGAATTATTCTAGATCTAAGTATTGATATGATCAATATCACTTATGATTAATTTAATTTCATATTTATATTTACATCATAAGATGTTATAGATCTTTGATATAGGATTTTGTAATTTGATTACATGCATATTGTAGATTAAATAGTTTAATCTATATCTTCTGCTGCTCTATATTTCAAAAAAATTTTGAAATCTATGTATGAAATCCTGCATGTTTCTCAACAGTAGTATCAGAGCATCTATATTTTTTTATAATATGATCATATTTGTATTTGATTAAATCTAAAAATTAAAATTAATTAAAGATTGCACATACTATCATAAGGTTGTCCTGTTGTAAGGTTAACCCCTTATAATGAAAAGTTTATCCTAGTATGTGCTGATCTGAATCTGAATCATGAATAATTTAGATTAGATCTAAGAAAATTTATGATTCAAGTTTCTAATTTAAATCTAAAATTAAATAGATATTTGATCTATTTTGGATTATTTAGATTAGATCTAAATAATATTAGGATTACACATACTACCATAAGGTTGTCCTATCTAAACAATGAAATAAATCAGATCTAAAACCATGTATTGAATATGATTTAATGTAAATTATTTATAATTTAAAAATATTTTAAATAATAAAATCAGAAACTAGTTTTGAGATTCCATAAATCCAAACTTTGAACTTAATTGATAATTAAGTAATTGTTTAGGATATAGGTTTGTGATTTGAAGATTCTAAGATAATTTCATAAAACTTGGATTAAAGGTTAAATGGGTTAGTTTTGATCAGATCATTAACTGGGTTAGACCTAGGGTTAGATTAAATATGGACTTAGTTAAGAAATTAATCAAACCTAATTAATAGTTAATTAGGATTAGGTCATTTCTTTTCTATAGATCAATTCAATTATTGTAGTTGATCAAAGTCTATATATCTAACAAATGGATCTGATCGTGGCTCAGTGATTGAGCCCGAGTCTTTAGGCAGACCAAATCAAAACTGACACACCAATTGATGTCTGAGGTAAGTCTGACATTCTAGATCGATGATTTTTAATTGACAGTCTGCTTATCTGATCATTTTTGATGGTGTCTAAGATAAACCTTGGCAGATCCTCTCACCGATCTCACTTATCTGGCCAATGTGGTTAATCAGATTTCGATTAGATTGCTTATTAATTCGAGCTAACCCATGTCATATAGGAAATCAGTGAGACTGATATAGGTGCCCATGGACCAAAATTGATCATAATCCTCATTAGTGACTTGTGAAGTCAGTAGGAGGACCTGACTTGGTGAAGTCAGTGGGAGCAAATTGGTCCATGTCCTTTCTATTCTTAAATCACTAATAATTTAAATCCTCTAAAATTATTAGATTCTTAAAATGATAAAGTTATGGAGATAACCGAGTCATAGCCTCCCATTATGGTATTTGATAACGAGTCTATTAACTTAATAATCATTGGAGGCCCATAGGCGTGGTGCTTATTGACTAATGGAATTATCATTCATCATATGATGATTTGGATGTATCTCTTTAATGGTGGTTAGGTTGACCAACTATAGTTGGACTTAATCATTCGTTAGTTAGATGTATCAAGTATGCTCATGTTAATGGTTGGACCTAATCGGATCCTTACAGTGGAGGCCCTAGCCTACTGATTAGGTTTTGGGGCAAAATTAAATTACTAAAAGTTGTTTGGAGAAATAATTGATTATGAACATACCCTTAGATATACATTGGTTGACCAATCATAGTTGGGCTTGTGTGCAGTCTATGTGGATTCTAGTACCTATTAGAAAATTAAAGTAATTCTTTGAATTGGAGGTAGAGGCTACCAATTTGAATAAAATAGTGGAAGAACCTTTAGATTAAAGTCCAAGTCTTTAGGCTTAAAATAATTCATATACTTGGGTCATTATTCTTTTTTCTTAAATTAAGGCTAAACCCTAATTGCTCCTATCATTGTTAGACAGTGAAGACTTATGGACCCAACTTCGATAATTAGTATCGAAAGTTGAGTTTGACTCAACAGTACGAATGGATTCGTATTGGGGCTTCTGAGCCCAGTCAAAATAATAAGTCCTAAAGGAAGAAGAATTGTCTTATTTTTCTTGACCATAACAGGCTGAACAAGAGAAAGGAGCAAGAGTTGCTTATCAAGGATATTGTATGATAATACTTTAAAATTTTTCTGTATGTAATTCTACTACCTGGGTATTAGATACCAGTGGTCTTATGCAATTCGTTGTAAGGACTTTAGGCAAGTGGAATGTACACATCCTAGTTAGATTATGTCATGGATGTCTATGTTTGGCATTACAGGCTTAGTCATTTTAACAAGAATAGGATAAATGGATTAGCTTAAGAGAAAAATCTTGATATCAATGATTGTGAATCATTAATAGCCTGTGAATCTTGTCTTCTTTGGAAGATGACAAAGTCACCTTTTACTGAAAAAGGTGACGGAGCTAAAAAAGTTCTAAGCCCCATACATGGTGATGTATGTGGACTTATGAACTTAAGTGCCAAAAAAAGATATTAGTATTTTATTACAGATGACCTATCTAGGCATGGGTGTGTCTGGCCTGAATCATTTGAAATATTCAAATGATTCAATAATGAAAAAGAAAAATAAACTGAAAAGGGCATTGGAACTCTTCGATCAGATCGAGGGGGTGAATACTTATTCAATAAGTTTATAACATATCTAGGAGAGAATAAGATTCTTTCTCAAGTGAATTTTATTTTGGAACACAGTGTATCTAAAAGAAAAAATTGAACTTTGTTAGACATAGTTCAATCCACTATAGGGTTCACTTGTCTGCCTGTTTCAGGGTTGTGCTCTTATGGCTACTAGTTTTACTCTGAAAAAGGTTCTGAGTAAATCTATTGCATAGATTCCATATGAGATATGAATTGGGCGTAGATCTAGACTCTCTCACTTTTGAGTTTGGAGTTGATCAACCTATACCATATATTTGCATACAGATAAACTTGGATCCTGATCCAATAAATATTTAAGGGTTATTAATTCTACTATGCTAAAGAACATAAGATGTTCGCAGTAAGGCATTCCTTTTGAAAATGAGTTCCTTAGAGAAGGAACTTATGCCTATCAAGTTGAACCTGAAAAAATTTGATGGGTAGAAAAGAATCGACATAATCTAGTAAACCTATAGAACCGAATTTGATCAGATCAAATCTGGAGTCCATTAAAGTATCATCTTTAAGGAGATCCAAAAAAGTACCACATCAGTTGGACAGATACTTTAGTATCTAGATCCGAGATGGTGATCCTATTGAGCTCGATGAGAACAACAAGGATCCGATCACCTATAGGGATACAATGCAATGATCTGAAGCCACATGATCCAAATTGAAGTCCATAAAAATCAATAGTATATGAATACTAGTTGATTCACCTGAAGGGATAAAATTCATTAGGTGTGAATAGATTTTTAAAAGGATCAGAGTAGCGCAGATGGGAAGGTAAAAATCTTAAAGCCCGTTTGGCTATTACCTTAAAATTAGAACATACATTTTGAACGAATGCTTTTGTTATGAATAAAGATAAATTCTGCATTTTTAATTGGACAAAGTATTCTGTGGTGTTATTCCTTATGATGTCTATGGATGAAATTTTCTTAATCAAAAATGACATCCCAGCATTGTAAAAAATAAATATTTAGCTATCATCTTATTTCTCCATGTACGTGATCAGACATGGTATACTCACTAGAGGTAGTGAGTAGATACCAATTTGATCTAAATGAGAGCCACTGGAAGATTGTATAGACAATTCTTAAGTCTTTGAAAAATACTAAGATCTAGTGACTCAAATATGGATGTACTGACTTAAAACATGTAGATATTTTAATTTTAGTCAGAACAAGATGACAACTAGAGAATGTCGGCTCATATCCTAATTGTAGGAGCAATCTACTGGAATGGTTCCAAGCAGAATACTTTAGCCTATTCAGTTAGTGATGTAGAGACATCATGGCATATGATGCTGCCATGTAAGCTGTATAGTTGTTGAGGTTCATTAGCAGGTTGGGAGTGGCACCCTCCACCGATGGTCCAGTCCTATCATAGCACTGGAGCCATAGCTCAGACTAAAGAATCGAAGAACCAGCATATTCTGCATTGCTATCACCTTTGATTTTTTATCAGGATGATGTTGATCTTTAGAAGATTGATGGAAAAGAAGAACTTGATCGACCCATTTGCTAAGGCCTTGGAACTAAGGAGTTCTATGAACTCAAGTGGAAGATAGGATATTTGATATCATTTTGATTAGCTTTAGTTCAAGTGGGAGTTATTGAAAAATGTATCCTAAAGCCAATCATCTAAGTAGTAGATGATTGAAATTAGTATATAAATTATTTAATAATAATAGTTATTTGGTTGGTTCATCATAAAAGTTCTATCTTTCTTAAATGAACTTCTAAATTATGATGAAGTCCTTAGAACTACAATCAATTGATAAAGAAGGATTTATCGAATGGTTCTTAAATTGTTTACGATCAAATGATAAGTTATTAACAAGGACGATAACTTATCGAGTATAGATCGCTGTGTGCCATATGCGTTGGTTGTTCTTGTAACCAAAGGATGTGAAGACACTGGTATGGCATTCAGGTGAGATGTAAGAGTACATCTACACTGAACATGATCAATGTAGCATTTTACTATCAAGAGTAGCTAGCTAAGGCCAATGGATATAAGTGTCTCTCCGACCTGAGATCACCACGGTGACTTGCAAGCAACTTACTGTACGTTGGTGCCGAACTACATGTATTTCTAATATAGGTTTGAAAGATTTATGGATACAATCAAGTACTTGTAAAGTTAGTGTATAAGTTAAGATGGGATTGACCACTCTTGATTAACTTCAGGAAGAGAATGATTCGCTGTATTTCAATTTAGCAAAACCTAGGTCTATGTAATCCTCGTGAGGTATCATAGGATTTGCAAAATTTTAAGACACAATAGAAATGACTTTTATGAGTATTTAATAGCGTACTCAAAGTTTTCTTAAGAATTATTAGTTATAGGGATGAATTATATGGTAACCATAGGCCAGAGTTCTAAGAATGTTGCTTTGCATATATTCGACCTATCCAGACGTCGGAAATCATTGCTAGATGGTAGGTTCGATTGGTATAGGAATTGGTTTCTGTGCTACCGACTTAGGTTCGAACCTATGGGATCATATACATTAGAGCTTATAATCTGATCAGATGGTTGATTGATGATTGAGAATCATTTTATGGTCAAACAATCAATGCGATTGATGTTTGACCTAATGCAAGTATTGCAGGAGGATCGATTAGCAATTAGATTGCTAATTAGCTCAATTTAATTAAGCAATCGAGCTGAAATCAAGTCTAATTAAATTAAATTTAATTAAAATTAATTTAAATTTAATTAGATTAAATTTAATTAATTTATTGGATAAGCCAATCGCAAGGAAGAATAAGTTCTTGTTAGACCAGGATTTGAGTGCACCTAATTTCAAATTGACTTGAGATTTAAATCAGAATTAAATATGATTTAATTTAATTTAATTAGGCTTCTAAATGAACTAAGATCATCCTTAATTAGTTGTATTTAATCTAATTTAAATATAATTTAAACTGGACTTTGACCTAGTCAAATAGGAGTCCCAATTGGACTGGGACTCTCTCCCTTCCTTATACCAATAAAAGTCAATGCCCACTTTTATTTTTTTAGATCTTTACATGAGATTTCCCATGCGAATGAGAGCTCTCCACACCCCACCTATCAGATTACTTGAAATTTTTTTTGACTTAGTCAAAACTAGAAGGAAGTTGGAAATTGTTTCCTACTTGGAAGAGTCTTCTTTGACTCAAACTCCTCCCTCCCTTGTGCGCCAACTCTACCCACGCCCCTCTATCTTATTCGGCCCTTTCTCCCTCATTTTTGTGCATGAGATTCAGATGTCTCATGCCTAATTTTTAGGGAAGGGGGCATCCAAAGCGTCCAAGAGTTGGACGCCCCATAGGACTCCTAAGAGTCCCTCCTTGACTAGGTTTTGACCTAGTCAAAATGGGCTCTAAGGGGGACGGCTCTTAGAGATTTTTAGTGGCATAAAAAAACTCTGGAATTTTCATGGTAAAAACTAGAAGGAAGAGAAGATTTGGCATGGGGGTTATGGGTGCCTACTTCCTTGGAGAAATGGGTTTCATTATGGCATGAAAAGTTCATGTTTTAATAAAGACAAAGGTAAGAAAAAAAATCTATTTTCTCTTGGAGATTTATTTTCTAACCTTTCCTTGTTTTCTTGTGTGATTTTTTTATGATAAAAATCTGAGAGAGAGAAAGAAAGGGCTTGAGGAAAGATGGCGCTAAGATCCTTAGAGAAAAGTTCTTCATCTGGACATCAATCATTGATGTCATGAAGGCACAAAGATAAGAAGAGATTGTCTTCTCTTTATTTTCTTTTGAGTATCTTTTTCTTCATTATTTTATGTAATTTTTATATGATAAAGATCTGAGAGAGAGAGAGAGGAAGAGGGCATGGGATCTGTGCTCCAAGGTGTTGGGGCATGGTGATCATTTTTTGACATGATCTGATCATGTCCTGATGCGAGAAGAAGAAGAGAAGACGGTCTTCTCTTAGGATTTCTCTGAGAGCCCTTCTTCTCTATCCTTTTGTGAGATTTTTATGAGAAAAATCAGAGGATGTGAGATTTAAAAAAATAGAAAAAAATCTAGAGGAGAATGTCTCTTCTGATCCTAGCATAACGATATTTTCAGGACATCAACCATTGATGTTCTGAAGGAGAAGATTTATCTTCTCCTAGGATTTTTTTCATATATTTTTATTTTTATTTTTTTGGGAGATCTAAAAGTTGAATTTCTCCCTCAATCCTCCATGTATTCTTCATCTCCTGGAGAGTCCAAGAGATCTAAAGAATACTTATTTGATTGACTTTCAGGAGGGATCCGTGAGAAGCTAGCACTTCGAGCGGATCTTCGTTCGACGAACCTTCGATCTGTGTTGTAGGTTCGTGTGGATCATCTATAAAGGCTAGATTTTTGTATGGCTCCAAAAGCAATAACGGATTCAACCATGGAGTTCTCGACCTATGCAAAGATAAGAGATCTGATCTCTTGGTGACCTAGATGCGATCTAGGATTAGATCTAGAATTATTCTAGATTTAGATATTGAAATGATCAATACCACTTATGATTAATTTAATTTCAGATTTATATTTGCATCATAAGATGTTATAGATGCTTGATGTAGGATTTTGTAATTTGATTATATGCATGTTGTAGATTAAATATTTTAATCTATATCTTCCACTGCTTTATATTTTGAAAAAGTTTTAAAATCTATGTATGAAATCCTGCATGTTTCTCAATAATTTTAATCATTAATGTCATAATTCTGCATCTAAGAATATTTGCTGTGTCGGATGTCATAATTTTGATCCTTAATGTCATAATTTTGATATAGAATATAATAATTCTGCGTTCGAAAATATTTCTCTTCCTAGATATCATAATTTTGATCCTTAAAATCATAATTTTGACAAAGGATGTCATAATTCTGCGTTTGGCTTTGTTTTTGTTCTAGGATGTCATAATTTTAATTTTTAATATCATAATTTTGATATAGGATATCATAATTCTATATTCATGAATGTTTCTATTTCAGGATGTTATAATTTTATCATTATTATGACATTATAGGTCAAAATTATGATATTCTGCAATAAAAATAATTCTATGTCAAAATTATGATATTAATGATCAAAATTATGATATTCTGAAATAGAAATATCAAAGAACGCACAAACACCCTCGATGTCATTATTTTGGAAGGCATTTTACCAACTGGATATCTTAATTTTAACCTATAAACTCATAATATCATGCCATATTTTGGACCTTGTACGTCATTATGATATGTCAAAAACTATTCTGGGTAGAAATCATGACATCAGGACATAGTATATGACTTTCGGTAGGATTTTATATGACATGAGCTTTTAAAACTGAAAAAAAAAATTTCATTTAAACATGCCTAACGTATTAATTTTATTTAACTACCAAAGGAGCTGCTGTATTAAAAGAATTGCAAAAAATTTATAATAAAGAATCAATAAATAATATTTTACTTTCTGATGGGTGGGGCATGTTGGTTGGATACTTGGATGGGATAATAAAAAATCAACAACCTCGGACGTGCAATGGTTCATACAGATTAAACCTTGGATATCCAGAGGCTCAGAAAACGAAAGAAGAAAGAAAAATACAGCATTTGACACTCAGAAAATGTGAGAAGAGAGAGAAATACCACCCCCGTAATGTCCAACCAGAATGCAAAATATTAAAAATATTTTATTTTGGAGGAAAAGGATAATTTTGTCATGCAAAATTTGAAAACATATTATTACATGCATTGATGCATTTGGCGATGGAACCCCACCCCTATCCCTATTTTCTTCACGCCATCATAAGCCTAGTTGGATGCAAAAAGATAACTATCGCATCAAAGCCATGAGGGCTCTGGGTGGACCAATCAAAAATCATGGTGTGCTCCACGTCCGAATTTTTACACCGCAGATGGTGTACAAAATATTACTCGGTACCCTAAAATGTTATTTCAAGCGAGAAGTTTCAATCGGACACCTTGAGGCCCATTGAAAATTTTGGAACTCATTTAATTCACATGAAGTAAAGGGAAAAAGAGACAATTTTTGAAAAATGGCGAGAGGGCTTCTTGTTTGATTGGAGTTTTAAAATGAAAAAGAATAGAAAATTTTTTTTCCATAGGAAGTATCTTTTCATATTTTATGGGAAGTGAAAATCCATAGAAATGATGGATTTTGGAACTTCTATGGGATGAGAAGTGATGACTTTTTTCTTTCAAAAAATATCTTTTTAAGATCTAGGACTGAAATTTTTAAAATATTAATAGATAGTTAAGATGAAATATTAAATAATGATATATTTTTAATATTTATAATATATTTAATATTATTTTAATATTTATATTAATATAATATTTTTATTAGTCTTAATATAATATTTATATTAATATGTTAATATTTATATTAGTGTAATATTATATTTATAAATATTAATATGTTATTATATTAAAATATCAATATAATATTAATATTAGTATTATATTAAATATTAATATGAGCAATTAATATTATATTATAATATATTAATATAAATATAATATTATTATTTATATAAAATTTTAAAAAAATATTTTTATATCTATTAAAGATATAATAAATATTTTATATTATTATTTTTTAAAAATAGATATTTAACCAAGCCTAAGCCATTACAATAAGCCAAGTTTCTAGGATCAATCGTGTTAAAATCATATTTTTTAAAAATAATTTTGTAAAAAATAATTTTCTAAAAAAATTACTTTCCGGAAGAAAAATTCTCCCGCGAACCAAACGAGTCTGCGATGTACATCGATGGTTCCGTCGTTCTCCGCTTCCAGTAGCTCTCTCTCTCTACCTGATTCTTCCGTTCTGTTTCTCTTCCCCCAACCAACAGTTTGTAAGCTCTGAGCGAATTCGATGTCCGTACAGCGTATCATTCTTCTCGGGCTGCTCCTCCTACACCTTCGCCTGATCCCGCCGTCCTCCGGCGAGTCTCTCACATGCCTCGCCGTCTACCGGGAGGGCGGCGCTCCGGCCGTCTTCCAGTCCCCCAAGTGCCCCCGCTGGACCCTCCTTGCTGACGACCCCCGTCTCCCGCCGTCCAACTGCCAGGCCGCCATGCACCTGGGACGCCGCCGCTCCCAGGAGGACCGCACCGTCTGCGCCCTCGGCATGCGGATCCCCTTCCTTGGTATGATCGTTTCTCACGTGGAAGGGTTATTGAATCTCTTCCTTCTTTTACCGTCTTCTTGGATTTAGACTGCTGTGAGGGCTTATATTTCTATGTGATATAGACGAAAGCCCTAAAATTTGGACCAGACAAGGGTGAGATGGTGCGGAATGTCGAACTGTTTAGCTGGTAGTTCGGTCTCTTGACTGAAATTATATTGTTTGAATTATCAATCAGTGTTTAAACTAGGGAAAAAAGTTGCGTTTGGCTAAAAAAAGAAATTATTTTTGGAAAACAAAGAATTCTCGAAATTGAATGTTAGGAAATACTGGAAAAGAATTGTTCTCATGGCTGATAGTTTCTGTGAGTACAAATATGCTACACTGGTTATTTACATTGGAACATTTTATAAATTTCTATTCGGTTAAAATCATTTTTCGAAAAAGGTAGATATTTTGATTTTGCAAAATATTTAACTGTTTAGTAAAACTTGGGTAATAAATTTGGAGTACTGGTTTCAGTAAACTGTGGAAAATTTGAACAGAAAATCCCTATATTTCTTTCATAAAAGTAACTATTCTCATATCCTAAATCTATAACATAGATTTTGACTGGACCTACTTATAATTCTCAAGAAAATGAGATGATAGGTAGTAAAAGTTACCTTCCTTTTATTGTCTCTAATCTTGGTTTTAATGTAATTTTTTATTGGTCAGGAAGAACGGGAATTGAGGATATTGATGTTGGCATGGTAGCAGTCTTTGATGGTCACAATGGTGCGGAGGCTAGTGACATGGCTTCCAAACTTTTGTTGGAGTACTTTTTGCTGCATTTATATTTCCTCCTAGATGGCATATACTCCATTGTCCTAAGAAATTCAGATGAGAAGTTGACATATGGAGAACAGAATATGGTTTTTCAAGTTCTCAATCTAGATAGAGGGCAGAACTGGCACAAGCTGGATCCAAAAAGGTGCATCCTTTGTATATCTAATCTATATTTGTGTTTGTGCTATGCTGTGTGTTTTTGATGATATAGAGGAATGGCATTATGGAGTACAACATATTATAATCTTTCAAAGGAGCCTACCCAAATGGCCTTGTGTGAGAGTCGGTAATAGAGATATCTGGTGAATTGGTTGGGTTAGGTTGCCATAATTACATAATATAAATATGAGTTCTTAATTTGAGGATACAGCTCGTTGATAGTTGTTGCAGTTTTACTGAAGATAAGGTTTCATTAATGTTACCCCTGATATGGATGATGAGGCTAATCTTGAGCAGATTTGTTTAGTTGGTCATTTTTATTTTTCTTGGGGCAGTGAGGAGCCTGTTTATGGTTTTGTTGGTCTAGAGAAGCTATTATAAGAGTAACATATGGCTTATTCAGTTGGGGATAAAAGGGCTATTATACTATGTCTAATAAAAATGTTAATGTGCTAGAACAATGTTGATCATACCCTCGCGGGCCACAACACTTGGGAAGGGACAATAGTGGTGTGCCTCTATCATGGCACAATGGGCTAGAAAAATGAAAATTCAAGAGTTTCTAAGGAGAGATTAGATAGTTTCCAATGGTAATAGTCCTTCAGTTTGGTCATATTCAATCCGTCTTATTTTCCCCATGTCATCATGGTTCGAAGAAATGTTTTGTGGGTTGCTCAAGTAGCATGCAATGCCTAAGCAGTGTGTAGTCAGCTTACAAGGGACAGGATGAAGAGGAGTGCAGGAGGATAAGCTCGAGGAGGAGAGCGAGGAGGAAGGGTGAAGGGGTTAAAGGGCAAGGGAAAGGTGTATGAGGATGGTTAAGCAGAGGGAGAATCAGGAGAAGAGACAGAACAAGGGAAGGGGGCATCAGATAGCACTTGAATCACATTTTTTGCTTGACAAACATCGACTTGACCCTTGCATGGTTAATGTAGGTGTTATGTAGATGGACCGTTCAAGGTTAAAAGTGATTTGGAGAGAATCCATAAAATATCGAGATAGTGCAGAATTATGATGTTTCCAATCACCTTCTACTTAGTTGACCTGTATCCTTATCGTCAAGATGTTGAGAATGTGACTTGAGGACTAATTCTTCATAATTGGATCAATTGTGGTTCTCTAAAGGCAGCTGTATTGTATGGATGGCTGGGTACTGCTTGGCACCTAGGAGGCATGCGTGTCATAGGTGAGTACTTATGTAGAAGAAGTGAAAGAGGAGGAGAGTAGGGTAAAGATGTGGTGGAGGTTGAGGGGAAGGAGAAGTAGAAGGTGGTGGTTGAGGCAGCAGGGTTGTTGTGTAGTGCCTAACTTACAATTCTTGCTTAAACTGCATTTCCACTGAGCTACATATGCAGCCCGTCTGAGCCTATGAGGATGCCTAGGTGACCACTAACATTGACCTTGTGATGCAAGGCAAAATATCAAATGCTTGAGCTATTCACTGCTACCACATTTCACACTATCATAATCTGTGTGTCTACTTGAAAATTTGGAGTGTCTGCAACAAAGTTATTCTATTATCTAAACTTGTGGGTTATCTGGAGTTATAAAATAAGGATAGATGTGAATCATAGGATGCGATTGAAAATGCAGGTTGAAGTGGGTGTTGCCTACAATCTTTGATGAGTCACTTCATATGGAAATTTTAAAGGAATCACTGTTGAGGGCAATTCGTGATATTGATGCATCATTTTCCAAGGAAAGTATTCATCTTTCTCTGCAGTATTATTCATTAGATTGCTACTCTTTCTCTACTAAATTGTACATGATATTATACAGGAAGCTTTACAAAAAAATCTTGAGTCAGGTTCAACTGCTACTGTTGTTCTTATAGCTGATGGTCAGATTCTAGCTGCCAATGTGGGTGATTCAAAAGCTCTTTTGTGCTCAGAAAGCTTTCATCCTCATGATCGAAAAGGTTAGCTTCATCCATTGAAAGATCCATTTTAATCCCTCAATATTTCAGTGGAAGTTGACTGTGCTTCTGTATATTGCTTTCTGTAGCAAGTTGACATTTATGCTATGCTCTTCAACACGTTACTCGTAACACCTGTGAGGAAATTTGATCCATCCATGAAAATTAGTTTAGACTTTAGAAACTTAATGTATTCTATTTTTTTTTGTCAGATATCAATGTTCTATTTTAATTAAGACTAAAATCTAAGAAAACTTTAGTATTAAGGACTCTAATGCTTAACCATATACATGCGCACAATACATATGGGCACACGAAAACACATACACACACAGACACATAAATACATATACACACACACATACAGAACATACACATACGACATACATGCACACATAGACATGTGTATGCACGCACCATGTGCACACGCATGCACACACACGCAAGCACTTAGGTGCATGCACACACCTGCCCTTACATGCACATGCACATGCATGCCCACACACATGCATACGTACATGCACACACATACACATGCATCCACACATACACAAGCATGCACACATACATGCATACACATACACACATGCATCCACACATACACATCCAGATATCCATACACATCCACACATACATACATACACCCATGACCCATCCATCTGTACAGACATCCACACATACATACATGCATGCATGCATGCACACATGTACATGCATGCATGCATGGATGTACATGCATATGCATGCACGTGCACACATGCATACGTACATGCATACACATACATACATTACAACTATTTTGGCAACATGAAATTCGAGTAATTCTCTATGACATTGTTCAGCCACATGGTATGCCACCAGGTGCCGGCTTTGCAAAACGGAGGTGAAATACAATGTCTCAATACGGTCCAATGTGGGGAGCATATCAGTACTAGTAGTTTACTGATATGACCAAATGTCGCCTGTATGCATTGATATAAACTGTTACTTAAGTTTGTTGGTCAATACCTTACTGCTTGGATCACTGAATAGAACTTTAATTCCTGTGAAGATAAAATTCTCATTAGTATATAGCCGACATAATTCATATCATGCCCATACCACTCAACTTTTGGCATGCTTCTTTATCGTGTATTACATCTAGCTGATATGATGTTGCTGAATTTAGAAGTCCATGCTAAGATAATCCTGAAAGAAGCCTTGCCTAGACTATTTAATTTCTTGCTAGTGGACAGTTGAATGCTTAAGCATGCAAGTGGAAGCTTGAATTGGATCTTGGTTTATCTGTACCTAAATCTGAGCTAAGCATTCAATCCCAGATCTGACATCAATTCCTAAAATAGTTGGATCTATGCCTGATGGTGGCCCAATATAATCAGGTAGTGGTTTTGTAATACCCCGGGCCCAAGGCCCATTTGTTTTTGGACCAGGCTAGGTCGCATGAGCCATGCAGGGATTGCATGCAGCGGACCCATGGCTTTTTTCTTAGCATCTGTGTGCGATCCCAAACAAAAAAAAAAAAAAAAAAAAAAAAAGGGAAAAAGAAAGAAGGATCATGATGGTAGGGTTTAAGGGGCAAGCTCTATGGGAGAAACAGAGCATTGCTTGATTTGATTCCTCACCGGCGACTAAACCTCCAAGTTCTCTACCTTGTATGTATCTCATCCCACGTTATTCTTCCCTTCCTGTTAAAGGGAGAAAGGAAATAGGTCCTAAAACCCTTTTCTTCTCTCATTACTCTCCTCCTCCCACCACTTAGCACCTCATCTCTCACCTCTCATCTCTTCTGGAATTAGGGGAAAAATCAAAGGGAGAATTGCAAGGCTAGGGCACCAACCTATTGAAGGTAACATCAAGGTAAGACCCAATTTCCATCTTTGAATTTAATTTTTCAGATCTTAGGATTAATCTTAAAAGGTTTAGGGTAAGATGATGTGATTTTTGAAATTTTGGGAAGATGGGATGGGGATGACATAGAGGAAAGGAATATTGTGTAAAATTGATGTTAATCTTAGGGCAGACAGATTATGCCATGTTTTAATTCTGAAATTTTAACTCCAAAATGGCTTAGTATTTCAATCTGAAATTTTAATTGGGAGTTGTTAACTAGTTGGTCAATTAGTCTGTAGAATTTTGGAATTTTTGAATGTGATTAACTAGAATAAATAAATCATGGAATGAGACTGATGTGTAGAGAATGATAGCAGAGATTTAAACTTGTGAATTTTGAAGAATATTATAAATTATTATAAAATAGTAGCATGGCAGTGATTTGAGATATGTTTGTAATTTTGGAATTATTAGGTTTTGAGGGATCTGAGTGAAGTGTTTGGGTAACGTAGCAGTGAGTATTTAAAAGATAACTAATATTCACCTAATCAAAGCAATTATACAAATAATGAATGAATACAATTTGTGAATGTATCGTAAAATTATTTTTACCAAATATTTTGAAAATTGTATTATTTTTTTGTTATACTGTTAAAATTGGAACAAGCATGAAGCATGAATTTATTGTATTTTTAAGCTTTTGAGTATTCATGATATCGTTGCCAAATTTATATTATGAGTTCTGTTAGAATGATTTTCAATCAATTGAATTTTGGAATCTTTGATACGAGTCTTTGGGAATATGTATGTTAATAAATATAAATGTATTGATTTGGAAAAACCATGTTTATATGTTGACAATTGAAATTTTTGATGATTATTTATCATTATAGATTATATATATTGAGCCAATACTGTATATTACAAACATACATATGTGATAATAGCAATTGCATAACTTGAATTTATGTGTAAATATTGGACCGTTGGTCTAACTATATTTAGGACCCTATCATACGGGGGTTATATGTTGGTAATTGTCATTAATTGTTACGGAACTTGATACTATGGATCTATGCCGCAGCGGTAAGTGCGGTACTATGGACCTATACTGTGGGGTTAGGTGCGGTACAATAGGCATACGTCATAGGGATTAAGTGCGATATTATGGACCTACTTTGCAGGGGTTAAATATGGCATTTTGGCCCCTATCATAGGAATTGTATGTGGCTGTAGTTGTGTAAACTGTTGAGTTGATGAAATACTTTGGAAAAATATTCTTGGAAACTTGGCATAATCACTTTGGTTTTGATATTGGTTTCTAAAATGCTCTTAGATCATATGTAAGCTATTGATTTGAAAGATTACGTCTATGTTATAGTGTATTGAAGCTATAAGTGTTACTTAATCACAAATATTATATTGTTAAACTTCTTGTTATATCAAGTGTTCATCTTTGTTACATTTGCTTGATCCCTTTTATTATGTCTTGATTACTTATTGAGCCAATAGCTCATTCTTTTGATTTTCTATATTTTTATAGAGCCAAGGTGTAAAAGTAAATAGATAGAGGTTGGATTGCGAGATCAGAGCGAGGATCTAATTAGCTACATCTGGCCAATCTTTTGATTTGTTGGGATGATGTGGGTGAAAGAAAATTATTGGGACCAAAGATTATTCGGTAGATTCTGAAAAAAGTATGACTGATTGGAGAACGGCTCCATATATTCAAAGCAGGCAGAAAAATTATGCTAATGTTAGGAGGTGGAAGTTAGAATTTGAAGTAGGGGAACATGCATTCTTAAAGGTATCACCTACCAAGGGTATTATGAGATTTGGTTTCCAAGATAAACTAAGCCCTTGATTTGTAGGTTATGTTGAAATATTGGGGAAAGTTGGAAATGTAGTTTATTGAGTTCATTACCGTCTGCCTTTGTTGGAATTCATAATGTATTCCATGTATCGATGCTAAAGAAATATGTTTCAGATCCTAGCTATATTGTAGAATATGAAGCTTTGCTGCTTAGAGAAGAACCGACTTATGATGAGCATCAAATATGGAGAGCAGATAGGAAGGATTAAGTTCTGAGATGTTGTACTATTCCTTACATCAAGGTTCAATGGAGTAACCATACCGAAAGAGAAGCTATTTGGGAGCCGGAGGACGAGATGAAGAAAAAATACTCTCAGCTCTTCATAACTTAGGTATGAAAATTTTGAGGATGAAATTTAATTAAGAGGAGAGGATGTAAGACCTTAGCTTGGCCTAGTCGGCCCAACCAAGTCCAGGCCCGCTTGTTGAGGTGGTGCCCATTGTTACCTAAAACCAAAATGGAGGGATAAATCCCCTATTCCACGTGATACCCAACCTGAGCCCCTCCACTCTCTCTCCCTTTCGTGCAATTGCCCATGCTCATCGCTCTCTCTTCTCTTCCCATCGCTCTCTCATCAATTCCATGCCTCTCTCCTCCCTTACCATTGCTCACTCCCTTCCCCATGCATGGTCTTCCTCACTCACTCTCTCCTCACTTTTCCTCCTCCTCCTCATCATCTTTATCTTCCTCTTCTTCTTCTTTTCTCTCCCTCGTGCTGGTCCTTCCCTCAACTCAGGTAAGATCCAAATCCCTTCTTTGAATCTAATTATTTTAGATCTTAGGATTAATCTTGGGCAAAAGGTGATGTGGTTTCTGAAATTTTTGGAAAGATCAGATAGGAATGGATTTGGAGGAAAGGAAATGATGTTAATCTAAAGCAGACAGATTCTGCCATGTTTTAACTTGGGAACTTTAAAACTTAAAAGGCTAAGTACTTCAATCTGAAAATTTAATTAGGAGTTGTCAATCTGCAAATTTGGGACTAATCCATCAATTTGCAAAATTTTGTAGATTGATCGACCAACTAGTTAACTACTCCCAATTAAAATCTCTAATTGAAATACTTAGCCATTTAGGAGTTAAAATCCCTGGATTAAAACATGGTAGAATCTGTCCGCCCTAAGTTTAACATCAACTTTACACAATATTCTTTTCCTCTAATTCATCCCTATCCTATTTTTCTAAATTTCTGAAACCACATCACCTCTTACTGTAAACCATTCAAGATAAATCCTAAGACCTGAAAAATTAAATTCAAGGAACGAATATGGGTCTTACCTTGATGTTAGCTTCAATAGGTTGGTGCCCTAGCTTTGCTATTCTCTCTCTGATTTTTCCCCTAAGTCCAGAAGAGATGGGAGGTGAGAGATGAGATGCTTAGTGGTGGGAGGAGGAGAGAAAGAAGAGAGTTTAAGGGTTTTGGGACCTATTTCCTTTTTCTATTTGATGGGAAGGGAAGAAGAACGTGGTATGAGATAGATATAGAGAGACATGAGAATAAGATATAGAGGAACGAGCAAGAGAAAAGGAAGAGATTAAAGGAGAACACTAGGTAGAAATCTTGGAGGTTTGGTCTCCGGTGAGGAAGATATAGGCGAAGCTTTGTTTCTACCACAGAGCTCGCCCCTTAAACCCTACCATTGCGATCCTTGTCCGTTTCTTTTTTTCTGTTTGGGATCGCATGCGGACGCCAAGAAGAAAAGCCACAGTTCCACTGCTTGCGATCCCCGCTTGGCTCATGCAACCTGGCCTAGTCCGAAAACAAATGGGCCTTAGGCCTGGGGTATTACATTCTCCTTCTTAATTAAATTTTGTCATCGAAATTTACACACTGAAGTTCAAAAAAAAAAAAAAAATCTGGATATACTATATCTCCTTTATTTTTTTAACTTCTAAGGATTATCACATCACAAGAATTTCTGAAGCAATTCTTAGGGTTCTCAATTGGATATGTTCCTATTAGTTGTCACATCTGCAACCCAAAGATGCATATTGAGGAATGTGACAATTTGCCGTACACATGTAGGATAGGGTCCCACAAGCATACAAGTCGACAGCCTATCAATAATATGCTGAAACAGACAAAATAATAATCACAATTTACGATTTTGTAATGCAATTTCTAAAGCATTCATAGCTTCCACTTTCAGGCACCTTCATTTACATAATTCACATATTTTTACATAAAGCTATATAGAGAGGGTTTTATAACATTTTAAAGGTTGGCCTGATGTTGCTAACTAGATCCTTGCTACAGTCTCACAATCCAATCTCTACCCATTCACTTTTAGTCCTCGGGCTCTAAAAAAATATAGAAATCGAAGGAATAAGCTAATAACCTAGTAAGTAAATAAGACATAATCAAATGGTTGAAGCAAGTGTAACAAATATGAATGCTAGATACAGTAACTAGTTTAGCAATATACTATTTATGATTAAAGTAATAATTATAGTTTCAATTTATTGTAACATAGACATAAACCTTCCAAATCAATTGCTTACATATGACCTAAGAATATTTTAGAAACCAATATCGAAACCAAAATGATCATGCCAAAGTTTCCAAAAATATCTTGTGATCATGTATTTTGAAAATTATTTTATCACTCATCAGTCTATACAACTACATGCACTTATAATCCTTGTAATAGGACCCAAAGTACTGCATTTAACCCCTGTGGAGTAGGTTCAAAATATTGCACTTAACCCCTATGGAGTAGGTTTGCAGTATCAAGTTCCAGAACGATCAATGCCAATTGCCAATGTATACCCCCTATGGCAAGGTCCAAAACATAGACCGAGAGCCCAATACTTATACATAAATTAAAAATATGCAATCACTATTATCACATGTGTATGTTTGCAATATACAATTTTGGCTTAATATATATAACCTATAATGATAAATAGTCACCAAAATTTTAATCTTCAAGACGTAAACATAGTTTTCTAAGTCGATATATTTATAGTTATTAGCATGGATATTCCCAAAGACTCATATCAAAGTTTCCAAAATTCAGTTGATTGGAAATCCTTTTAATAGAACTCATAATTATCAATTTTGCAAGGATATCATAAATACTCAAAAGCTAAAAATACAATAAATTTATGCTTCATGCTTGATCTAATTTTAATGGTATGACAACAAATTAGACAATTTTTTGAGTATTTGGCATTAATTAATTTAAGATACATTCCCAAACTGTATTTATTCATGATCTTGTATAATTGCTTTGACTAGGTAGATGTTACTTACCTTGCAAATACTCGCTATCAAGTTATCCAAATGCTTCACTTAGACTCTTTGGAACCTAATAATCCGAAAATCACACACATATCTAAAATCATATGATGCAACTTTTTTATAACAATTTATAAAATTCTTTAGAAATTCTAAAATTTTAATTTTTAATAACTGCCATTCTCTTCCATTCGATGATTTATTTATCCTAGCTAACAACATCAAGAAATTCCCAAATTGTGCAGATTGATTGATCAACTAGTTGACAGCTCCCAATTAAATTTTCAGATTGAAATACTTAGCTTTTTAAGAGTTAAAATTCCCGGATTAAAACATGGCAAAATCTGTCTGCCCTAGATTAGCATCAATTTCCTTTCCTCTAAATCCATTTCTATCCCATCATTCCAAAAATTTCAGAAACCACATCACCTTTTACCCAAGATTAATCCTAAGATCTAAAAGAATTAGATTCAAAGAAGGGATTTGTGTCTTACCTGAGTTGGGGGGGGGGGGACGGGATGGCGACCGGCACGATAGGAGAGAAGAAGAAGAAAAGGAGGAGGAAGACGAAGAAGAAGAAGAAGAAGAAGAAGAAGATGATGATCATGATGATGAGGAAAACATGAGGAGGAGAGAGTGGGAGAGGAAGACCATGCGTGGGGAAGGGAGCGAGCGATGGGAAGGGAGGAGAGAGGTGTGGAGTTGATGAGAGCGATGGGAAGAGAAGAGAGAGCATGGCAAATCGCATGAAAGGGAGAAAGGGTGAGTGGAGGGGCTTGGGTCAGGTATCATGCAGAATAGGGGATTTATCCCCCTATTAAAGTTTCAAATACCGATGGGCATCGCCTTAATAATCAGCTGGGTTGGGCTGGGGTCTCTCATCCTCGCCCCCCGGTTCATTTTTGTTCTTGAAATTTGCATACCTAAGTTATGAAGAGCTAAACATATTTCTCCTTCATCTTGTCCTCCAGCTCTCAAAGTAGCTTTTCTTTTAGTGTGGTTACTCCATTGAACATTGATAGAAGGAATACTAGGATATTTCAAAACTTGATCCTTCCTATCTACTCTACGTATTGGATGCTTATTATATGCTAGTTCTTCTTTAAGCTGCAAAGATTTATATTCTACAATATGGCTGGCATTTGAAACATATTTCCTTGGCATCCATACATGGAATACATTATGAATTCTCACAAAGGCAGGCGGTAATGCAATTGTGTGCTACATCAACTTTCTCCCATATTTCTAAAGGAGCCACAAATTGAGGGCTCAGTATACCTTGGAAACCAAATCTCTAGTAGGAGATACCTTTAAGAAAACATGTTCAGCTACTTCAAATTCTAACTTCCATCTCCTAGCATTAGCGTTACTCTTCTACTTGCTTTGAGCCATATGGAGCCGTTTTTCGATTAGTCATACTTTTTCTATAGCTCACCAAATAATCTTAGGTCCCAACAATTTTTTTCACCCATATCATCCCAATGAGTCAAAAGGTTGGCCTGATGTAGCTAACTATTTCCATGCTCTAGTCTCACAATTCAACCTCTATCCATTTACTTTTATGCCTCAGCTCTGTAAAACCCCCCATATGGTAGGGTCCAAAATGTAGTTAAACCGAGAATCCAATATACATAAATTTAAGTTTTGCAATCACTATTATCCCGTATGTATATTTGTAATCTACAATGTTGGCTCAATATATATAATTTTTAATGATGAATAATCATCAAAATTTCAATTGTCAACATCATAACAGGATTTTTCCAAATCAATACATTTACATTTATTAACATACATATTCCCAAAGACTCATTTCAAAGTTTCCAAAATTCAATTGATTGGAAATCATTCTAATAGAATTCATGATTATCAATTTTGCAAGGATATCATGAATGCTCAAGGGCTCAAAAATACAATAAATTCATGTTTGATCCAATTTTAATAGTGTAACAAACAAATAATACAATTTTCATAGTATTTGGCAATAATTTTAAGATTAATTCCCAAACTGTATTCATTCATTATTTGTATAATTGCTTTTTGATTAGGTAAAGGTTACTTGCCTTACAAATACCCACTACTAAGTTATCCAAACGTTTCACTTGCCTTTGGAACCTAATAATTCCCAAATTACAAACATATCTCAAATTAGTGCCATACTACTATTTTATAATAATTTATAAAATTCTTCAAAATTTTGAAGTTTAAATCTGTCTATTATTCTCTGTACATCAGTCCTATTCCATGATTTATTTATCCTAGCTAATCATGTTTAAAGTTCCTAAATTCTGCAGATTGATTGACAGCTAGTTAACAACTACCAGTTAAAATTTCAGATTGAAATACTAAGCCATTTAGGAGTTTAAATTTCTGGATTGAAACATGGCAGAATTTGTCTGCCCTAAGATTAACATCAATTTTACACAATATTCTTTTTCCTCTAATTCATCCCTATCCTATCTTTCCAAAATTTCAGAAATCATATTACCTCTTACTCTAAACCATCCAAGATTAATCCTAAGATCTGAAAAATTAAATTTAAAGAAGGAATTTGGGTCTTACCTTGATGTTAGCTTCAATAGGTTGGTGCCCTTGACTTGCAATTCTCCCTTTGATTTTTCTCCTAATTCCGGAAGAGATGAGAGGTGAGAGATAAGATGCTAAGTGGTGGGAGGAGGAGAGAAACAAGAGAGGAAAGGGGTTTTAGGACCTATTTCCTTTCTCTGTTTAACAGGAAGGGAAGAAGAACGTGGGATGAAATAGATATAGAGAGACGTGAGAAGGAGATAATAGAGGAATGAGCAAGAGAAAGAAAGGAAGAGATTAAAGGAGAGAATGAGGTAGAGATCTTGGAGGTTTGGTCGCCGGTGAGGAAGATCGGAACAGGCTATGCTCTATTTCTCCCATAGAGCTTGTCCCTAAAACCCTACCACTGCAATCCTTCTCCCTTTTTTTTTTTTCATTTGGCATCACATGTGGATGCTGCAAGAAAAAGCCATGGGGTCCACTGCATGTTTTGTTGGCTATTTTCTTAGGATTTTTTGGGTTTTATAATGTGAGCTTTTCTTGCAGG
Organism: Cocos nucifera; assembly: GCA_006176705.1. Lineage (NCBI taxonomy): Eukaryota > Viridiplantae > Streptophyta > Magnoliopsida > Arecales > Arecaceae > Cocos > Cocos nucifera. The sequence continues at coordinate 1,618,216 of QRFJ01000194.1, forward strand.
TTTATAAGTAATTGGACTTGTGGCTTTTGAAATAATTTGAATATTTTAGGATACTTCGAACTTTTAGTCATCATGACCTTTTGAAAATTCAAACTTCCCACTGGATCCTTGTGTCTGGTGTTGGCCCATATGTGAACAAGCTACATGACCAACATGTCTGTGTAAAGATCAGTAAGGCCTCCTTCAAAAGTAGCAAGAACTAATAAATAGACTACTTAGTACTTACTGCAATTCAACTTAATCATTAATGCTAAGATGTGTTCTCATTGTGATCTTAGAGGCGGTTGTGTGAATAGAGTTTTGGTTTTGGGCTTGCTTATGCATCAAAATGTCCTACAAGGCTTTGGATTTGTGTATCACAAATTTGTTCCCCATTTTTTATTCAGAGCACAGTCAAATTTGGGTCAAGGGAGCAGGATATCAGTCTCGAATCCAACTAAATATTAAGAAACTCCTTTGAATTGCTGTTAAATGAGGTTGGGAATGTGTGCAACAGTATATGACAAATTTAATGTTACATTGAAAATCAACAAGGGAAGCAAGTTCTACTGTAAAGAAACAACATAATTACTTAATGGTACTAATTAGATCTGAGGAACTATTTGATATGCATCAATCATGTAGCCATTGGACAAGTAGCATGGGCTAAGCCAAGTAGTCAGTACCATATATGCCTTGCTGTTATGTATTGGTTCATTCTGTTAGATTTGGTGTTGATATCCTATGCTATAGATCGTATCATTACAGACTAATACAATTGATGCATGATGCACATTTTATATCACAGGTAATAGGTCCAAACTTTCTAGACGAAGAAGAAATAAAGGTGCTATCTCTCCTATTAATGAATATGGGATCTCAGAGTTGGCAAATTATGATGGACTGACATATTATGTTAAGGAACTGACGGTGGATCATCACCCTGATAGAGAAGATGAAAGAAGCCGAGTGGAAGCTGCTGGTGGCTATGTTCTGGAGTGGGCTGGCGTGCTTCGAGTCAATGGTGAACTAGCTGTATCTCGAGCTATAGGTGATGTTCCCTTCAAAAAGTAAGGTTCTAAGTCTCAGTTCTTTAATCACAATCCTTCTTTCTTTTCTGTGGATGGCATATGATTATCTCTCATGGTGATATTTGAATTTGTTGTTGGATAAGCATTAAGTTTCTTTGCCAGAAAGCAAGTTGATGTAATAAATAACTGATAGGAAAACATTAGAAGAAAATGCAGAGAACCAGCTTCACTAGCTGTGGCTCCAATGATAGTCATAGCCATTAAGAAAGCTCCCAAACCAGGAAATGAGTATCCCACCATCTGGGACAGAATTGAGATTGCCCTGTACTAGTAGCAGCAGTCTGGATGATAGAAGAGGTTCAAAACTACTGGAAACCATCTATCTATGGGAAAACCTTTGCCCTTATGGTGGTAAAGGTGCTAAGTACTTCCAGAATATGTGACCACATGAAGGAGGAATGCTAAAAGCTACCATATTTAATTTATGGGTAAAATTTCTTCAGAGTGCACAGGCAATCTTGAATACAAAATTTAATATGGCTTCTTTATGTTTAAAGTTAAACAACTACAATTGTCTTATGACTCTTATCATTTTCTGAAATTTTTTTGACAATATTTCCAACTCCATCTCATTCAGTTGTTGTTGATCTTGATCATGGTCAGTTATGGTGTTATATCCACACCTGAGGTGACAGATTGGCAGTTTCTAACAAGCAATGACAGTTATCTTATTGCTGCATCAGATGGAATTTTTGAAAAGATGACAACACAAGAGGTCTGTGATTTGTTGTGGTATGAGAAATTAAGAGCAGATATGAATTCAGATTCCATTCATACCATAAAACACTCTTTGGCTGACTATATGGTTAAGATTGCACTTGAAAAAGGTAGTACGGACAACATGGCAGTTGTCGTTGTTCCTCTGGGATCTATTGGTATTTTTGGATCTGTTGTGACAGACGGTTGTGATTCAGAAGAAACTTCTGACTCATCATTTTTTGGACTTCATAGTTTCTTGTTCAAAAAGTCAGGTAAACTTTACATTGATACCATTAATCCGATTTCTTTTTTCCTTTTCTATCCCAACTTAATTTTCAAAGTTATTATTTCTCATGGGTTATTGATTTGTACATTTAATGGTAGTATAGTGTCTCAATGCTTATTTTTTCCTCCCTTGTATGCGTATTTGGTATCTTTCTTTTGAACCATCAATGGCTCATTAAGATCATTCTTGTGTGATCTTTTGTTCAGGGTACAAGCATGAGAGCATTAGTTTAGGTAGATAGGTGTATGTATGTCTGTATATATGTATCAACAAACTATATTTCAAGTACAAGCATCCATTCTAGATGACTGAATTCAGTACATGAAAAGAAAAGAAAATCAGCAATGCATGAAAACGAATGGTTGATTTAACAGTAATAGTTGTTTCAATTGCATGTTTCATCATGAACTTATTTGTTTTAAATAATCTTAATTGAAATTTGAGAAGCAAGTGCTGGAATGTAATGATGCAATGATTCATGAATGAGGGTAGTATCAGAGTGTATTGTGATGTCACATCTCTTCTCATTCAACTCCTTTTGTGTTACATGAGACTCCTGGGTGTGCACTGTACAGGTTAGCATGATGATTATGCAATCCATGAATTTGAATATTCATTGTTTTTAACACTAGAATCTCTCCCCTTTCAAATATACAATTACTCCTATACATTGAAATATTGGATAATTGATAGTATGAGGATGCATATGATGAATTGAATAAAATCGTAGAAAATCTGGTTATTGGTTATGTGTAAAATTAGATTGACATGTGTTTACACCTCACCTCAGTAATGGCCTTGAGCGGGTGTCACATGGACAAGGCTTAGAACTAGCATAGGTTGGAGTCATGTGATCCCTGCTAGGCTGAATGGGATTTGGCCATGATAGACTGAGTGATCATAGGAGGTGTCGGTGCGGAAATCCGTGAGGATGCCGGAGGTGGCTGGAGTGGAGAAGGCAAGGCCACTGATGGGACCTACAAGATAAAGTCCAGACTGGAGGTAGGGGCTCCGGCAGGATCCTTAGATGCTCAAATTAATTTTCCGGCCAACAAGAATGGAGTGCTCAGGATATTAAGAAGCAGAGTGATGAGAAGGAGAAAAGAGCTTAGAGAAACACGTATCTGGAGTGTCTCTTTTATAGACGAAGCCTATAACAAACTGATGGTGACAGCCATAACCGTCTGGTAGTGGGCCGCTCGAGGCCACGTGGAGTTTGTTATGGAGAGTGGTATTTGTTGTTGTGATGTGTCAGCCTGTTGAAATTTGATAGCTGAGGTCCGGATGGAATAGATGTTGGCAGTAAAGGGCTTTAAGTCACGACAGTTCCAGAGAAGTTCGGACTTCTCTAAGATTATTTGCGTGCAGGTTGGTTTATATCGAGTTGGGAGATAATTTTGTGTGGATGATGAGGTTCTTCTGGACGACCGGAAGGAGTTCGACTGGATGGAGATCGATTGGAGGAGTTCGTCCGAAGGGAGCACGGCTGAAGGGTTTGTCTGAAGGGAGCGCGACTAGAGGAGTTCGTTTGTCCTCCAAGTTTGCCGCCAATCAAGATTGGGAGAGCCGAACTTGGGCTCTGCCACTCATCCAAGTTGAGAAGTAAGGTTAGTTAAATAGCAGTTTCTTCTTACTGTCTAAGATCGAGCTGCCGAACTTCCGCGTGCTGTTGAGAGGTTGTGCAATATGAATTCGTTGCTGAGAAAATCGACAAGTCCTAATAGGAAGGAGGTCGGCAGTTGAGGACTTTGGCCAAGAACTTTGGCTGGGTTCATTTTACCCCCAATACTTGTCCCCCTACTCCCTAGTTCGAATTTCGAATGAAGGGGGTATAGAGAAGTTTCTGCAGCCGAAGTTCTTTGGCAGCCTCCCGCTTTAAAAGAACGAAACTTTTTGTCTTTTTTCAAATGGGCGTCGAGATTTTTATGTCGAATGACTTGAAAGGATAATTCTTCTTGAAAACTCGTCTGGTGCAGTGCTCTATGTACGGCGTAATTAGTGCTTTGTCAGGTGGCAGGCGTGAGTGGGACACATGATGGGTTAAGGTTGGCTAAAAGAGTCCTGCAATCATAACTTCTCATGGTTCTGATTCTCTATTTAAACCTCTCCTCTTGTGGCTTCTTACTTTTGTCTGCGCTTCTCCTTTCTTCGCTTTCCGTTGTCCCTGAGTGTCCTGCCTTCATCGCCCTTATTCTCTCGTGACCTCTTCGATCGTTGGCGTCCTTCTTGATCATCCTTCATCTTTCCAATCTTTTTTTCGAGTTTTCCGATTTACCTTAGATCAGTCCCTCATCCTTATCCTCTTGATTTCTAGCTTTGTATTCTTTGATTTTTTCAAGTTTTTCTAGGTGGGTACAGTCGTTCCTTGTCCTCGAGTTTTCATCGCCCCTTTTCTTGAGTTTTTCAGGGATTTCATTTGATTTAATCTGATCTAGATGTCATCCGAGGTTTTCTGGTCTAGTGATTCTAGGAGTTTGGCCAATCCAAATTCACGAAATCCTGAAAATAGAATGGAAACCGGACATAGGACGGTACCTCGGCCAGATTTCGTATCGGGGACCATCCCCTATTCCTTAACTGCTGAAGACCCGTCATTAACCAGGATCCAGTATGGAATGCCTACTAAGTACGAGTTGGAACTTCCTAGACCGAGTGGCCGAGCTTGCGGCCTTCCTCCAGGTCAATTCTGCTTGTACTAGGAGGCATTCCACGCTGGATTATGGCTTCCTCTCCCTGCTTTTGTTGTTTCTATTTTCCATTTTCTAGACATCTCTTTAGCTTCTATAGTGTCGAACTCCTTTAGGTTCATAATAGGATTCCTTACTCTCTGTATATCCGCTGAAGTTCGATCCACTACACTTTTTCGAACTTATTTTACCCTTAAGTGCTATCCTACTGCGAAGGACTGGTGGTATGTCTCATCCCAGTTCGGCAAGAAGGGGTTGCTCAAGGATGCCTCTTCCTTGATTTGCAACTGGAAGGAGAAGTTCATTTTCGTTTTCTGCCCGACCTTAGATTTAGGAATTCCGCCTTGGGGAAACCTAAGGGATTCCATCCACTGAGCCCCGAGGTTAGAAAAAGAGGACCAGGAGTCGGTTAGCAAAATCAAGGATTTTCGAACTCCTTCTGTGTCCGAGCTAATAAAAGAAGAAACTTTATTCAACCTCGGCCTCAGCCTTTTGAATCTAACAAGTATATGGCCGAAGTTACGGATTACTCCTTTTCTTTCTTTTGCTCTTTTTTGACAGTACTTTTGTCTTTCTTACTGTAGAAATGGATCCTCAGGCGGTCGAGATGCTTACGAGCGGACTCCCAACCCGTAAGAGGGAAGGGAAGGCACCGGATGAGAGCTCAAAAAAGTGAGGGTCGACATTCCAATCTCCGTGGCTCCCATTAGTGCCATGGGTGCCTCTGAAATTGCTCTCGAGGTCGAAGCTCCTCCTGCTGTCGAGTCCGATCCTGCTGTTGAGGCTGCCAATCCTCCAATGCCGTCGAGCCCTCCCACTGAGACCCAAGTCCCAGAGCTTTCCCTTGGAAGGGAGAAAGAGGCGAGGAAGAAGGGGACTAAAATGGCTTTGAGGAAGTTCCAATGGAAGGCCCGCCATAATGGGCCTAACAGCCCTGAGGAAGAAATAGTGGAGAACCCCTTCAACAATCATGAAGTCGTCCAGAGTTTGGTCAATAGGTTTACTATATCCGAAGTTGTTGATAGAATCATTGACGTCGATGTCGACCAGCGCGCCTGGGATTCACTAGGATTCTTTCTTGAGGTAGTCATCTCGTCCTTCTTTTTTCTTTAAATTTCTCAATGTTTGCTTGTTTGCACAACCTATTTCATCATCATATGTAAACCTTTTAAACAGACGGGCCATCAACTGCTGGGCTATATCATATCATTGAACCGTTTGAGGTCAGAATTGGTGAAGGCTTAAGAGGATCACCAGGCCAAGGTCGACCGCCTAAGGAGCGGGACGAGGTTGATCGCTCTTTTAAAGATAAATTTGCCGAGGTTGAGGTTCTTCAAGAAGCGCTCTGCAAAGAGAAAAAAACATCAGTGGAGCTGAAGGCCGCCTTGGACTTGGAAGAAGAGTGGAGGAAAAGGGTTGAAGCCGAGGCTGTCGGGTTAAAGGAGCAGATTTCGAGGCAGATCTCGGAGACGTCAACCCGGGCGATAGAGGAGTTCAAGGTCTCTTTCAAGATGAAAGATCTGAACGTCAAATTCGGCCAGAAGGCCTTTAATAGGAGTTACGATCTCTGTGAAGAATGGGTGGCTAACAAATTTTTGGAGCTCGACCTTGACTTCCTGTATAAAGGGGCTTCTGAGGAGGTGGCGGATCCATCTACCTCTGCAACTGACCTTCCACCTCCCGGGCCAGCTTTCGCCACACCTCCAATCTCGCCTGGTCTTGCCACCATTGAAGGGCCCGCGCCGACTGAGGCTGCAGTGGACCCTTCCACTATTTCCTCGGAGGTCCGAGATCTCTTACTCTTGTATTTTCTTTTTCATTTTCTCCCCCTTGTATTAGAAATATTTTGATTAATGAAATCACTTTTGAAAATGAGCTTTTCTTCTATGAGATTCATGTCGAAGCCGACCCCCTTCCTCAGGGTGTTCCCTTCATGTAGAGAGCCTAAGGAGGAAAGTTCATCATCTTAGGAGAAAATTGGAGAAGGCCGAAGACGAACTTAAGAAATCGAAGGATTATGCCGACGCTGCCATCGAAATTGACCATCTGCATCAATCATCCAGACAATTATTTAGAGAATATAATACCAAAAAGTTTCACTTAAATGAAGAGCTTGAGGAGGTCAAGAAGCGTGCAAGTGATAAGTTCTGAACTTTGACAGCCAAGGCTTGCTTTCTTGAAGTTGAACTGAATGCGGCGAAGGAGAAAATTTGGTTATTGGAGGGAAGCTCGGCGTGGTCGACTAACCGAGTGGAGTCCGGTTGGGATTGGTCCAAGAGATTCTCAGAGCTTCAAGGTCAACTCTAAGTTGCCGAGGTTTCACTCAAGAATTTCAAGCTCGGCTGGAGTAATGAAATCGCCAGCTTCCGGCAGCAATTTCAAAGAGCAGACAAGAAGATAACTGATCTTAAAAGGCAGTTGTCAGAGAAGTCGGAGGCCAGTTCGAATGAGTCAGATGTGCTTCTTTCCTTGAGGAACTCTTTAGAGACTCTATCAGTGACATTAGTGAAGGAATCGGCCGAGCTTCAACAGTTGAAGATTCAACTGGCTTATGAGCGACAAGCTATCAAAGATGCAGAGGCCAAGTCCGAAGTTTTAAGAAAACAGTTGCGGGAGGCCAAAGACAATTTTCGACGGGCCGATAAATTATTTGTAGAGAGCTTGTTGAAAAAGGAGCTTGAAGAAGAGATCGCTAGCTTGAAGCAATCTCTAGCAATGGTGGGGAGCGGTAGTCCAAGGTCCGAGGAATCAGGTTCTTCTTAGGACTTCGTCTATCTTATTTCTCCTCTTTTTTTGTATGGTCTTATAGACCTTCACTTTTTAATGCCCTTCGATTTTAATAAAATAATATTTTCCTCAATTGTCTTTTCGTCTTGTATGGATTTGATGTCTATTGATTTCTTCTTTTCTTGTCTTAAATAATGGGAGGCCTTCATCTGTGTCAGGACGGGGTTCTCCTTCCGTTCCTGATATGGTTGGCCTTTACCTTTGTTGGGAGCAGGTTCTTCTCATGTTCCTAACAAGATCATAGGAGCACAAAAGGGCCGTTGAAAGGGCCTCTTCCCTCCTCCTGTCTTAAATAATCAGAAGTCTTCATCCATGTCAGGATGAGGTTCTCCTCCTATTCCTGATACGGTTGGTTATTACCTTTGTTAGGACGAGGTTCTCCTCCTATCCCTAACAAGGTCATAGGGGCACAAAAGAGTCGTTGAAAGGGCCCCTCCGCTCCTCCTGTCTTAAATGATCGAAGATCTTCATTCGTGTTAGGACGAGCTTCTTCTCCTGTTCCTAACACAGTTGGCCTATCTTTGTCCCCCTATCAGGACGAGGTGCTCCTTCTGTTCCTAACGGGGTTGGTCTTCCTTTGTTAGGACGAGATCCTCTTCCTATTCTTAACAAAGTTATAAGGGCACAAAAGGGCCGTTATAAGGTCCTCTCCCCTCTTGTCTTGAATAATTGGAGGTCTTCATCCGTGTCAGGACGAGATTCTCCTTCTGTTCCTGACATGGTTGGCCTATTTTTGTCCCCCTGTCAGGATGAGGTTCTCCTCTTATTCTTGACAGGATTGGCTTTTTTTTGTTAGGGCGAGATTCTCTTCCTGCCCCTAACAAAGTCATAGGGGCACCAAAGGGCCGTTGTATAAGGGCCTCTCTCCTCATTCTATCTGAAATAACTAGAGGTCTTCATCCATGTCTGAGGTTCTCCTCCTGTTCCTCCTGACACGGTTGACCTATCTTTGTCCCTCTGTCAGGACGAGGTCGTTCTCCTGTTCCTGACGGGATTGGCCTTCCTTTGTTAGGGCGAGATCTTCCTTCTATTCCTAACAAAGTCATAGGGGCACAAAAGGCCGTTGAAAGGGCCTCTCCCCTCCTATCTTAAATAACCGGAGGTCTTCATCCATGTTAGGACGAGGTTCTCTTCCTGTTCCTAACATGGTTCATTTTTGGGGCGAGCTTTCCTTGATTCTGAGGCTGTGAAACATCTGCTCGCCGGAGCATAAGATCCCCTATTCTGAATGTCTTGCTTTTGACTTTCAAGTTGTAGTAGCGGGCTAATTTCTGCTTATAGGCCGCCATCCGGATCTGAGCCTTCTCTTCTCCTCTAGCAGATAAAGGTTAGCTCTAAGGTCCTGCGAGTTGCTTTGTTCGTTGAAGGCCTCTACTCGTGCTGAGGGAAGTTTAAGCTCGATGGGGATGACCGCCTTTGTTCCAAAAGCTAATGCAAAAGGGGTTTCTCCTGTTGGCAACCTTGAAATGATTCTGTAAGCCCAAAGCACGTGGTAGAGTTCATCCACCCAGATTTCTTTTGCTTTTTCAAGCCTGGCCTTTATCTCCTGAAGCAAAGTTCTATTAGTTATTTCTGCCTCACCATTTGCTTGCGGATGAGCTATTGATGTGAAGTGGTGAGATACATTCAAATCTTCGCAGAACTCAGCGAACTTCGCACCTACAAACTGATGCCCATTATTAGTGATTAGCATTCGACTTAGACCAAACCTGCAAACAATTGACTTCTAGACGAAATCCTATACTTTGGCTTTAGTGATCTTTGTCAGAGGTTCGGCTTCAATCCATTTAGTAAAATAATCTACTGCCACCAGCAGGAACCTTCGCTGCCCAGACACCATGGAAAAAGGTCCAAGTATATCCATCCTCCATTGTGCGAATGGCTAGGGGCCAGTTAGCGGTGTGAGCTGTGAAGTCGGTTGTCTTTGAATGCTTGCATTTTTCTGACATCTATCACGTTTTCTCACATAATCTATCACATCTTGCTGCATTGTTGGCCAATAATACCCCTGACGGAGTAATTTATATGATAAGGATCTCGTCTCCAGGTGATTTCCGCAAATTCCTTCGTAAACTTCACTCAGGGCATAGCCGGCTTCTGAAGGTCAGAGACATTTGAGGAGTGGTAATAAGTATGATCTCTTATACAATTTATTTTCATATAAGATGTAGCGGGATGCTTGATTTCTTAACTTCCGAGCTTCTTTATGGCTCTTGGGAAGAACTCCATCTTTGAGATACAAAACCAATGGATCGATCAAGCTGGGCTCATGGTCAACTTGCATTAATGCTAGGGGCTCTTTCGAGCTTGGGCACTGCAGGACTTCAAAAAGGACTTCTTTTGGTAGTTCATTTGGGGTTAAGGTGGCAAGCTTAGAGAGGAGGTCGGCTCTGGTGTTCTCCATCCTGGGGATCTGCTGGATGTTAAAATTGTCAAAGGTTGAATTTAAGTTCTTCATTCTTTCCGAGTACTTTTTCATACTTTCTTTTCGGGCTTCAAAGGAGCGATTGACTTGTTCCACCACTAGCTGAGAGTCACTGTAAACCTTCAGATGCCGTACTTCCAGCTCTTTGGCTATTCTTAGTCCTGCAAGTAGGGCTTCATACTCGACTCCGTTGTTGGTCGCGGGGAAGTCAAAGTGTAATGTATACTCTGCTACAACTTCCGGATTGATGAGGATCAAATCCGCACCTGCCTCGAAAGCATTGGATGAACCATCCACATACAGTACCCAAGAGTTTTTAGGGAGATCGGCCTTCTCTTCAGGAGAGCCAGGGATAAAAACTTTTTGGTGCTCTAGTTCAATCTCCTCTGGAATGGTATATTCCACTATGAAATTGGCTAGTATTTGAGCTTTAATAGACGGCCGACGTTGGAAATGGATGTCGAATTCGGTTAGCTCAATCGTCCACTTTGCCACTCTTCCAGAGGTATCAGGCCAATGAAGAACTTTCTTGATGGGTTGATCAGTAAGAAGAGTAATTGTGTGCCCCTGAAAATAAGATCAGAGCTTTCTAGCTGTAATCAACAAGGCATAGGTTAGTTTTTCTAATTTGGTATATCTTGTTTCCGCATCCCTTAAAACTCTGCTTATATAGTAGATTGGCTTCTAAACTTTAGCTTCTTCTTGACTAGTACAGCTCCAATAGCGATAGGAGATACGGCGAGGTATAAGAACAGTCCTTCTCCAGGTTTGGGTTTGGCGAGTGGTAGGGGCGAACTGAGGTAGCTCTTCAATTCTTCAAGGGTCTGCTGACACTTGGGAGTACAGTCGAAGTTCTTGGGCTGCTTGAGTACTTGGAAGATGGGCATGCAACGTTCTGCCGACCTTGACACGAAGCGATTCAGAGCTACCACCTTGCCTGTGAGGCGTTGAACTTCTTTTATTGTTTTTAGGACGGTCATTTCTTGGATGGCTCAAATTTTCTCTGGGTTGGCCTCGATGCTGCGGCTTGATACCATGAATCCCAAGAATTTTTCTGAAGTTCCCCCGAAGGCGCATTTGGTAGGGTTTAGCTTCATCTTGTACTTCTAGAGGGTATTGAAGGTCTTCTCAAGGTCGGCAATGTGATTTGACGAAGATCGGCTTTTAACCAGCATATCATCTACATAAATCTGCATGTTGCGGCCAATCTGTCCCTTAAAAATTTTATTCACTAGGCACTGGTATGTCGCACCTACATTTTTAAACCTAAAGGGTATGATCCTGTAATAATAAAGACCACGGTCAGTAATAATAGCAGTCTTCTTCTCATCCTGTGGTGCCATCCGAATTTGATTATATCCAGAGAAAGCATCCATGAAGGTGAGGAGTTCATGGCCTGAGGTTGCGTCCACTAGTTGGTCGATCTTGGGCAGAGGGTAGCTATTTTTTGGGCAGGCTGGGTTTAAATCTGTGAAGTCTATGCACATCCTTCATTTGTCATTTGATTTTTTAACAAGAACAACATTTGCGATCTAGTCTGGGTAAAGCACTTCTCGAATGAATCCTGTCTTAAGTAGCTTGTCGATCTCATCCATTATAGCCTTCTGTCATTTTAGTGTAAAACTACGTTTTTTCTGCTTTACTGGTCGTCGCTTAAAATCCACGCCCAGACGAAGATATCAACATTCCTTTGCAAGAATGTGACAAGCTGCTTTCTAGCTTCTCCTTTCAGGTTTGAGCTGATCTTCATAGTATGCTCTTCATTTTCATCATTCAAGGAGATTTCTTCAAGGTCGTCGATGGGTTCCCCTATTTCTTCGGATAGATCATCGCGAGCGTCAAGCCCGTCCATCGGACAAAGGTCTGCTTGTCTCCCCCCTGCAAGGCAATATTATAGTAGTGCCGGGCTAGTGCCTGATCTCCTCTGATCTCTCTAACTCCATAACTTGTTGGGAACTTCACTTTCAGATAGTAAGTTGAAACTACAGCTCGAAGTGCATTTAAACTAGGTCAACCAAGAATCGCATTGTAAGCAGAAGGGGCTTTGACTATCAAAAAATCAACTTGTGTCTTAGATTGCTTTGGGTATCGGTCAGCTACCACAGGCAATGTTATTATTCCTTCCATCAGTACTGCATCACCCGTGAACCCCATCAATGGGGAATTCATCGGATCCATCCTATCAACAGATATGGACATTTTGGAGAAAGCATCATATAACAAGACATCAGCAGAGCTTTAAAAACTACAACCGCATTATTATGTGGAAGCTGAATTCTTTGAGCATCTTTTTCAGTAAAAGTGATGAGTTCTTCAGTCCGCTACCTCTTTGCTAGCTCTGCTGATCTGCTGGCCTCCCTTCGCTGATGTCCCTCAGTGATAGTATTGATGACTCCAAGAGGGGGCTGATCTCCTTGGAGCTCGTCCCGTCGAGATGGTTCATGTTGTGGCGGGGCTTTCGAATGATTTTCTCTCCTCTTTGGCCGGTGCTTGATGAACCGATCCAGCCGACCTCTTCTGATTAGCGTCTCGATCTCATCTTGAAGCTGGATATATTCTTTTGTGTTGTGATCGTAGTCACGATGGTAAAGGCAGTACTTATTGGGGTTGTGCTTGGCCGGATGAGTCCGTATCCTCTCCAGCTCTGCCAGCTACTCCCTTATCTCCATTAGCACCTGAGTCTTTGAGGCATTCAAGGGAGCGTAGTTGTTGAATCTTCTGGGAGGAGAGTTCCACCAGGTCCTCCGATTTGGACTTTCCTCGAGGAGTTCGGGCTCATCTGCGCTCGAGAGGAGTTCACGAGCGCGGCCGACCTTCACTCGATTTTCTTTCGGACGTGGGCTTGCCGAATTCACTTGTTTGCCGCTCTCTCACAGTCTCATTTCCTTCAATTTAAAGGTCTCTTCCACCCGGACATAACCTTCAGCCCGGACTAACATATCAGCAAAGTCCTTAGGGTACTTCCTTTCCAGGGAGGATAGAAGATCATTCTTCTGAAGATTGCCCTTTAGTGCAGCCATGGCTACAGATTGGTCCAAATTTCGGACCTCCAACGCAGTAGCATTAAAGCGGCTGACGTAGGCTTGGATAGACTCTCCCTTTTTCTGTTTTATGTTAATGAGGGAGTCCGAACCTCGTCTTGGACGTTGGCTGCTTATAAAATAAGCCGCAAATTAATGGCTCATTTGGTATAAAGAGAAGATCATACTCGGCTTAAGGCTAGAGTATCAGTTTCTTGCTGCTCCCTTCAAGGTAGATGGAAAAGCTCGGCATAGGATGGTGTCCGACACGCCATGGAGCAGCATCATTGTCCGAAAGGCTTCAAGGTGGTCGATTGGATCAGAAGTTCCATCATAGGTTTCAAATCGGGGGAGCTTGAGGTTCGACGGAACAGATTCTTGTATGATTTTGAGAGAGAAGAGGGGATCGGTGCAGATGTCGTCATGGTGGGTTGGAGCGGCATGGCGGAGCTCCTCAATCCACCAGTTCATGTTCTGAAGCTTTTGATCAAGAGTGTCATCTCGATCGTGGATCTCATAGGGCCGTCAATTGTAGATGGGGAAAGTCTCCTCCGGAGAAGAATCATAGTCGGAACAGGGGCTCCCTGCTCTCTGCTTTCCCTTTCCGGAGGTGACGGGTCTGCTGACCCAGGTTGTCCTTCTTGGCACAGGTTCTTGAGGCTCTGGCTGGGGGTTTTTCGGTCGGATTGCCGCTGGAGGCTGCTGTATGGTCTGCACCATTTCGGTGAGGCCTCGAACTTGCTGCATTAGCAGGTTGAACTGCTCTGGATCTACCATGACCGCGGGCAGAGGAGGTTGGGGAGCGGATGATAGAGCTGGATGGACGGATCTAGCAGCAGAAGCGGTAGACCGCCGAATGGTTGTCTTCCTTGGGGGCATCTCTGGAGCAGGAGGAGATTAAACAGAAGCGGATTTAAGAAATTAAGAGAGAAAAGAAAGTAGGTATAATCGACTAGGGACTCTTTTTAGAATAAGGGCTCAAAGTTCCTTCTTCTAGCACCAATTTTGTTGATGTGGAAATTCGTGAGGACGCTAGAGGTGGCTGAAGTGGAGAAGGCGAGGCCGCTGACGAAATCTGCAAAACAAAGTCCAGACCGGAGGTGGAGGGCTTCGGCAGGATCCTCCGATGCTCAAGTTAATTTTCTGATCAACTGGAATGGAGTGCTCAAGATATTAAGAAGTAGAGTGATGGAAAGGAGAAGAGAGCTTAGAGAAACACGTATCTGGAGGGTCTCTTTTATAGACGAAGCCTGTAACAAACTGATGGTGACAGCCGTATCCGTCTGATAGTGGGCCGCTCGGAGCCACGTGGAGTTTGTTACGGAAAGTGGTGTCTGTTGTCGTGATGTGCCAGCCTATTGAAATTTGATAGCTGAGGTCTGGATGGAATAGATGTTGACAGTGAAGGGCTTTAAGTCACGACAGTTCCAGAGAAGTTCGGACTTCTCTAAGATTATCTGCATGCAGGTTGGTTTGTATCGAGTTGGGAGATAATTTTGCATGGATGATGAGGTCCTTCTGGACGACCGAAAGGAGTTCGACTGGATGGAGATCGACTGGAAGAGTTCGTTCGGAGGGAGCGCGATTGGAGGAGTTCGTTCGGAGGGAGCGCGGTTGGAGTTCGTCTAAGGGGAGCACGGCTTGAGGAGTTCGACCGTCCTTCAAGTTTGCCATCAATCAAGGTTGGAAGAGCCGAACTTGAGCCCTGCCACTCATCTCAAGTTGAGAAGTAAGGTTAGTTAAATGGCAGTTCTTTCGTACTGTTTGAGATCGAGCCGCCGAACTTCCACGTGCTGTTGAGAGGTTGTGCAATACGAACTCGTTGCTGAGGAAATCGACAAGTCCTAATAGGAAGGAGGTCGGCGGTCGACGACTTTGGCCAAGAACTTCGGCGGGGGTCATTTTACCCCCAACAGAAGGCATAGAGGCGCAGGCTGATGCTAAGTGCTATTCTAGGTGATTATTAAAATCTGCAGCTTGTAATTCTGTAGTGAAGAAGATACATGGACTTGTGGAGCAAATCTGCTGGAAATTGCTAGGAATGATGGTGAACCGACATGGGTGGTTACAACTAATGTTATAGCAATTATTTGACCGTTTTATAGTCATGCTGTATAAATAATAGAATGTAATCTGAATAAAAGGGACTTCTTCGGCAATCAAACAACCAGTTTATCTTTAAGTTATTCTTACTTTTATCTTTCAAATTCTATACTTTATTTTCCTAGTGGCA
This sequence comes from Cocos nucifera, assembly GCA_006176705.1. Lineage (NCBI taxonomy): Eukaryota > Viridiplantae > Streptophyta > Magnoliopsida > Arecales > Arecaceae > Cocos > Cocos nucifera. The sequence goes on from QRFJ01000194.1 coordinate 1,633,423, forward strand.
CTCTAGTTTACCTGTAGCAGTAGAATACCTTGTGGCCCTAGCTACAGCCCACCTCCTCTTTCGAGCAGGTGGTGTTTCGGTAGTGAAAGTTTTTGAAGGTCAGGGCATTTGGACCCATGGTACTGTCACTATCCCCACCCTTTTTATTTCTGCTCCAGTATTTGATGCTGGTGGTATGCCCGCATTATCACCAGACCTAGCCACGGGATTTGTCATCCCACTTGAGAGCCTAACAAGTTTTTCTACCATGCCCAGACTGACCTTGTTGCATAGCTTTCGTCATGCTGCTGAGGAGGATGGATATTCAATCATCTGGATTCTGGACTACTAGGGAGTCCATTGCAATCCTCCAAGGAGCTTTATAACTCTCAGGCTGGGACATCTAGACTTGTTTATCCGGCCCTCCAGGGATTTAAATTCTTAAGTGACCTGAATGGTTCTACTCGCTCTATGGAGCCTGGACTGAAAGCTATGTTCCATGGTCGGAGATGATCTATTTGCTAGTTGGTCCCTTTTAGGAGGTGGTCATGCAGATCAAGTTCTACATGGCTGAAGGTTAGCATGACTTGTTGGAAGAAGTCGCCAGACAGATGGCTATTGTGATGAGGCCATGCATGGAATAATACGAAGCATCTTTGGTTTTTGTGGAAAAGCTAGTTGAGCAACTTGTCTCCATCATAGCCGGCCACTACCAAGTGCCACCACACACTCCAGTGTACCTTGTGACAAACTCAACCGATCCTTCATCAAGCCATCAATTTCTTTGCATTATGGGGAAGTTAGGATATTGGAATGGCTTGACTTCCAGAAGCTTTCGTCCTACGAGAAAGGAAAGGCCAAATCATCCTGGACAATCCTTGGGACCTAGAGATCGAGACAATGAAGAAATTACTCTGAGAGCAGGTGCAGGATTAGATGGCAGTTCAATTGGTCTTGTATTTATATTTTTATTACGTACAATTGTACTAACCTAAAGTATTAAATGGCATAGCCTTCTAATTTTGTACTTTTTTACGTGCTTCCAAAGTGTTGGATAATACTTCTTTAAATACTTCTCATTAATGGACCGGCCATGAACTTCACCAGTAATATCCCTCAGCCTATAGACTTCTTCAAGCTGCACTTGATGAATAATATATGGTCCCTCCTAATTTGGAGACCACCTCCTGAATATAGAATCTCAATGCCTAATAGGGAGTTTTTTTTTCTCTCCATACCAAGACTCCAATGCCAAAGGACTTCAGGCAGATCCTCTTGCCATAGAAACAAGGAACTTTAAGCTTCTGGACATGCAACCAATCTATTATGACCCGTCTCACTTCGTCCAACTCTCCCAACTTGGCAATCATAGCTCGAGTATAATCTTGGCTTGGGCTGATGGGCTACTGTATATGATCTGATGGTTATTTCTATCAGTAGCACTGCATCGTGACCGTAAATTAGGGAGTAGGAAGTTACTCTTGCAGCCAATCTCTTAGAGGTCCTGTATGCCCACGATACTTGTGAAAGTCCATCATGCCACACTCTCTACCTTTCTCCAACAAACTTGCGGATGTTTGCTACTAAGATCTTCTTGGTTGATTTGGCCTATTCATTACCTTGAGTGCAATACAATATGGAACAAATGATACAAAAAACAGCCTCTTCCACAAATGCCAAGACCTCGTAACCAATTAAAAGTCCCCTGATTGGCCGCAATAGTTTCCGCTAGACCGAATCAATGAATAATATGATGCCTAATAAAGTTAATGGCGGTAGTCTAATTTACTGACCTCATATGCTGCTTCCAACTACTTGGTGAAATAATCTGCAGCCATGATGACAAACTCATAACTTGTTCATGAAGGTAAATTAATTTGGTGAATCAAGTCCATGGCCCAACCTCTAAATGGCTACAATTTGATAATATAGTGCCACTCTACCACCGAGACTCTCTGTATTGGCTTGTGTGTTTGATAAGCCTGGCACCCCTTAGCATATCTCATATAGTCTTCCAACATCTTCAGCTACTAATAAACATGCCCAATGATTGGCCATCATATCTTTGGACTTGTTCGATGGGTTCCGTAAATTCCTTTGTGGACCTTGATAAGTCGTGATGTTGTCATTAAGACACCGAATTTATCTGTTTAATTTTGATTTCTTAAATAATTTAAAAAAAACAAGTAGTAAGTAGTGAGTCGGGTCGAATCCATAGAGAAGGCGGTGTTTTAGTTTTAAAATCTTTAATTTTTGTAAAGAAAAGAAAAGAAAAGAATTTTTGAAAATAAAATTGAAGTTGGAAAACAAAATTAAAAATAAAAAGCGAAAATTAGACAATGCGGAAAATTAAACTTGGTATTAAGATTCTACTTGCAATAAAATAAAGAGCAATAATTAAAGTACAGAAATTAAATTACAATTAAAAATAAAAAGCTAAAATTTAAAGTGCATAAAAATAAAATTTGCATTAATTTAAACTTAATTCATAATTTAAATACATGAAATTGAAAAGAAAAGAAAAAAACAAAAATTAAAATAGCCTGATTTTTGATCTTGGATCGGCGTCGGCATGAAGATGGCGTAGGAGACAGCTCTTCTTCGCAGCACTTGTTGCCTTGAAGCAGCCATCAACCCGAGCATGGCTCCCTCCCTAGATCGTAGCTTTTCTATGATTAAAGATGCTTTGATTTGATGGCCTGGGATCTTATTTATAGGTGTTGGAGGGCTGGAGATCTTCTTTGTAGGCAATGTGGGACTAAGGAGTTTTGATCGTCAAAATTGAAGAAATCCTGACAAAAATCAGATTAAAATAGCCCCTGGATGCGTCTTGGTGAGTTCTGTGAATTCTGGCCGTCAGATGGGGGATCAAACAATCCCAAAATTGCCAAAAATGGAGTTTTAAAAGCCTAGATCGAGTTGGATTTGATTCTGGCCGTAGGATCGCATTCTGGGTGCCTTAATCACCATCGGGAGCTTCGTGGACCGTTGGATCATCGCCCGGATGAAATCTGATCATTGGATCGCGCAGTGGAGAGCTGGAAAAACCAAATTAAAACTGAAAAACCCATGGACCGTCGGATCTTCACCGGCAGTGATATGGACCGTCCGATCATGCTTTACTGTTCATATGGACCGCAGTGGATTGGGCTTTCTATGAGCTACAACCAATCAGCGCGCGGTTGGCTTGAAAAATTACCAGAATACCCCTGTTAAGAGGTCTACCGTGAGCCACGATAAAATTGATGTCATGCTGACATCAGCGGCTCATAGGATGGCTTGGCTCGCCGGCTTGGCTTGATAAGCTAGTTGAGCCATTTTTCTTTTTTATTTTATTTTATTTTTTTTCTTTAAAAATTCATACTGGATCCATTTTAACTCCGATTTGCTCTAAACTTGTTTCGTTGCGACCAAAAAAATTAGCTCTTTCTATTGATAATAATATTTTATTTTTTATTTTTATTATTTTTTAATTAGTTTTTTAATTAATAAAAATATTAATTTCTCAAAATATATAAATTAGTTATTAATTTTTAAAAATAAATATAAATTAATTATTAAATTAATGCTTTTATTGATGAATTTATGGTACTTATCAGACCTCACCCATCAAGATCATGCACCCGTGCTTTGGTCACATTGGCATTCACTAGGAAAAGCTTGTTATTTGCAATGACAATCTCTACGTCGCTTTCATCATCCTTGCTGTCTATATTCCACAAAATCAACAATTGGTGTAGAAAAGATGGGGGATGGTAGTTGGCATCAATCCAATCCCTTTGTGGCAACACGTTGTAAGTGAAGGCCGCTTCAATTGCAAAGAAAGCGGTAATCAAGACTATGGATCCCACCTGAAGGTGGATTGGCAACACCCTTTATGATTTGCAGGATATTGACAGCTGCCCATTATCTACGGGCGCCTGCCTCATTGGCTTGCCGAACATGAGGACATCAATACATGAGGGCTCAACGTGCTTACCCACCTCCCTTGTAGGTCTCTAGAACACACTCTTGGTAGTCTTGGAATTTTGATCACCAATGTTGATTTTCTAATTTGTCAAATGGAGGCCATTCTCTTCTTCGGCCTTTGAGTTGGCAGGGATCTCCAAGCATTGTCTTTGCTCCTCAATGTCGCCCTCCAAGCCCATCGGTTGACAGGCCTTCACTTGAAATGTGAAGGGCAAAGCAAACAACATATTCACCTCCACTTTGTTTAGCAGTGAGCCAAACTAAATCCTAGTATTGGTGTCCTTCATTACTGAACTTTCGAAAATGTCGGCCTTTGTGACTGAGGGAGCGGTAACTTATGTTTGTTGGCTTTCCTCCTAGTTCACTTATACTTTCCCCTCCACTTGCTTTCTTTCCAATGCCGGCAATCTCTGCCTTCATCTTTTTTGCATCTTGGTCATGTATTGAGTATGGTAGTAATGATAGGGGAAGAAGTACTATGATTGAACTTTATACCATCGTCTAGGAGGAGTGACTGGTGGTTTGATGGTTCTCGGTCTCTGTTCAACAGTCGGGGGTTGCAATCCCTAGCCGACAGTCACTGTTTTAATTGGTTTTGTGGGCCTAGGAGCTTTTTGGTTGGCCAATTCGAGGTTTGTCGGCCTTCTTTGATCATCGGAATCATCCACATCACTTTCCTTCTAGATATTTATCTTTAGGTCAATCTTTGTGGACTGGCTGAAAGTTTCCATCACCTGTCGTTTCTCGATAGGGGCTTTTCCTTTGTCATCAACCTTCTAAGACTTGACTGACCTAGAATCAGAACTTCCACCATGAGAAAATGGCCCTTGTATATGCTGCTGATCATGGGCTGACTTCTTGAAGCCCCGCTAGAAGGTTCTTGCTACATGACCAACTTCTCTATCCTCAAGGCCAAATTATTATTTTCTTATTGTAGCAGTACACGAGGCATTTGTGTAAAGAACATTGTTGTTCTTCAACTCCAACTTTTCTTTCCATTTAGGCTAGGACCCGAGCTTGTGTTCGACCGAAATCCTATCGATATTGGTCTGCTGGTCTCGTGCCTTTCTTTGTTGGCATCAATGAACCTAGATCAATCAAAGCCACGTTCATCTCCACCTTCGAGAAAGGGTTGCCATCCACCAACACGACACCCTTGTTTTTTCTAGGAACGTAAACCTACCATCCAAATCACCTTCTAGATGGCATTATGAAGGACAATATAGTTAGCCATGTAATGGCTCCACTTATCATGTCATTTGCAATATTTTTTGTCCTTAAATTTCTTTGATGGAGGGATCTTGTGCCTGCCAGGTAGTTGTATCTACCTATCCTTTAGAAGATGATCAAATAGTTGTACCATTTTGATGATATCAAAGGAGTACTTCGTATCACCTTTGCAACAGGTTGCCATACTACTGGTAGATTCTGTGGAGCTGACCTCCTACTTGGGACTTTGCAGACATATCACTTGTTAGTTAGAATCTTAGACACGTCAATTTCGTTGCAGTCATCCCCTTCAAAACATCATAGGCCAAGACTTTGTAGTTTGGGTTTCTTATATACATCGCTTCGGAAAACTTTTTCTGCTCTTCTTGAAAGATAACATCATAATTAGTTGCTTGAGTGGTTACCTAGAAGAGGTCTAAGAATTCCTGCTTGGCGAACTTCTCATTTCCAACTTCTAAGTTCAGACCGTTCTGTGCAATCATCACATGTTCGGCCTCTCTCAAAGAAGTGTCGCAATGGTTTCTGGCACTCACTAGAATTTGGACATAAACCACTTCATAGATTCCCCAAGTTGCTTAACCTAGCAAGATCAACTACCGATACTTCGAGCTTGGTACAGTAGACCTGCACATGAAATTGAGACTCCAAATCTTGCCATTTGAGAATTAAATTTAGGGGCAGATTCACATACTAAGTGAAGGCCGATCCAGTTAATGAATTCACAAACTATCAGAGTTTTAAGAAGTCATTAGCTCTAGCCTCACTATATTGGACAGAAAATCGACTGATATGCTTGACAGTCAAGAGATTGTGCCCTGAGAATCTTAAAAATTTAGGGATCTTGTAGCTCTTGGGACATTCATAAACCTAGTCAATCCAAGTACAGCTTTCAGTATGCCAGTTTCAAAACAGTCCAATAAGCACATCCAATTGACCTCAGACTAGTTCAACCATTGAGCATCATTTGGAAAATTTGCTCTCCACACCATAATTAATGGGTTGGGCAAGATATGCCAATCCTGGCACTGGCTGGAAGTTTGGAAAGGTTGGTTGTGATACATATTGTATGCACCCATGTTAACTTGGTGTTGCCCCCTGGCATATAGATTTGGTGCCACTAGTTGCTGGAGAGGTGGCAATGGCCCCCTTCCCTCGGTGCAGGAGCAGGTTGTGCTGGGAGTTGATTGAATTGTGGCCTCCCCTAAGTTGCACCAAAAGGATGACTAATTTTGGAAGCTGGTGTTGGTGAAGCTCCACTGATATTTCTTCTAGTAGCCATTCCGGAGTCAAGGTTGGTGAGCACTCAAGGTACACTTAATTCACTCTTTGACCTATTGGTGAACAACTTGACGATGATTCTTTGTTGTCACTGGCTTGGTGTACTACGAGCTCAATGGATCTCCAGGCTAATTTGATATTTCTCCCACTTCAATGGTTCATCAATTGCAGTGGTTGTAAACTTGCAACAGTGGCCATGGTTTGTTGGGCTTGAAGTTTCTATGTGGGCCTAGTCATCAAAAGTTGAAACGGAGATGGGTTTGCATGAACCAACATGAAAATGGTGAAGGTGAAGAATTAGCCAAAGGCTAGCATAAAGATGTTGACTTGTTGATTGGAGCCAATGAGCCATGATAATATTCCAATTTGGTGAACTGACCAAAAGGTAGCCAATCAAAGCAATCAGGTTGCTATGGACAATACTCAGTCTGACTCACCATGGCAACTTAAAGAAACATTGTGGGAGGCATGAGTATGTTTAGGGAGAGGATGAGGGATGGACATGAACAAAAGCAGGCAGGGCCAATTTATATATAGAGAGAGTGTGCACTCTTTACCAAGGGTGTGGATCAGATCCTCAATAATCTGGACATCCCTTGAGCAATGTGCAATCCGCCCAGTTGTACTGGAGTATTGATTCATGTAAGGCATGTGGTGATGGCTAGTTAAGTTCAAGTGTTTGGGAAAGGAGAGTGTCAAGAATGATAACAATGATATATTGTCAAAGGGAAAGAAAATCGGATAGTGAATCAAGCAAGGTTCGCGGACTTGGTACCGGCACCCGTGCTGATTGCTGGTCGGTATGGTACGATACCGTATCGTATCGCTTTTGTACCGTCAATAAAAAAAATCAAAAAATCTCACCCAATGGTCCAAAAAAAAAAAAAATATCCCGTATCGGACCGTACCGTCTCGTATTGGACCAAATCGTCCGGTACCGGCCCGTACCATACCATACCGACCGATTCGGTTCGGTTTAGGCCATTTTCCGAAAAATCGGCCTGAACCATTTTAGTTCTCCGTCGGTACGGTACGGTACGGGGTGTACCGGCCGGTTTGGGCTGGTACGGAAAACCTTGGAATCAAGGCTATAATTATGGGATTTTGGTCAACGATTACCAAAAAGATGGTGATGGAAACATCTTGTTAGCCTTTTGAGCATTGACCGATGAGATGTAGGGTACATTATTTACACCTCATCTTGACAATGGCCTTGAGTGGGTGCTATGTGGATAAGGCTAAGAACCATAACAAGTTGGAGCCACATGATTCTGCTCGGTTGAATGTGATTTGGCTAGGATAGATCGAATGGTCATAGGAGGCGTAGTGGCATAGACTGAAAGATGCTAAGTTCTACTCTAGGCAATTGTCAATATCTGGGGCTTGCGGTCATATAATGCAGAAGATATGTGGTATTGTGGAGTAAAATTGGTGGAAACTACTGAGATTGATGGGGAACCAACATGGGTGGTTACAACTATGGTAATCAGCAGTTATAGAGTCATGCTGTATAAATAATAAAACGTAATATAAACAAAAAGTACTCTTCTTCGGTAATCAAACAGCAAGTTTACCTTTATCTTTGTTGATGCGGAAATCCATCTCGAGGTTGGGTTGGCTGGAGTTGTGCGATGGCGGTAAGCCGACAGTGATGGAGTGGAGGCGGCCGTACCTACAAGAGAAGTCCTCGATCAGAGTTGGCTCCGACGGGGATCCTTCGACGCTCAAGTCAGTTTTTCGTTCAACAGAAGGAGAAGATGAGCATTTGGGAGAGAAGAGTCTGCGTACCTTGGGGTCCCTTTTTTTTTCTTTTATAGAAGGGTTTGGAGTTTGTTAGGATGGGTTGTTAGTCATGGGAGCAGTGGGTTGTCAGAGATATTTTGTTTGCCCACTAGAATATTTTCAGAAATCGTGTTAGGTATTGCCCCTCATGGCATGTACAGGGGAAGTTGACAATCCGGAGCCTAGAATGGGAACTTCAGCCTTTTGATAATTTCAAGTTCAGTCTGAAATAGGATCTCGATCTTAGTCTTCGATGATCTTCAATTCAGCCTACATTGTGACTGGCTTTCATCTCTTGATGACCTCAAGTTTGGCTTGAAACAGGATCTTGGCCTTAGCCTTCTAAAGACCATCAATCAGCCTAAATTATGACTGGCTTTTATCTCTTGATGACCTCAAGTTTGGCCTGAAACAGGACCTTGGCCTTAACCTTCTGAAGACCTTCAATTAGCCTAAATTGTGACTGCCTTCCATTTCTTGATGACCTCAAGTTCGGCCTAAAATAGGACCTTGACCACAGTCTTCCGAAGACCTTCAATCAGCCTACATTGTGACTGGCTTCCATCTCTTGATGATCTCAAGCTCGGCCTGAAATGAGACCTCGACCATAGTTTTTTGAAGACCTTCAATCAGCCTACAATGTGATCTAGGCCTTCATCCTTTGATGACCTCAAGCTCAGCCTGAAATAGGACCTCGGCCACAGCCCTCCGAAGGCCTTCAATCAGTCTACATTGTGATTTAGGTCTTCATTCTTTGATGACCTCAAGCTCGGCTTGAAATAGGACCTCGGTTACAGCCTTCCGAAGACCTTCAACCAGCCTACATTGTGACCCAGGCCTTCATCCTTTGATGACCTCAAGCTCGGCCTCAAATAGGACCTCGGCCACAGCCTTCCGAAGACCTTCAATCAGCCTGTATTCTCATGTCTTCGGCAGGTATAAAAGTCTTCCAACAATCTTTATTTTTAAGTTATCTTTGCTTTCACTTTCAAATTCTATGCTTTAATTTTTTAATAAGACTATAGTGGCATGATCTCCCCTTATTTTTCCAATTTCTATGAATTTTGAAGTTCCAAAAAAGAATGAAAGAGAGAGGTAGGGGAGGTGGGAGAGAAGCTTATGTACTTTTAGTCGGTGGTTTTTCCTCATTTTGTCGCTCTTTTTACTGTGGAGAAGGGGGGACGATTTTTTGTTTTCTGGCGAAGGAGATGAACAAGAGAAGGCTTGGGAGACTTCTCTTCCTCATTCCCATCTTTAAATGCATGAACCGGTCGGTTTGGCCCCATATTGTACCGAACTGCCCGGTTTAGGCCGGTTCACACTGGTTCAGGGCCCATTTTGAATCCTATGGTCGAGCTGACCTAATTCTGTTCTAATCCGGTTTGGTACAGGCCGAATTGGGTGGTTCGGTCTAGTCAGCGAACCATGCTTGATACCATTTTCATTAGAGTGGAAAAACAAAATTTGAAGATGCATGGGAATCAAGTGAAGACTTCAAGAAGATGGATGATTGCACAGAACGGTCTTAGGTTTTTTAGTGGGGTATTAAAATAACTCCTGAAATACCCCTCTATATTTAAAAACAAAATATAAACAAAATTTGGACATAATCCATGTTATTATATTATTTTAGTCTCAATAACATACATCAGTCATGTATTATTAAAATAAATCACTTCCACCATGCTGCTCTTAGGTTTTTTTATGGAGTCATTGTTTGTATTTTCGTGAAAATTGTATTTACATATATTTTATTTTGGTCTAAAGCCTCTGAGGTACTTTTTGGATCCATATACCTCTGCTAGTCCACTTTAACTTTCATATGCTTTGGTCTCATTAGGTAATACTACATCACTCACAAATAACAAACACCATATGGCCTCTTGAATATCTATGCCAAGCAACAAAGATCAGAGTTTTATAAATGGATCATTCAATCATGCATGAGTATAGGCAACTTCAGTATATTTGGAATGAGTTAATGAGATTTCGTTACGCGCATATGAACCAATAAGTTCAATTTACTTGATTTTAAGTTCCTTAAAAATCTCCTTATTTCATAACATATGATGTTCAAGGACCTTTTCTTTTTTTTTGACTTGGCTACGCATGGGATATTCATTATGTTCCCTTGATATGAATTCCAATATGGCCTACAGATGTTGCAATAAGTACAAGTCTTTTACCAAGAGAATATTTCGGCCGGACAACATCAAAGTTTAAGCGATTGTTGGTAAGATCAACATTCTAGCATTCTCTATTTGCATTTTATAATTATATAGTTCTTTTTCCAGACCTCTTAATGTTCCTATACATGTCATGAATCTGTTGGTTTATTTTCTTAAAATTAATTTAGTGTTTAATTACCATCTATAGAGAAACTATTCTCTTAATGAGGAATTCATAATCAATTTTTATTAACTGCTGATTACAATTTTATTTACTGATATTGCATAAATCAAGGATTTAAATACCATGCATCTTGGCTGGTACATGCTGTATGGATGAGGAGCTGATACGTGACATCCCCATGGGACAGATTTTTGCTGAACTAGCTTGCAGTAGCACCTAATCAACCTCATTATATGGCACAACTTTTTGTTCCCTTTTTATTTCTGCATAAAGCAATTCCTAGCAGTACCATGTGCTGATGTGGCACATAAAATATTATGTGCCTATGAATTAACAGAAAGTCGAACACAGAAAATGATTTGGCCTCATGAAGGTCATCGGTGTAAGTAGAAAATGTTACATGAATGTGGGAACTATGTTTCCCAGGTTCCTTTCAGAACACTCAACCCTTGTTAATTATGTTTGTAATGGTGCAAACAGCCACCGAATAAGCTAGCTGGAAATCAATAACCTATCCAAGAGTTATATTTAATAGTGCAGAAAATGCAAATATACAAGTTACAAGATGAAAATGTGAAATGACCAAAATTCCATTTGATCACAATTGATGCGTTGGGGGATGTATACTGGTTAGATATGAAGGGAATGCCGTTAGCAAGTATTTGACTTAGAACACAATTTTACAATTAGATATTTCACCATTTTTGCTATAAGGGGTAAACTAGTAGAAAGGGGGCTCTATGGGAAGAGGGTTGTGCAATGAGAGAAGCAAGCAGATCCACCTACTTCAAATACACAACATTGATTCTTATAATTCAATGGAGTTGGATCCTCGTGATGCCTACTCAGTGCTGGAAGGTCAAGAAAGTTGGTTACCTGATGATAGGGGAGCTGGTGATTGAAGCTCAGTTGAACAGCGATCACAATTATGATAGTCCTAAGGTAGCAAAATCCTTGTCATGTAAGTTCTAGGAATTGTTTCGGAGAGTGGCTCATAAAATAGACATGTATGTGGAAATGCAGACTACTTGCACCTGGATTGAAAGGCCCTATGAAGCTTTACCATTCTCTAGGATAGGCTTTGGGCCTTTCCTATGCAGCTTAGGTGGAAGGCGAAGAAGGCCTCATTTTGGAAGAGCCCAAGCCATTAGTGAGATACCGTTCTGGAAAAGCTAGAATACAAACCCCAGGTCATGACCTATGGGCCAAGGGACACTCTCAGGTAGATAGTTTCTGTGAGGTGTAGGCCTCCCAAAAGGTAATGGAGGTGGTGCTTCCAGTGCGTAGGATTGGTCATTTCGAGAGATAAGTAAATCTCATATTGAATCTTTTTAGGTGGACCCTACCACGTGCTTCTGCATAATGATTTTGATCTTAGAATTTCTCAAAATGTTAAGGATTTGCAATCCTTTTTAGAAACCAAATAAATTCGATCTTATACATATTCTAGAAAGTTAATAAAAAAGAAAGAACTTTCAACTACCGAAACTCTTAAAAACAACATGAAAGGGGGATATTCTTTAAACTCTGTTGAGGGGAAGGTCAATAACAACACACTAACATGTTCAAGTTAGGCATCATTACCGAAGATGCTCTTCACCAAATAACCCTAGATTAGGTTATGAAGGAATGGGAGTTACTGATGCGGTTGATTGGAAGTTATCAATTTTTGATTTATATTTTATTTCATTTTTTAATTTATTCAATAATTTATTTGTTATTATGAAGGGTGGATTGGTAATTTTTTTTTCCAAATGACTCTCGAGACATTGAAGGTCACAAGGACTTTCTCGGGTAGGATATTCCGTATCGGCTCGAATCGGATGGTACACCCCGTACCATACCGTATTGGCGGGGAACCAAAATGATTCGGCCGGATTTTTGGAAAATAGCTTGAACCAAATCGACCTGTTCGGTTCGGTATGGTATGGGCCAGTACCAGATGGTTTGGTTCGGTATGGGATGGTACGGCATTGATATGGGGTAGTTTTCTTTCTTTGTTTTTTTTTTTTGGCCATTGGGTGGGATTTTTTTGATTTTTTTATCGGCGGTATTGGGCAGTACAGTACGTATGGTACTATACCGGCCGGCAACTAGCACGGGTTGCGGTACCAAGTTTGCGAACCTTGTTCTCGGGTGTCACGTGATGCAAGATTTGTACAATTTGGATCTTGTTATGTCATGTAGGACAACATTTGGACCTAGCGTAGGTTTGAGTTTGATTCCAACTCATTCAGTTTAGATTGGGATAATCAGCCCAAGTTCAATGTTTAACTGATATTTAATGACATTTGGCATCAATGTTTGGATTATTCAAGTGGTTTATGTAACTCAGACCATCAATTCAATTCAAGTTGGTTAGATTCACTTGAATTTTCTTTATGATTTTTAAGTTAACCCATTAGTTTATATTTAGGTCTTAATCTTGTATTAGTTAACAAATTATATAATGTTCAAGTCAATCTTGACTTGAATTGCAAATTTCATGAAAATTCAACTTTAATCACAATTAGTGACCATGACTGATTTGGCCATGAGGTGCTTTTCACCCCTTAATGTTGGTTTTGGACATTAAACAACTCTTTGGGCCTATTTTAAGTGATCAAATTTCATTAATTTGTTTAACTTGAAGTTAATTTTAATTAAAATATATATTGGAGACCTATGTATAGAGTTGGCGACAAGTTTGCTCAATTTAAGTCAATTTGGTTTCAAACTACAGGCCAATTTTGTCTATACTAGACAACTGGGGATTGTCACTCTAGATCCTTAAGCCATTTACCATAATAACCTTAACAGTTAGGAGGTTCTTAGAGACCATATTGGTTAGCGCAATTAATTGGCTGAACCGTTATCTAAACTCCTGAAATACCCCTCTACTTTGGGCTACAATGTTGCAAGATAATAAGCATTGCACCATCTTGCCCTCAGGCTTTTCAAGGATTTGTGGTGAGCCACGTTGGTTCACCTTGTAATTTTGGGGAATTTCTTATTCTTATTCATGATTTTGCCCTTAGGTGCAAGACTTCAATACTTGGACAATTTTGCTTGCGTCCCAGACTTGGGTTTGCGCTTGAGCACCGTTAAAGTCATTTGGGCTAACCAAGTCACAGTTTTCATATATATAATGGCTTAATGAGCATTGACCAACTTGAGTACACCCTCTTAGGATCCTAGATATGATTCAAGCTGGTATGACCAAGCCATCTTGTAACATAGTTGTGAAAAATCATAACTTTGTCATCATCTTAAACCTTTGGATGATGGTATGGCTGAAAATGGATCGGATACTGGTGATCCATGCTTCCATAGTATCCAATCCGTATTTGTATCCATATTTTTTTGACAGACACATACATGGATATGAATATTAACCACATACCAAAGTTAGTAAATAGTATCCATATTTCTTCTAAACAAATATGGATATAAGTTGGATATTAACCATAGCCATATTTGTCCTAAGTGGATACATATACAAATCGGATATTAGTTATATCCATGGTTTTTCTATCCAAATATAGATATAAGTTGGATTTGGATATAAATTGGATTATTAGTGGAACTTAATGATGAAAGCTAATATTAATTATATAATCATAAAGGATGGTAAGGTAATTCACTATGCAGATTGCATGCGACACAAGATAATTAAAAATTTAATACATGGTTATTAAACCCACACGGAGATCAACCTGGTTAGGACTTCAAGTTACTTGTTTGACTAGATTGTATTCAAATATTAAAAATTTAAACTATTGAAAGCTTAAAAAAAAAAAGTTATAAAGAATATTAATAATTTTTGTGTCAAATATTATCATTACTTTTAATTATAGCATCACGATTTATCTAGTTTTTTAGAGAGCTTGTAAGAAAAATTGTAAATAAATGTAATAGGACATAAAAGATACCAATATTTATAAATATTTTAGTCAATAAAGTTTTTAAAATATCTAAAATTCATTTATCATTTTTATCATAGAAAAATATTTATTTTTGTAGAAAATAATGATTAAAATATGAAATATAACAACATACATGAAATATTATTTAATGACTTGGATACTTTTCAATAAGTCAAAAGAACAGCCTAATATTTGGTGTTCTGGTGGTTGGGTGTTTGTGTTTTAATTGAGATTTTTCTGGTTTGAATCCTAGGCTTTACAATTTATTTTAGACAACTTTTTACTTTAAAAGATGCACCCTGTTATATAGATATCTGAATTTGAATCTAGAAAAAGCAAGCATATCTGAATCTGGATCTGTAGCCAGCATATTTATGTACTAAATATCTGAATCCGTACCTGGATCCATCTGGACTAAGAAATTAGTATGCGAATCTGACCCGAATTGGAGATGGTCGGATTATATCTGACCTGCTTTCAGCCGTAGATGATGGGCAAGGGTTCCTAGATTTCTACGTCATATAAACCCTATACTAGCAGTTTAGCAATGGGTATTCACCTATTGTCAGAAGAAGAGGACAAGTGATGGATTGATCTTGCTTGAGTTTTCAATCTTGGTCTTCGTTAAATTTCATACTCAATCAACTTTTTCTAATGGATTAGGTTAAAGTTTAATTCAAAATTCTAGCAGAGTTTCCCCTTGAAGACTTCAAGATTATAGCCAGAGTTCATGAAAGCTTTAGTTTTCTTGAGTGGGAACTCATGAGATAGTATTTTATGAAATCTCATAGAGACACCATTAAGATGAGTGGTGGAACCAGTCATTTACGTCCAAGCATTGAAATTTGAAACCATTGCATTGCAATTGGATGAAGGCGGGGTTTTCAAGCTCTACCTTGTAATGCCACAAGCATCTTTGAAGCAGAGAATAGAAAACATAAAGTTCTAAATCTCCACTCAGTTGGGTATTTATAGGTTGAGAAAAAGAGAACTGGAGTTCACTTGAACTTAATTTCTCTACAATCAAGGGAGAAACTCATTGACATCCCTAAATTAGTGGATGGATTGAACATAGTGACTCGAATATGGTTTCCTTGACCTTTTGGAAGGAAGAAAGAGTTTTCATTGAAGGGACCTTGAGATCCTGCACGGTAGTCAAAATCTCAAAGCTAAGTGGGCATGACTTAGCTGCAAAGCTGACACTTTTGCCAGCTTTATATTTAATTGTGAAAGTACCTTTAACTTGTAAATGTATCCATTTATATACTGATGGTAGTGTAATAATAACTAAATTTGTGGGTTTTTTTTGTTTATTTAGGCAGGGGGCTGTCATCATGTGATAGTCCTTGTTCGTTGTTTATAATGAATGACCCAGTTGCTCCCCGTGCTATCTGCTGGTAGTACTCTTAAATGGATTCTAACTGGGTTACAGCCCGACAACAAGCAGCAGTTTCCCATCATTGGAACCACCTAATTTCTAGTGCAATTCTAGATGATTGCTTATTTATATAGTTGGTGAACCATAGGCCAACTTCAGTGTCTTGCACCCAAATTCGTTCCTTGACTCCAGATCAAACAGCTCTGTTCAGTGAAGTCTCAACAGAGGGTGTTAATTTCATCCCATGGTGCATTGCTGGGTAATGATTCTTTACAGGCCTGTACCTCGATTTTACTTTACTATTGACCTTAAACAAGGAAACCCTTTTAATTCTGGCAGTTGTTTTTGTAGAAGTGGATAGTTTGTGTTGGAGCTTATATTCTTTCAATTATCAACTTAAAGTTAGTACCTTTATCTGATTATATATGTGATTGCTTGTGTAATGCGCTATTGGATGTTTGCTCTGTAATTTGTGTTCAGGTCAATGTCCATTGACTGTTCTTTGATGTATTTTCTTCCACTTTTCAAGGGAGTGCTAGACATGTTTAATCATTATTGATGATTGCTGTTCATGTAGGTTGAGACAAAATTCAAGAGGCTGGGTTGCTTCTATCTATCTGAAAATCTCAATGAGAACATGGAATATGTTTTCCAAGCTCCAAAGGAATATCACGTAGGTGAAATGCCTGACTGGTATCAAGAAGTAGAAGAACGTGTTGTTTCTTACCACAGTAAGTGCTGTTCTTTATTTTTGTCTGATTTAGACTGTTCTACAGGGTCATAATTTGGTTCTCTGCTATGTTCTGTTAGTCTTTGGCTGGGAAAGTTAAAAGTCAACAGACTCGAGCAATGTAAGCATCAAATTGTTCATCTTTGGTCCACTAAAATAGCTTATTTGTTCTCAAAGTCATTTAAGAATAGATGTTAGGAGAAATTTTGGTGGTATCAGAGATTTGAGAAGTCTTTCTTGGGGCTCTAGTCTTCCAGTTCATGGTATCTTTTCTTTTCTTTTATATAGTTGTTATCTAAAATGTTCTAGATGTGGTGAATTTTTGATTACCTAGGAATTCTTCCTTGAGTCAAGTTATTCTTGAAAGAGTCTTAGAGTTATAAAAGGCAACTTTGGTGTTCTTTGCAGAATCAAAATAGTCTTCTGGTTGTATGTCTTTCAACCTTGGTGTCCATGTGCATTGACAAATCTTGAGAATTGTTGGAGTTCTATTGAAAGGAAAGAAAGAAGCCAAGTTTCAGCCTTTTCCCTTCTCCTTTTCCATCCCATTTCTCCTTGTTCTTATTCATTATTGTCCTCTGCTGCTTTTCTCCTGTGCTACTTGTTCATTGCACAACAGATCAGTTCTGTGAACAGATTGGGCCTTATCTGATTTAGGTGCCAATTTCTTTACCTACTTTGTTTTTACATGTCCTGGAGATCAGCTTTTTCTTTAATCCTCTTTACCTGATAGGTTTCTGTCAGTTTCTGCAAATGCAATTGCTCTTACCCAAAATTCAACCATGGGACAACATCAAATTGTCTTTAGAAGGCCTCAAAACTCCTAATTATATTTCTATGATATAATAGTTATCTAAACCCAAGGCAGATCTCTTATGCATCCCTATACTCTTCATTACAAAGTTGCTTACTCATGTCCAGACAATCAAGGTTTCAGAAATCGGTGCCGGTTCCTGGTTGGTACGTTACCGATACCATACCATACCGATACTCGGTATGCTGTGGCATACTGGTCCACATACCAGTTTTTTTTAGACTTTGTTTTGATTTCAATTTTTTTTTTAAATTTTAAATTAATTTAGATTCAAATTAATGTTATTTTATGTTATATAACAGTTCTAACATCCTAAAATAAAATAAAAGAAGTCTAAAATAATGCATTAAATATACTTAATGTACAAGTCTATAAGATGTAAAAAAATTAACTTACTAATCTCAAGATCTCTATTGATCTAATATCTCGTCGAGTGTTTATAACACTCGTGGATATCTGGATTATCCACATACTCCAAAGGAATATCAGTCCATCCTTGTATCCAACTAGCACTGTAGTCTTGAACATTCATCTCATAAGGTATCCTCTCTGGATTGTAAGACGTCTCAGATCTCTCGCTCAAATTCTAACTCTAAGAGGTATCCTCGGGATGGTAGTATGGCTGTGGAGGGGCTCATCCAAATATGCCAGTAGCAAAATCCGATTCGTAAGAAGCTTCGGACTGTATAGGATAGTGGCCACTGAAAAACGATGTCTCGAATGTACTATATCCATATCCATATGAATCATAAGCTGCCTGCAGGTGATAGGATCTATAATACGAGGATGATTCAGATACATCCATAGATCCTACTTCACATGCCAAATCATCTGCAGCTGCATTATGTGCTAGATGACCTTTGGAAGGCCGTCGTCTATATCGTATCCTCGTGGCCTCTATCAGCTCGTGCATTGTGGTCTCTATTTTGTGTGGCATGTGTAAACTGATTCACCGGTGAATCTAATACCGCCCTGCGGCTGCGTCTTATGAACAACAGTCTCTTATCCTCCAGTCCCTCTCTGGTCCTTAGATCTATCACTACTATCATCACTCACCTTGGTCTCGGAATTTGAGCCAGCTAACTGCACTCTTGAGGATGTTGCAATTGTCTTTTCTTTTGCTTCATCTTTTTTCTTACTTTGCTGTGTCTGGGAGGATGGATATCTTTTACTTGCTTGAGATGGCTGGCTTCATCTTAAAAATTCTCGCTCAAACATCTAGAATGATATTTTGAACATAAAGTCATGTAATGAATGACTCCCCTGTGTGCTCTCAGGCTATGGCTGATAAGCTGGAACCCTATGTAGAATATTTGTATCTGCTCATTGCCTTGGATCCATCCTGATCTTCCTAGCTATCAAACTAGCTGATCGTGGAGATCCCGGCTCATCAAGCTCTAGCTCTTGCTGCTGGTCTGCAAGCCATCCAATCATCAGATTGTTATCCCCATCAGCATAATCATCCAATGTCGGATCCATGTACTTCAGCTGTACTTCATCTTGGATACATTTTAGCCTCAACCTTAGATTATAGTGAACATATACAAGATCGTTGAGACGCTTCTGTGTTAGATGGTTTCTCTGTTTGCTGTGGATAAGGACGAAAGTCGACCAATTACGCTCATAGCCACTAGAGGAGACTGTCTAGGAAAGAATGCGGATGGCTACAGCTTTTAAATTTTCTACGGACTGTCCAAAATGAATCCACCGTTCAGCTGCAAAAATATTAACCAAAATTATAGATCAGATTTCATGATATTAGTAGGTATGTAATGTCAACAAAGTTTGCTCGTTATCGATATGTAATTTAGGATCCATCTTTTTTCTTACGATAGCTGATGAGACTCCAAAGCTGTCCATCTCCTCTCTAAATTGTTTCGTTTATGAAAAATATATTTGTTATATTAACAGATATACAGTTGATTATAGATTGAATTCAATTAAATGCTCATATCTCACCCTTTCTATCATATCTTTTGCAGATACATAGATACAATTTCTAGATCACCCATCATCTTATATATCATATTACAAAGAGCAATAAAAAGCTTGTTTTTCATACTATCCCAAGAATGGTGTACTAGAACTTTGTATTCAAATAGTAAGCTGTAGATAAATTCCATAAATGAATGAGTAGATTTATACAAGTATAAGAGAAATTTTTAGCGGACTCTTGAATTCATGCTTACCAGCAAGATGCAAATTCCTACCCATCTGGTAGTCCCAACGGCGTTTGAAAATGTTGATGTATTCCTGGGCATGTTTTGGATCTATCTCACTGATCTGTTTCTTTGCTCTCTCCATCATGTGATACAAGAAGCCCATCTGAGGATATCTTTCATTGTCTATGGCACGAAGCACCTCGTATAATGGCTTGATAACCTTTACTATCTTATCAGTTTGTTGCCAAAATGACTGACTAGTCACCAAGTTCTCCACAAGACTTTCTTCAGTATCGACTCGCATATTTGCTATCCTATCACTTTGACACCGACAAACATATGATGTAATGCTGCTTTTTTCTTTAGAAGGCTATTAAGTGCTATATAGTTTGTAGCAAATCGGGTGACTCCCGGTCTTAGTATCTTTCCCTCAGTATATGTCCGCATCAATGACAGGATCCATGTATGATTGTAGATGAATCTAATAATAGTCTGAGCTGAGTCTACTGCCTGCTGCATCCTATGAAGCTTCCCAATATCCATCAACATGAGATTAATGCAATGTACAGCATATGAGGTCTAGTAAATATGCGGTCGTCGCTCCATCAGCAACTATCCAGCGGCCTTATATTGCGGCCCATTATCTGTGATGACCTGCATGATATTCTGCTCTCCTATTGAATCGTCACCTCCTCTATCAGTCCAAGGATATACATAGCATCGTGCACCTTATCTGAAGCATTAATTGATTTGTGAGAAAATATTTTTTCATCATAATAAGTCAAAAAATTGATGATGTTTCATCTGGTAGGACCGGTCTAACCATCACATATCACCATCAATCCGTATGTAGGTCATTTATTTTTATAAGAAGAAATCTATTTTTATAGCTTCTTGTTACCATCAAGAAGCTGACCAAAATATCCTTAGGTGCTGCGGGATTTACACTCAGGCTGGCTGTCTGTATGGCTGAAATGGCAGATCGATAGTCAGTATTGCCTGCTGCATTTGCTGAAATGTAGCTGAAATGAAATCATGATCCAATAGCTTTCCACATGCCCTTTTTCTTATTCTTCAATATATTGTCAATCCTCTGTTGTTTTGAATATTTGCTGGAAAAAGCCTGTGGATTCAAATCATGAATGGTGGCTCCTGCTGGTATGTCCTTGGAGGACCTACTACCAAAAACTCCCAGCATAGATGAAATACTGTGCCTGCTTCTAGTGGGCATCTTCCTGACTGAGGTGGTCCTTCTGAACTCGAATTCTCTCTCAGCAGTTGCGGAGCCAGATCTCGATTTATAGTATGACGGTCCAAATCATTCTCTATATCTGGCCATCTCCTCCATTCGGTACTGATCATCCATACTTGCCTAAATGGCAGCCTCAATCCGTGTCTCCTCATCATCTGAAGTGGGGGCCTCCTTTAACTCTCTAGAGTAATAAGAAGGTGGCTTTGCAGCTCGACGATCCATCTCTGCCCTCTTTTACTTTGCCTTCTTCTTTGCTGCTTTACAATCAGTAAAGTGTTTTCTCATTAGTTGTCGGACCTCCGCAGGCATTTTCGATATATAGCTACATCGGGATAACCACCAACCAAAAGCTGCTTCAACCTAGTCATCCTTCCTCCCTTGAACTTTGTGTTGCACCATTTGTATCTCTAATGGTGCCGAGCCGAGAGTATCTCGCCATGCTCTCAATCAATGTCACGCTCTGTATCCTTCTTATTCATTTCTACAAGTTTAACAAAATATTATTTTAATAATTATTTATAAAAATTATAATTTTTCATAAAAAATTCTTATATTTTTTATTATTTAAGTAATTAAAAAAATATAAAATTAAAAAAATTAAAAAAATTATTTAAGCTTAGGTCTAAGTAGAAACATGTTATAGATTTTACATATATTCTTCTAAGCCTATTAATATACATTAAATAATAAATACTATTTATTTTTTTATTTTATTTAAAATTAAGCTTAGGTTACTATGCATATAATGCATCAAAAACTTCATAATCGGACATAAAATTTATACTATATATAGCTTCAGTTGTTCTAAACAATATTATGAATTTATAGTTTTTTTAAATTTTTTTTAATTTTAAAAATACATATATTTTTTAAAAATATATAATTAATAAAAATTAATGATTTTAGCATCACCATATAGATCTTCCAAAGATCTATTATATATAGTGAAATTATACCAAAATCACAAACTTTGGCATGATTTTTTTTTACTTTTTTTACTTCTTACCGTTTTTTGGCCACAAGGATATGAAAAATAAAATATTTACTAACAGAATAATAGATTAACTTATTTTCAGTCAAAAACCGTCGTCTCTCCGAAGAAGTTGTGACAATTTTTTTGAATTTTTTCTCTCTTTTTTTTTTGGCTTCGTTCGTACTCTTGGCATCGTTGAGAGTCTGAGATAAGCTCTTGGACTCTTAGATGCTCAGAGCAAAGGCAAGAGGCCCACCAATAATTGGCATGGCCCACTCCACCCCACCACTAGACTAAAACCCACCCCCCCTTTGCCCCATGTGTCGGTACGACTTGGTTCAGTATTGGGCCGAAGCAGCAGAATTGCCCGGTTTTGAGTGGTTCCGACTTGAACCGTACCGAACCAAGCGGTTCGGTGCGGTTTGGGGGTTTTATCGGAAAAAAGGCCCGAACCGGACCGGCTCCCCACCGGTCCGTATCGGTATGGGGTGTACCGGCCGGTTCGGGCTGGTATGGAATTCCATGCTGACAATGGATTACAAGATACAAGTCTGAATGGGAAACCTAGTCTATCCTAGCCCTTAGGTAAGTGAAGAGTGGTGTGTAATTAGGAACAGAGTCATTGCACACATGGTTTTTAATGTAAACTTCTTTATCAAGTTTCCATTATAGTCAGGCTTTGTTTGATGGTGGAAACTCATAATTAGCTTGTTGATTTACTTCACTCGATATTATTGTACTGTTGAGGGGACAATATGATATCCATACAGCTGAGGATTCTCTAAATGCATTGATCAGAGGATTCATCACATGCATCATTCTTGGAATGTTCTATTATTAAGAATGTAAGGAGGAACGAACTATACTGTAAGTGAAGTTCAAAGAAGGAAAGAGAGGGGTGAAGGAAGAGAAGTACAGAGAGTTAAAAGGAATGGGGCCATTGTTATTATATCAAAACCTCATTTTACATCAAAATTTTTGGTTGGCTATGGAGCACAACTCGTTGCTGAGAAGGCTCCATGAAGAATCTTTCCAGCTAGCATCCACACTTTTTCTTTATGAAAAATGGTGCAAGAACATGTGGATCAAAATTAATGATTTTGCCCCTGTAATTTATTTGTTTCATGCAATGCTGTTTATCCATCAATTTGGCAAATATATAGGCCAATCTGCACTTGAATAAACATAAGACAGGCACAAATCTTGTTAACAGTAGCGCATCCAAGTAAAAATGCATGATCTTCCAAAGTTTATAAAAAAAAAAATCAGTTTTGGGCTGCCTCAGTTTCTTCTGTTGTAGAGTAAGTTGGTCAGATTATACCAGTGATTCTATATCATGTTTGTGACGAGCACAGACAGTGAGCTTATGCATTTACTTCTTTGAACTAGCAAAGTTTTCACAGAGCATGAAAACTATCTTTGTGAGAACACTATTTAATAGAGAAAAAGATAATATTTTTGTACTTTTCATTCCATGTCAAAATTTTTTATCTAGGTTATAAGGTGATGCCTTTTATCTAGGTCATCATATATTGGTATTTATAATTGTGTGAAGCAAATATATCATCTTCTAAATTTTTCCCCTTTATAAAGTCTCATGAAATTTTACTTTCCATTTTAGAATGATATAAAAAATTTAGATCAATGTACTCTAAAGATGTTAATGGACTATTGTATGAGTTTTTATTTTATTTACTTTTTTGTCATTACTTAAATGCCACAGTTCTAGCAAGTTATCTCACTCACATTATCTTCATTCTATTTAAGAAAGGGGTCCATTCAGCTATATTTGCAGTTTGTTTGTCTACTTGGTGGAATTACATCCTTTTATTTTAATATCCAGGTGGAGGCCCTTTAGAACGGTATAAGGAACAAAAATTATGCTGGCATTTTGGGATGCATGATGGAGACAAAGGCCAATGCACTAGCCCTGAAGTTTTTGCTAAGTTTCTTGGTTTGCTCGATTCAATTCCTTACAGTGACACTAAATTCAACACTTCAGAATCATTTGGCTACAAGATACCTGATTTTAGGTAGGTCATTTTAACCCTTTTAGGATATCCAGTATCTATTTACTAAATGGTTCTTCTCCAAGTCATGCTTGTTTGACTTTCAACAAACGGTGCTCAGGTAGCTAGTTAACTAGATGGCCTTTTATACTTCATGAATATTAGAATTTGTAATGAACTTGATATAGAAGGCAAAATCATCCGCAGTATGGATATATTAAGAAATGCCTAGACCGTATCTGTGTGATTTCTCCCCCGAATGGGAATCAAATGATGAGAGGAGATAGAGAAGAAGAAGCAAGTGGAGATGAAATGCTTTTGACCCTTTAATCTAAGATTTTTAATGTACCAGATTCTGTCTAGAAAAGTTATTTTTGCTATCTTGAAAATCATGGGATTGCAGGCTTAAGGGTTCTTCCAGTCCCTTGTTCTGCATCCTTTCCATGCATCCTATTCTCATCTAATATCACTAATGCAGAAAAATCACAAGGATGTTGCTGTTGGTTACTTATCAGCCCCTAAGATCAAAATTTGATCTTTAAATCTGGGTCTGACTCTGACCAACACAATTGGATTGGCACAATTTCCTCTAACTTGTGCTGGAGCAGTGGTAAATGCCAACCTGATATTGAATTGCATTGGGATGAGGATGACTCACATGCTTAAGAACCAAATTATATTTATTTTTTATTTTTTGCATTTAATCTGTTAGAGGGTATATTTAACATGTGTCAATTGACATATATTATTCCCTATCATTTCTTTATATTTATAGTTATTCCATTTCTGTCTTTTCTTAATTAGACTTTCCTTATTATATTTTTTCTTATAAGACTTTCTCTTTTTAGAAAATAGAGGAAAACGGTTTCTTGTATCTAAACGGTTCATTGTATCTAGATCTCTATTGTATGGTTCATTGTATTTAGATGGTTCATTATATCTAGACTTTTATTGCTCTATATATAGAGTCTTTTGTAACATGAGTTGTAATACGATCAATACAATCTTTTTCTTTACACAGTCTCTTTCTCTCTCTCTCTCTCTCTCTCTCTCTCTCTCTCTCTCTTTCTATTGTACTTTACATGGTATCAGAGCCTAGGGTTCTCTAGACAAAGGGGCTTCCTTTCTGAGCGATGTTAAAGGGGGAGTATTGTTTCTTTCTCCCTTCCCGATGTACCGGGATTGGATCTGTGCTTTCTGTGTCTGCCTATACGTGGTGATTCTAGACTATTGAATCTACCACATCGTCTTCCTGCCTTCATACTAATTTGATGGCTAATGCTACTCCAGTAATGCCTTCAACTATTGGATCTGTCTCCCTCACATCTACAAGAGTTAAGGGGAGCTGAGACTACTGTTGCACCTATTAAAGTTGCTTCTGATACTTTGACTATTTCTCGAGGAGACTTGGAGAAATTGTTCTGCCAGGCAACTCAACTGTCTTTTGCCTCTTCTTCCTTGACTCCTCCCGTAGCATCCTTTGCCTCAGGTAGCATTGCTCTCTTATCCGCCACTGCATCTATGCCTTCCTCTTGGGTTATTGACTCAGGTGCTACATCACACATGGTAGGTGACTCTAGACTGTTCCTCTCTTTATTTCCTATTTCAAAAAATCACCCTCCTGTCTTTCTAGCTAATGGCAAATAATCAACAGTATATGGTTGTGGTTTTGTATCATCCACTTTCTCTTTGTCACTTTCCTCAATTCTTTGTGCCTAAATTTTCATTAAATCTTTTGTCAATTAGTTCTCTTAGAAAATCTTTAAACTGCTCAGTCACCTTCTATCCTTCTTATTGTGTTTTTCGGGATCTCTTAACGAGGAAGAAGATTGGTTGGGGCCATAAAGGTGCTGATGGTCGGTATTACCCGGACGTTCCAAGATCGAGAGCTCTTTCATCTGTGGTAAGTCCTCAGCAATGGCATTATAGGCTTGGACATCCTTCTCTCCAAAAACTACGTTAGATTGTCCCTCTTACTCAGTTGTCGGTCCTGTCCAATTGTGAGGCTTGTCAGCTTGGAAAACACCACAGGTCAATGTTTTCAAGAAGAGTCAATAGAACTAGTACAAGGTTATTTGAGTTGATTTATTCTGATATTTGGGATCCTTCTAGAGTCAAAAATCATATTGGTCATAGATATTTTGTGACCTTTATTGATGATTTTTCTTGTACCACTTGGGTGTTTCTATTAAAGGAACGGTCTGAGGTCTTGTCTGTCTTCAAAAGTTTTTATAAGAAAATAAAGATAGTTTTATATTGATATTTGTTCTGTTCGCACCGACAATACTCTAGAGTTTGTCCAGCAGGAGTTAAATGCATTTTGTACCTAAAATGGGATTCAACACCAAACTTCTTGTACATACTCTCCTTAATAAAATGGGGTAGTTGAGCGCAAAAATCACCATCTTCTTGACATTGCTTTCGCCATTCTTTTTCATATGCATGTACCTAAAATATATTAGGGAGATGCTGTTTTAACTGCTTGCTTTCTCATTAACCGTATGCCATCTTCAGTACTTCAAGATAAAATTTTCATCCAATTTCTATATCCACGTCGTCTGTTATTTTCTTTACCTCGTACATTTGGATGTGTAGCATTTGTCCATGACCTTTGACCAGGCTTGGACAAACTATCTCCTCGAGCCATCAAATATGTTTTTCTTGGCTACGCCAAAAACTAGAAGGGGTATAGATGTTTTGATCCTATAAGTCACAAGGTGTTTGTTAGTGCTGATGTCACATTCTTTGAAGAACAGCCTTATTTTTCATCTATAGGAGAATATTTGTCTAGTGAGTTACTTATTCCACCAATACCTATCCCTTCTCCGGTGTTTTCCTTCCACTTCAGAAGAGCCTGCTATTATGCCTACTGCTATTTCTCCACCACCCTTGAAGGTGTATACTCGACATCCAAAGAATCAGGTCCTAGCACTTTTGCCACCACCATCTTCGCCCTCGAAAAGTGATCTAATATCTTCACCACCCACATCTAATTTGCATCTTCTCATTGCCGTATGGAAGGGTAAACGTTCCTCTACTCAACATTCTATTATTTCATTTGTTTCTTTGGATCATCTTAGTCTTGTCCTTCGACAGTTTTCCTTGGCCTTTTCTTCTGTTTCTATTTCCAGAAATGCAGAGGAGGCACTGTCTCACCCTAGTTGGCGACAAGCAATGCAAGAGAAAATGTCTGCCTTAGAGAGCCAAGGCACTTGAGAGTTGGTCTCTCCACCAACTAATTATGAGGTTGTTGGATGTTGTTAGATTTTCTCTATCAAGTATTTGTCCAATGGCACCATTGAAAGGCTTAAGGCACAATTGGTTGCAAAAGGATATTCTGAGACGTATGGTATGGATTATTTTGAGATATTCTTTCTCGCAGCATGTCTCAGCTCCATCCGAATTTTGATTTCTGTTGTTGTCAACATGGATTGGCCACTATATCAATTTGACGTGAAAAATGCCTTCCTCTATGGCGATCTTGAAGAGACAGTGTATATGGAGCAACCTTCGGGGTTTGTTGCTTAGGTATGTCACCTGAGGAAAGCAATATATGGGTTGAAGCAGTGTCTGAGGGCTTGATTTCAAAAAGTTTAGTCAGATTGTTTGTCAATTTGGCTTTCCAGAACTCATGAGAACCATTCGGTATTCATTATGTGCACCTCCATTAGAGTGGTCATACTAGTTGTCTTTGTGGATGACATTATTATCTTAGGTAATGACCAAGCTGGTATAGAAGCAACTAAAAGAGACGAGCATGCTCGAAATTATCAACATTTTGATACTAAATACTTGGGTCGGCTGAGGTACTTCCTTGGATAGAGATGGCTCGAAATTGTCAAGGACTTGTACTTTCTCAGATATAGTATGCTCTTAATCTACTATAAGAGACGAGCATGCTTGGTGCTCGACCAGCAAATATTCCTCTAAACCAAACAAGAGAGCTTTGGAAAGAGGATTCCGAAGAACTATTAGACAAGACTACATATATGAGATTGGTTGGTAAGCTTATTTACTTAATAATTACTCAACTTGATATTTTATTTGCAATTGGTGTTGTCAGTCAGTTTATGGACAAGCCCAAGAAGTGCCATTGGGAGGCTGCATGTGGCATTCTCAGGTACATTAAGAAGGCTCCCGGACTTGGACTGTTTTACAAAAAGAATAACCATACTAATATAGTTGGTTATTTTAATACTGATTATGCTGGTTCAAAGATAGATAGACGGTCAACTTCTAGTTATTGTACATTTGTTGGAGGAAATCTTGTGATTTGAAGGAGTAAAAAACAAGATGTGGTGGTTAGATCTAGTATAGAAGTAGAGTATTGAGCTATGGCTTATACTGCTTGCGAGTTAATCTGGGTGTGTTCCTTGATAACGGAATTTGGGTTTCAGCATCATAAACCCATTCTTATGTATTGTGATAATCAAGTAGCTATTTTCATTGCTAACAATCTAGTATTTCATGAAAGGACAAAACATATAGAGGTTAATTATCATATCATTAGAGATCAAGTTACAAGCAAACAAATATATACTCCGTACACTCATTTTGAAGATCAGGTGGCTGATGTTTTCACTAAGCCTTTGGGAGTCAATAGGTTCTCTATATTGCATGGCAAGCTGGGAATGTTGGATATCTATGCTCCCCAACATGAGAGAAAATGTTAGAGAGTATATTTAACATGTGTCAATTGACATATATTATTTTCTGTCATTTCTTTATGTTTATAGTTATTTCATTTGTCTTTTCCTAATTAGA
Source organism: Cocos nucifera (assembly GCA_006176705.1). NCBI lineage: Eukaryota > Viridiplantae > Streptophyta > Magnoliopsida > Arecales > Arecaceae > Cocos > Cocos nucifera. The sequence goes on from QRFJ01000194.1 coordinate 1,662,000, forward strand.
CTTTTTTAATTATATTTTTTCCTATAAGACTTTCTCTTTTTAGGAAATAGAGGAAAACGGTTCATTGTATCTAGACGATTTATTATATCTAGATCTTTATTGTATGGTTCATTATATTTAGACGGTTCATTGTATCTTGACTTTTATTGCTATAAATATATAAAATCTCTTGTAACATGAGTTGTAATACGATCAATACAACCTTTTTCTTTACACAGCCTCTCTCTCCTCTTTCTATTGTACTTTACATTATCAATTTCAGTGCTTTCATGTTTTTCTTGTGAAGAAGGATGATTATACTTTAGTGAATGGGTCGGCCAGGTTTTTCTTTCTATCGATCTTTTGAAGCTCGACGTCATCTCAGGGAACTGGAATGGTTTAGACTGATTTTTCAGAAAATGGCTTGAACTAGACCAAATCAGTTGGTTCAGTACAGTATGGGCCAGTACCGAACAGTTTGGTTCGGTACAGGATGGTATGGCACCGATACAGGGCGGTACGGCATCGGTATGGGGCAGTTTTCTTTCTTTCCTTTTTTTTGGCTGTTGGGTGGGATTTTTTTGATTTTTATATTGGCGGTATGGGATGGTATGATATGGTACCATATCGGTCGGCAACCAGCACGGGTTGTGGTATCAAATCCGCGAACCTTGCTACTTATAGTATGATATTATTATCTTTCTAGAAATATATTATGTTACTTTGTGTAATAAATGAACATTAAAATGGTTGTATTCAGCAATAAACGATGATGAAGAAACAAACTTGTCCATTTGCTCAAATATCTTAGATACATTAGAGAGAAAAATTGAGTGACATGGACAATCAAGTCAGGATTGTTAAGTGATTTTTTTTCTTTTCTTAAATCCAGCCATTAGTATTAGACAAAAAATGATTATATTTTTGTAAGATATAAAGACTTAGGCCTTGTTTGAGAATGTTTTTGGAGAGCAAGAAAGTGCTTTTTGGCTCTCCAAAAGCACTTTTGAGCCATTTCGTGGTGTTTGATAAAAAAAATTGAAAGTGCTTGTTGGTTCCTTAAAATGCTGAAAAACGTCTCCTTGAGAGAAGAGCTTCTCACCAGAAGCTTCTCATCAGAAGCTCTACTTGCAGGAAAGCTGGTTTTGGTTTAATGAAATTTTTGTGGTGACCAAAATACCCATCCTAACATATTATATTATATTATATTATATTATGTTAGATTATTACATTGTATTATATTATATTATGTTAGATTATTACATTATTACATTACCTTATATTATAATAAAATTTTATTATATTATAACATTACATCACATTATATGCAATATTATATTACATTACAATAATATTATACCATGTAACAATATTTTAATATATAATAATACATTACTATATCATATCATGTCGTATTGTATCATTATACTATACTATATAATATTATATTACATTAAATTATGATAATATTATATAATATAATATTATATTACATTATATTATGATATTTTGTTACATATCTTGGTGGGATGTCTCATAGGACCATCTTCTCATTGTCCTAGCATCTTGATTGGCATATCTTGGGACATCCTCTATCCCAAATGTTGGGATCAGATGGGACGGAAAAGCTACATGTCCTATACCATGGGCAAATTGGGACAGCCCTACCCTATGGTATTTAAAGCCTTGATAATAATATTATAGTATGCAACAATATTTTAATATGTATCAATACATTACTATATTGTATTATATTATATAAAATCATTTCATATTATAATGTTATACTATATAATATAATTGTACATTATGATAATATTATATTATGTTGTAATATTATGATACATTATATTACTATATTATTTTACATTGTAATAATACTATACTAAGAATATTTTACATGTAATAATACAGTATATGTTATATTATATCATATTATATTTTATTATTATGCTGTACTATATAATATCATATAGTATTATATAATGTTATATAATAATACATTTTAATATCATTATCCACTATATTACAATATTATATAACATTATATTACATTATAATAATATTATGCTATGTAATAATATTTTAATATGTAATGATATGCAATATTACATTATATTATACCATACTATACTATAGAATACTATGGAATGTCCTTTATTTTCAATTTGTCATATTAAAGTACTTTCTTAGTTGGGTAACCAAATAGATGTATAAGTAGCCAAGGCCTTCAATCTCGATACCAGATACCATATTGGTATGTTATTGTTCGGTATGGTACACACTCCATATCAAAATAGCTTGCTAACCATTTTTCTCAATTTTTATCTCGATATGTCTTGGTATAGGATGGTATGCTTCGATATGGGTTAGTATGCACCTCAGTACACCTTGGTATAGGTTGGTACACCACAGGATGGGGCAATAAAGCTTGGTATCTATCAAGAACAGAGCTAACATGCACATGCCAGAGGCAACATAATGTCCATGCTCGTGAATAATGTAAAGGAGAATAGATTGAGTTGGTATGTGCGTGTGCCATGGATTGTTGGTGTTCTTCTTAGCGAGAAGCTTGAATTTGTATAGGTTGTAATGTATGGATAGGAAGTTGTAAGAGAGTTTCTAAGAATAACTTTATTTGAACAAGGGCATGATTTGAAGTCTTGGCCAGAACTCAAAAAAAATGTTCAGTTTCACCTGGAACCAATCCAAAATCAGGGCTGGTCTTCAGAATTTTGGTTGATACTAACTCATTCAAACAAAATTTACCATGCATAGATGAAATTTGTGCCACTCTTTTTTTTTTTCATTTATCTTTAAATTCCAAGAAATATTCTCCCTCTCTCTCAAAAACACAAAGAATTTTCCAAGTACTAAAATTAGAAGCATCGCAATATCGAGCTCCAAAAAGGTTAGAATTAATTTTTTGATGCATGATTAAGTATCCTAGTTCTTATATCAGACATTTTACTTTTGTATTGCATTGTCACTAAAAATTAAAATGATATAGAACTTAAGTTGATGCAAGACATGATTTTTTTTTTCTCTTAAAAGTCATAGTCTTTTGTTTTGTCTTCTTGAAACCATTGAAATTGCATGCGCAATTGTTGCAAACAATATATTTTAAAACATTCTTTATTGTCATGTTCTCAACTTGCTTTGTTTCTTTCTCCTGGATTTTTCCCTAATTTGATGTTTTTGGTTCAAAGTGCCAAAACTGGAGCCAAATTGCCAATAATGCAAGTCATAATTTAATTAAACCAAACTTATCACCATAATTGAGTTTTTAAACCTTTGATTGAGGTGTAGTTGTTGATAGGAGCAAATGGAAATGGAAATACAAAATAATTAGGGTCTTCTTACTGGTACTATTCTAGAATCTATTCTTTTTGTGATGGTCAGTACTTTTTGTGTTGGCACTAGTATTAACTTTGATTATCTTATTTGGATTTAGGTATATACTCAAGAGAAGGTTTGATCGTGGGTCATATGGTGAGGTTTGGTTGGCATTTCATTGGAATTGTTCTCAAAATGGTGATGCATCTGATCAGCTGCATAAAAATTGGTCTCATGTTGCTAGCTGTCCACATCTTCATCCAAACAAGTGCAACATGAGTACAAATACTAATTCATCTGATAAACATTCATTTACTGATTCAAGTGATGATAATTTGTTCATTTTGAAGCGCATAATGGTAAGATAGTCAATATACTTGTTATCAGCCAATATTAGTACTTTAGCACACAGTACACTTGAATTTGAAATTTTTGAAAATGCATAGTCTTTAGTATTCTTATATTATTGGTTTATATATTATTGGTTTGTGGGGTATTTCTGTCATTGGTTTTAGATTCCTATAATGTGTTTGTAAATGATTGTGCAAATCAAGGGTTGAAGTTTTGGTACAGGGCTATCCAGGTGCCTGTATTGGGATTTTACTAGTGCATATGGATTGGTATGGTACGTTATTGTTCCAGCACAGATATATCTCTTGGTGCTGGAACCACAAAATAGAGGTAAAATACCACATGCCAATATGGTATCAATACAGGGATTTGCTAGACCGCTACCTTATTGGTACAATCTGGTTTGGACTGATATATATATATATATATATATATATATATATATATATATATATATATATATATATATATATATATATATATATATATATATATACACTGGAACTTAAATCTTGCTGTATACACTGGAACTTAAATCTTGCTGCACACACTGATTGCTTGTGAAAATTAACTAGTCTAATTTGCTAGTAAAACTCCATTGGTTCCTATGATGGCAAAATTGAGTTTGAATGTTTACGGTGAACAAGGATTGAAAATCAAGCATACCAGCCCTGTACTGGTCATGAGCCAGTAAGATACAGACCAGTACCCCTGTTTTTAGCTGAACTTGGCTTTAAATACTCAGCACACTGAATCAGGGTGGATTGGTGCAGATTGGGCCTGAAATGGTCTTTATGATTCAGTACCACCTCGTATTAGTTGATAATTAAAAACATTTTTTAAGTAATATGGTACATGTATTCTTTTTATGTTCATTTGTCAAATCAGTGTTAATAATAGCCTCTTGTATCTTGAATGCTCTTTAACCTTTCACTACCATTGATTAATTCATTCATTTCCACTAACCTAGTTACATTTCAATTGTTAATGCAAACATATAATTTTTCAGTATAGATAATATTGCAAGTTGTTGGGCCTCGTTTTTTAAATCAACAACAACAAAAAAAAAAAACTGCTGCACAGATTGAATATGATAACACATTAATCTGCAATGCAATTTATTCACACGGGATATTCATAACCTATTTTTATTATGTATGTTAAGCTATTGCTCCATAGAGTGGATAAAGGTTCACTGAATTGGCATTGGAGGGGGTACCAGCCAGTGACTGGTTTGGGATGGTATGGGTCTGTACTATGTCTTTCCAGCATGTACTGACATTGGGAGGTTTGCGAGGGAGAAGGAAAGAGAGGAAAAGAGAGAGAGTGGGAGTGAGGGGGAGGGAGAGAAAGGGAGGAGAGGGAGGGAGGGAGAAAGGAGTGAGGGAGAGGGAGAGGGAGAGGGCTCAAAAGCCCTTATCGAAACCATTTGCTGATTTCAATTTGAAATTGGGAAAAAAGAAATATGGATCCCCTTTTTCGAAATTGTTTCGATAAGGTCTTTCAAGCCCCCCCCTCTTTCTCTCTCTCTCTCTTTCTCTCAAAGCCTCACTCACCCTCCCTCCCTTCCTCTCCTCTCCCTCCATTTTGAACCAAGGGAATGAACTGTGCTGATAATCGACTGGTATGCTTCAGTATGCCCATACCAGCCTGCTCGGCATGGTTCAGCAGATCTTGGTGGATATGTTTTAATATTTCACCACATCCATAACTTTCTGAAGTTTCAAATCTCGATATGCGCTTCTGCTCAAAACTACAATGTAGGTTAGATGACCCTAACTGAAATCATTATTTAGATAGTGTAACCACATTGCATGGAAATGATATGTGCTATCAATAATACTTTTCTTATTGTTGAGACTTGAGAGGCTAAGAAATATTCCTTGATGAATCATTGTGTTTTACAAATGGAGAAGGCTCAACATGCCCAAAAACATCTACTACAAGAAAGGATATTGAGTTGAATATGATAACAAAGGGATCACACTGATTCCAAATAACTGGTGTTAGCTTCTTGGTTGCAACTTAGATCACTTTGTTCAAGATTCTTGGGGTTAAACATATTACATGCAATACTCTTGATGAATTAGAACTTTTGACATGATTATCCTTTCCATTCCATCCGTGTTCTTTCTATTGTGTCTCTAATTCCTTTCCATTTTATTGAACCAGTCATGTTGAACAAGAAATCGTGAGTTACAGTAGGATTAGTCTTGTAGAACAAGGGATATGAAATATTCCTATGTTATCTGCCTATATGGTGAACAGGAAGAAACCTCTTCTGAAGAACAAAAAAGAATGAAGTGTCATTATGCTGGCATAAAATTCACTACTATCATTCTTGTTAGAGTCTTATATAGAATGAATTTCTAGCCCAAATTTGTTATTACATATTTAAGTACTAATATGATTACTGTATGGTTATTATCATTGTTAAGTTTTCTATTTCATGATTCAGATTTTGAGGTTGAAATGTTGTATGTCTTTTCGTGTGCCTCTCCTCATTATGTACTAATCTGTTGGATATTTGTGAAATACGTGGAGCTTTAATGTCCTTCTCAGTTGTAATACTTGAAGAATGCAAAATATTGATATTACTGTCAGGTGGAGAGAGGGGCCAGTGCTTATTTGAGTGGACTGCGTGAGAAGTACTTTGGTGAACTTTTCTTGAATGCTTCCAAATCTCCTGGAGGTTTGATCGCAACTGAATTATCGACTGCCTACTTGAAAAATGTGCAGCTTGATTATTCCTATCTGTTAAAGAAGAAGATATCATACATGGAGGAGTTTGAATATATTTTTGATCCTACAAATAAATTTGCTACTAATTTTAGAATGATGCATGTCAACCATGAAGAAGGCTTAAAACATATCGCTAGATTTGTGGAATCTTTCGAGTCAGAATCAAAGGAAATCTGGCTTGTATTTCGGAATGAAGGGCTGTCATTATCAAAGCTGATATATACAGCAGAAGAAACAAAGTTGATTACTGGTGGTGAAAGGGATGGAGTGAGAAATATCCAGGTATTACGTCCATCTGCCTGGTGGTACTGGTTGAGGACAACAGAAGCAGGACAACAAGAAATGCAAAATCTCATATGGCAGTTGGTACCAACTCATTGTGCTTTTTATTAGAAATATCCATAGCTGTCATATTTCCTGTTGCAATCCTCTTTTTGTTCTTCATATTGATAAGTCTCACTAAGCATGCTTTACTCTCCATTCAAGCACGCAGTATTTCCAAGTCTTGTCCATTGAATAATCATATTTTTCCATAGATTGCTAGCATCTTGACTATTATGAGATACTACACTCAATTATATATAAATCATTGAGTATATTAGTCTGTGTTATTGCCGAATGCTTTAGTACTTATTTTATAAACTTGATGTAGAAGCTGCTCAGGTTTCAATGAACCAAGCCATGTAAGCTCTCAGGCTCAACTTGTTACATGAAAAAGGGTAATTGAGCTTGAGCATGTCAAACTTGGCTTGTTTGTCATCTGAACCATGTTTGAATGAGCTTGTTATTATTTTTAAGCCATGATTTTTTTAAAAAATATTGGTTATGGTACCAGTTTTGGTCGGACTGGTACAGTATAGGTACATCCTGCATTGACACATCGTACGTGGTTTTGTCCTAGGTTGCCAAAGGTCCCACTTTTTCTATTTTTCCTTTTTTTCGTTTCTATGGTTTGTTATGCTATGGGAATGATTTTTTTAGGGTTTTAGTTGCATTTTCAATGAACGTGTGATATCGGAGTGTGGACATCAGTATTGACACTGATTCAGTCAACATAGATCAGTAATCTAGGGACATTTATAACTAAAATTGGCAAGTAGAATATGGTATTGTAAAAAGAAAATTTATAATAACTCATTTTATAGATTTAATCCCAAGTAGGGTACCTTGGGCTCTTGTAGATATTTGAGTCATTCATAGTCTGGACCTTGAATATTATACCAGCATGGATGCTATCCTCCATCCTTGCTGGTCTTATGATATTTAATAGTAACCTGTGTGTGGCTCCTAATATTGATGCTGTATGTGTGTAATTGTACGAGATCGGCTATCCTGGCTGAGGACGGTAGGAGGTAACACCATTCTTTGACCCGAAGGAGGGATTCGGGAGGAGTTCGGCTCCCATAGGAGTCCGATTGAAGGAGAGATCCGGAAGGAATTCGGCTCCTGTAGAAATCCGACTGAAGGAGTCCGAAAGGAGTTCGGCTCCCGTAGGAGTCCGACTGAAGGGGAGATCCGGAAGGAGTTCGGCTTCCGTAGGCGTCCGACTGAAGAAAGGATTCGGAAGGAGCTCGGCTTCCATAGGAGTCCGACTAAAGGAGAAGTTCGGAAGGCGGATCCTGTAGAAATCCGACTGAAGGAGGGATCCGGAAGGAGTTCGGCTTCCGTAGGAGTCCAACTCAAGGAGAGATCCAGAAGAAGTTCGGCTCCTGTAGAAGTCCGACTGAAAGAGGGGTTTGGGAGGAGTTCGGCTCCCGTAGGAGTCCGACTGAAGGAGAGATCCGGAAAGAGTTCGGCTCCTGTAGAAGTCCGACTGAAGGAGGGATCCGGGAGGAGTTCGGTTAGGGTTCGGCCGCTGAAGGAGTTCGGCTGGGGTCCAGCCATTGGAGGGAGGATTTTCGATCGAAGTTCTTCCGTGATTGCTAGTGCGTTAGGCCAAGCGTCAGACTAGACTTCGGCGGGAGTGGGGTTTATCCCCAACAGGGTGCAACATATATTTTTCAGCGGTTGGTTGCTACAATTTTTTCATCCCTAAATTCAATTTGTTTTCTAATAATTTTTTTCTAATACATAGAATTAAGGAAAATAAAATATTAATCAAAAAAATTAAATCATCATTTTGTATGGTGCTGTCAAATCTACAGTATATTCGAAATTCGAGCAAAATGTGAAAATTGGTCATGGCTTCCCCTAATTTTCTTGGTTTATGCAACTTTTTGGCCATTTTCTTTGGAGAAAGGGGGAAAAAGGACTTTACTGATCCAACGACCCTCTCTTCAATGCTGCTAGCTTCCTTTTCTTGTCGAGACCCTTCTGGTTTCCTTTTCTCTCTCTCTCTCTCTCTCTCTCTCTCTCTCTCTCTCTCTCTCTCTCTCACGCACATTCTCATGGTTTGGTAAAAGGAGAGGCAGAGCTTCTCACTCATTGCCTAGGAGGGAGGAACACCTCACATGGCCCTCTCTATCCCCCATCCAATTTAAAAAATATTTTTGTCCCATGTGGATGCCTGCCGAGCCACTTGAGTCTAAGGTTTTAAATCCCATGGAATGGGGTTGTCCCGGTTTTTCCATGGAATGGGATGTGCTGCCATCTTGCCCGATGTCCCAAGATATCTTGATTTGGATGTTGGGATGCTGGTGGGATGGCCCTATCCTGACACATGAGATGGTACTCCGTCCCAGTGTTCTGTGGGACATTCTATTGGGACCTGAATTTTTGCTTGAGTTAATGTTAGTACCGAGTACCAACAAACAAATGGGAAGCCAAAACATGCACTGTACCTGAACTAGGGTCTGTATCAACTTGTATTAACACTTCCCTATTTGGCCTAGCTGGGATGCCCCATTTTAGGCAATTTCGGCAACCTAATGGATGTCCTAGTGTCATTTTCTAGCTGGAATGGTAAGATGCTGATTGCATCATCCCGTTTGGTGGTATTTAAAACCTTCATTTATTTTTTGCAAACCCAAAGTCTTCAGTCTTGGGTTGTTTGTTTGTCAAGCTTTTAAGGATGTTTGAGCTTGGGTCACTTCCTAGACAAACAAGCTTGAATAAGACTATCTCTGACCCGAGCCTAAGTTGAATGTGAGTGGTTTGGTTCTTTTACAGCGCTATTACCAGATATGATTTGTTATTATGAAACTCAAATTTTTTTGTTTAGGCAAGAAATTCTTTAAGAACTGCAATGTTATATTCTCATACAAGGTGCACTATCCTTGTCCTAATTTAGAAAGTTTAGTCAGTGTGATTGTTCATAGATTGTCATGCATCTTTTATTTTTTCCTGATAGGTTTATCATGAAATAAATTATTTTCTTCAGTTTTCAAGCATTCTCAGATTGTCTGAATGACAATAGTTGTTTGAATTATTTGGCAAATATTGCATTCTTAAAAATTAAGTTCATAGTAAGTTTACAAACGTAGACCATGTGCCCAAGTTAAAACATAATTAAGTATAAAATCTTTGTTGCTGTTGATGTAACATTTATTGAGGCTTATGTATTGGCAATTAAAAGGTTTTGAGATTTCAACAAGATGGTAGTATGTTGTATGAATGATGACTTGTTTTTAAGTGGCCATATTTAGAAATAAATCAGGTATGTGATTGGAGACAATCATATGAATATAATTTTTTATATGAACATTTACATTGAACTCACATCGAATATGTGTAATGAGGTAGGCATTAATTAAATAAGTTTTGAATTTTGAAAGCTCATTACCTATTTCGATGATTTTGGTAGGTTCAGTGGTGTTCATCAGGAATTTCTAAACCGTCTCGAATTGGATGGTTCTGGCCATGTCGAACTGTACCGGTGGAAAATTGGTCCAGTTCCGGCATAGAAAATGACACGATGGCTATCTTGGAGGGAGGGAGAAGAAAGAGAGGAAGAGAGAGAGGGGGGAGAGAGAAGGAGAGGGAGAGGAAGAGAGCTATCGGAGGCCATCCAAGCTCTTGCCGAGCTCAATTAGGTTGGAGGTAGGGAAGGAGAGAGAGAGGGGGAGGTCCTTAACGGGCCTCCGAAGGCCGTTGGAGGCCTTCGGACGGACGGTCCCGCCGTCGCGACATCTCCGATGGCCAGTGAGCCTGCGCCGACAGGCCTGAGGGTGGTTGAGGTTGGAGGGCCTCTGCCTCATCACGTGCAAAATAGAGGTTCGCCCCTTTTTCAGTTTTTTTTTTTTTTTGGATTTTATCGCGCGAAGTCGGCAAACTGGTAGCCGACTTCATTTTTTTTTAAATTTCGGTTTGCACGATAAAATCCCAAAACTAATCTTGAAATAGAGCCGCCAGAGGCCATCGGAGGCCATCCGAGCTCTTGCTGAGCTCAGTAAGGGCAGAGGAAGGGAAGGAGAGAGAGGGGGAGGTCCTTACTGGGCCTCCGAAGGTCGTCGGAGGCCTCCGGATGGATGATGTAGCCGCCGCAACATCTCCGATGGCTAGCGAGCCCACGTAGATGGGCCTGAGGGCGGCTGAGGTAGGAGGAGGGCCTCCACTCCTCACGTGCGAAACAGAGGTTCGCCTCTGTTTCAGTTTTTTTTTCAGATTTTATCGTGTGAAGTCGGCAACCCAGTTGCCGACTTCACTTTTTTTTTTTTTTTTAAAATTTTGGTTTGCCGACTTCAACTGAAATAACAAAAAAGGATGCATTCGGCAATTGGGTTGCCGACTTTGTATGATAAAATCCCTAAAAAATCTCGACATAGGGGTGAACCCCTATTTCACATGGGAGGATGGCGGAGGCCCTCCTTCGACCTCGGCCGCCCTTAGGTCTGTTGGTGTGGACTTGCCGGTCATTAGAGATGTTGTGGCGGCAGCGCTGTTTGTTCAGAGGACTTCGACGGCCTTCGAAGGCCTGGTAAGAACCTCCCCCTTTCTCTCCTTTCCTCCCTCCACCCTTACCGAGCTCGAATGGCCTTCGATGGCCGCCGAAGGCCCTCTCTTCTTGTCTCTCTCTCTCTCTCCCCCCTCCCTCTCGCTTCCTGTCTTTCTTCTCCCTCTCACTTTCTCTGCCTTATCGGTATGGCCTGGCACGGATCGGTATGGAGCCATACTGCCGGCTGTCTAGCACGGGGTCCGGTTATGGTTCCGTGGACCTTGGTTTTCATTCTAGTTTTTGTAATTAGGACCATATTTTATAAAAAAATGGTCAACTAAAACCAAGGAATCAAAATCTTTGGCATAAAGTTTGTATTGACCATGGTTTTATGTATCAAATCTTACTGGTTTATATTGGGCATACCATCCCTTATTGGTAAAAACTAGTAGTGTATAAGGGCTCAATAATAAACTTAACCAACACATAGTATGGGTGCTATATCAACTTAGCACCTTTATGATATGTTAGTAAGGGACAAACTATACTTGTTGTATTGTACTTGTGAGGCACCCTCATAGGACTCGATAACAACTTGTAAAACCTTGGTACCAACCAGTATAGCCTTGAGCTACTATAATAGGGCCACCCCAAGAATGGCCAAAATGGGTAGTTCTAGCAGCCTTATATTAGGGCATGTTAGGCTAGAATTGGCCGTAAATTTAACCAAATCGTGTGATATAGGTAATACGACTTAGTTCTGCCATAAAGCTTTTGTTCCCATTTCCATCATGTAAATGTGGGAACAATCGAGGAGAGGGCAGACCACTAACAAACACAGACTACTAAATTTATATACATGAATATGATTTAAGTAAATGACAATTTACTAATGATACTAGATCTAAGTAAGGAGTAATCCTTTAGTTGAGTTCAATTAAAATACTCAAAACAAAAATCAAATTCCTTGATAATTGAAGTTGATTTCTTAGGCTTAGTTCAAATTCTAGAATCTTAGGGCTCAATCAAAGTTTTAGCTTTTAAATGGTAAGGTACTCTAAATCTTAAAAGTCAGACTTTATTTTATCCATTCATCCACACATTGTTAAAACAGTAAGAAAAGTCATACCTTAGTCTGTGAAGCATCTCACCTAAAATGACAATAAACAACACCTAATGCTTTAGCCTTTAGTACAATTATTTGTATTCAAATATTGTGTTATACACCTATGTGTATGTACATATATTCCTCTATGTATGTGGTGGGTTATTAAATTTCAATTATTAATTCATGTCTTAATATGTTATTGAGGCAGAGGACCACATTTCTATGTTGAGAACATTATCATTATTTGTTCACTAATATTGTAAATGCATCCTTTCTTTGTTCGCTTGTCAAATTAATGCTTGTATTCGACATGTCGTCTTCAATCTTGATAGCATGTGGTATCATTCAGTAATTCAATGTTTCCAATAAACATTGCATTTCAATTGTAAGGAAGCTTTCATATGCATTTTTAGTTGCAAATTATGTTATTTAATAAACTAGCAATGAAGAAAAATTTCAACACACATCAAGTAGGATGAGTAAGGTACTTAATTCAATAACTCATCATATATCTGCGAAACAAAAAAGCCTTAAAAAGGCAAAACATGGGAAAACAACAAGAAATAATTTTTGAGATGAAAATAGGCCATACGAGGGAACATTGGCTGTCTCAAGCTGTATTACACATATGTTGATGACTTAGGGTCTATATTGTCGTACCTTTGATGTTTTTGTTGCATCAGTAACAACATGCATGTCAAATATGTTATAGATGTTATTTGGTGTGATATTTAAACATGCTATCATCTTGATATTATATTGGTCACATGTTTGTTATGAAGGCTGCAAAAATAGTTTGGGAAAATAAAATTATCTATTTTTTGTGCCTAAATTGTGGCATTTAGTGTATCTTTTTTTATCGTTTATATCAATTTGTTCTAGTGGTTGTTTTGTTGTGGCTAGATATGTTTATTGTTGTTTTGGGTTTGTTTGTTAGTTTGGGTTATTGTTATGCCTATGTTGATAATGCATTCTCTTTCTCTTGATGTAGTTGATGGCTTTGAAGTCTTGCCATGATCGCAATATCACTCATAGAGATATTAAACCTGGTATAGATGTCCCATCTTTGTTTTAAGTTAAATGCTTATGTTTCTTTTTTTGCCATCCTACTACATGTTTGCATAGTTTTTTGCCTCTCTCTCGATGTGTTATGATGTGAATTATGATTATGTGAATAAATTTGAAAGCAATTCATTTCAATTTTTTTGAGTTATAGGCTTATAGCATTAGGTTTTAGTGTAACTAAGGGATTTGATTGTCCACCCAGAAGTTTGATTATGCTGTACATAATCCCTTTTCCTGTGTCATTTCCAATTTTCTAATGTCTAAACAGGATATGCTTGTGTTTTCAAATCTGAACACTAGGAGCAAGTAATGTAGAAATGAAACTATCCCAAGGATAGGGTGATAAACTTTGAAAGGGAAAAGAAAACATCTTCTAGAAACAATTGTTGAAGAGAGCTGGAATTTAAGAACTTGACCAAGATGTTGTAGACTATATAATGGAAGTTTCTACTGGAAGTTCTTGGACAATCTAAAGGTAAAGAAATTCATATTAATGAAACCATGTGGGTAACTACTGGGTAAGAGTCGGTTAAGGGAGAATAAATTGTAAAAGAGTGGCTACATCAAGTATTTTGAAAGCCAAAAGAGTTGCAAACAGGCGTGCTTTTGGGTGGAAACTCGCACCATTTGGAATCCACCATGAAAGGGAGCAAAAACAAGAACTTCTCAAGAGATGATTGTGTTTGAATTTGATAGTTGGCTGGTTTGTCTAAGTATCACTTTAGTTACATACAGGACATGCTTCCATGAGGCATCGATGGCAAACTCCTCCCAGAATTTTTATGATAACAACTCCCAAATAATCATCCCAAGTTTCAAAGGGAGTTGTTCACAAATAATTATAGATCAATTTTTACCAAGTAGACATTAATGACAACCACTCGCCATCTACGCTATTCAAACACTCCATTTTTAATCTGCCTGGAAGTGGTGACACTTGGACATGGCAAGACATGGCTGGACACTCCACTTTGAAGTGTCATGATAATGTCAGCAAAAAGTGTTTGACCCTTGGTTTTATTTGGAGTGTGTTGTAGGGACTTGATCTTGAGTGATGGACACCTTCAATGAAGTGTCCTTAAGTTTTTCTAGACATTTTAAGTGAAGCGTCCTTAAATTTTTCTGGACACTTAAGGGGAAGTGTGATTATTTTTAGTATAAAGTAATCAAGATACATGGACACTTTAAGCAAAATATCATTATGTTTTAAATATAAATATGTCATGGTTAATTATCAATATGAATATCTCAACAAAATAAACCTAGCAAATACATTAGACAACTTGCAAGCTGGTGGCCATTCCATTATTTTGGTTGCTAAATAACTTCTCTTCTTCTAAGTTCCCCTTTATAGATACACACAAGCACAGTGTATATTGTATAAATGTATATATGTATGTGTGTATGTATATATGTCATGTCCTTGTGCCTAGAATTTCGAATGCTGTCATGTTTGACACCTGAGGGAATTTTGACACTTGGCACCCCACTTGAGGACCATTTGCGAGAGGATCTGGACTACTGTCCTCTTAAGGTGTTTAGTTGATACACTATAATGGAGCCACCATTCAATTGCAGATGCAATTATGCACATTGCACATTAGACACCATTTTTTATACTATATTAATTAGACTTGAGACAAAGAATACCTATTTCATATCTAATATGCTTGTGATAGCTCCCTTCTTGACAAAGTTACAGGTGCCCTCCCTTGATGCTTTAGTCTGCAAAACACACACCATGGTATTATATTGCATGCTTGATAAGCCAAGGTGTTATTCTCTACGGTGGCATCCCATTAAATTCAGTTTACCTTATCTATACATTGGGTAGCAATGGTTGCACCAAGCTCCATCTTTATAAGTCACATTTCTTAGTGTAGTTAAGAGTTCCTCATCCAATTGTATGCTTGAGATTGTATATTATACTTTGGATTGAGGTCATAAACTACCAAGATATGTATTTGATTTAGTTAGTAAACAAAAGCTTGTTTGGTTCCTATAGATGATTGAGGTCGTAAACTACCAAGATATGTATTAATTTTCTTTCTATTTATTCTATCTATGCATCTAAGTTCGTTATTATGTTTACCTTATGTCTTTCCCCAATCAATTCGTAATTAATTATTCATTATTGCTGGTTTTCTGGTAGATATTTAGTTTTAGTGGTGCACAATCACACACTAAGTAAAGGTGTATCACCACATTATCCACCTTATATGCGAGAATTTCTCACCTATCTACTTATCTATTGTATATGAAGCTAAGGTGGTGATTATCTATTGGAGGAATTCTTATTACTTAATAATAATTGCATCCATGAGTCCATATGTTACACTAATGTTGAATTGAATTAATGTAGGTATTAATTTTATTCCCTATTATTGTCGAGAGCCTTCTAAACTAATTCTAAGTTAATGTTCTTCTCTACCGACGTTGATCAATAAATCCATATCATTGACATAGAATCACAAATGGTCATCCTCCAAAAGTATATGAATTTTGCATCTATAGAGAGCATAGAAAGTTTAGATGTATGAAAGTTGACATCTTGTGAAGTTTGATTTCCATAAGAATTTCCTAACATCTTTTCTATATAGCTATTATATTTAATATATGCTTTATTTATTTATTCATTTTTTTGTATACCCATAATTATACCTTTCTTCTTCATTGTCACTAATCAAGTTTTCTTTAAGTATATTCATTAAATACAATATGAAATGACTAAAGGTCACATTCTTTTTGCTGGCATGCATGCGTGTATATCTAGTTGTGGCCCCTAATACCTAAACACATGAGCTTGCATTGACTATGTGTTTTTCTTATTTTCTTGGGTACATATTACTTGTCATAAACTATGTGATTTTAAGCATAGCCATTGAATAGTATTTGTGAATTTTGTGGATTTATAATGTATGTGAGTCCTTCAGATATAATGCTAACATATATGTTTTTTCTTTTGTGAAAGAAAACATGATAGTATGTTTTGAAGATGTGGACACTGGAAGATGCTCAAGGGAAATTCCTAGTGGAGCAAAACATAAGCATCTTAAAATGTACGGTCTTCTTTTATATTCTTGTATCTTGCTCCTAGACTTTTTGTAGAAGTGTACATTCATTCATTAAATAAATCTTATTTCAACAATCAGATTATAAAAAAGTCAACATGTTTTGAAATTGAATAAAACATAAATTGATATATTAGTCATGATTTCCTCTTGCTAGAAAGGATAGAAGGGATAAATTTGCTATATTACTTAATACTCTAATATGTTACAGGATGTCTCCTTATATACACAAGAGGTAAACCAAGACGGGCAAGTACCAGCCTATGCCTACTCATATACGACTTGTACACAACCCATGTACGACTCATACAAATCTTACTAGAAAGGAAAGCTAGCTAGATGTATCCTTACTAGAGAGGAAAGCTAGCTAGGTGTATCCTGACAACTAATACAAATCTTACTAGAGAGGAAAGCTAGCTAGGTATATCCTTACTAGGGAGGAAAGCTAGCTAGGTGTATTCTGACAACTAATACAAATTTTGCTAGAGAGGAAAGCTAGTTAGATGTATCATGACAACTAATACAAATCTGTCTAACATTCCCCTGCAAGTTGAGCATCTGGTGGACGGATGTGAAGATTGGTGCAGAGAGTATGAAAGTGCAATGTAGATAGTGGTTTAGTGAAGATATCAGCCAATTGCTTAGAGGAAATATGACACACGAACAGCTCGCCACATTGTAGTTTCTCCCAAAGAAAATGATGATCAAGTTCAGTATGTTTAGTACGAGCATGGAGAACAGGGTTGGCGACAAGATAGGCTACACTAAGGTTATCACAATATAACTGGATTGGGCATGATACAAAGCATCCTAAATCACGAAGAAGTCGACGGACCCGGACAGTTTCAGCAAGTATGGCATGATATTCAGTCTCAGAACTAGATTTGAAAATAGTGGGTTGTTTCTTGGCAGACCAAGAAATGAGATTAGGCTTGAGAAAGGCAAAATCTAGCGGTAGAATGCTGGGTATCAGGACACCCAGCTCAATTGTTATCTGAATAAGCAATAAGCGATGGATTTTGACATTGAGAGAAATGTAATCCATAGTTAAGTGTGCCATAAACATAACGGAGGATCCGTTTCACAGCCTGAAGATGTGGTTCACGTGGCGCATGAAGAAATTGAGCTACCAGATTCACAGCATAAGATAAGTTAGGCCGAGTGAAGGTAAGGTACTGCAGGCCCCCAACAATTTGATGATATTCATATGGGTCTAAAAGAGGCTGTCCTTCATGAATGGATAGACGTGTGCTACAAGAGAGTGGTGTGTTGGCAGATTTGCAATCCTTCATACCATGGCGAGAAAGTTAACTCCATAGGATACTTGCCTTGTGAGAGATGAAGACCAGAGGAACTAGACTTAACCTCAATTCCCAAGAAGTAGTGAAGTGATCCAAGGTCCTTCGTAGCAAACTCAGATTGAAGAGTGGCAATGAGAGAGTCCAAAAGAGGGCTAGAACTACCTATGACTATAATATCATCCACATATAATAGCAGTATTAAGGTGCCATGAGTACTGGAATGAATAAACAGAGACGCATCTGCAGCACTGGAATGAAAGCCAAGCTCCGCAAGAAATGAGGCAAACCTTTGAAACCAAGCACAAGGAGCCTGCTTGAGACGATATAAGGCTTTCTTGAGTCTACAAAGGTAATGCGAATTAGTACCATCAATAAATCCTGGAGGCTGTCTCATATAGACCTCCTCTTGAAGAACACCACGAAGGAAGGCAATCCTGACATCAAGTTGCCGAAGGGGCCAACCTTGCGATAATACCACAGAAAGAACTGTACAAACAGTAGTGGCCTTAAGAACAGGAGAGAAGGTTTTCTCGAAGTTAATACCTTATTTCTGCTTATATCCCTATGCCACAAGGCGAGCTTTAAGGCACTCAAGTGAACCATCAGCATGAGTTTTAACTTTATAGACCCATTTACATCCAGTAATGTTAGAATAGGACGGAGGAGGAACAAGATTCCATGTACAGTTTGATATCAAAGTATCATATTCTTTCGACATAGTAGCGATCCACCCAGAGTGCTGAGAAGCCTCCTTAAATGTTGATGGTTCCTGCGGAAGATCATAACTAGAAGAGACAAGCAATGTAGAGGGGTTAGCCTGAGAAGAGGACTGATGTCTAAGAATCATATGGTGCGAGCGTTGTAGAATAGGACGAGATTGTCTAAGAGGTTTGGGAGCAACAACAACATTGGATTTGGTGGAATTTTCTGGGGGGGGGGGGGGTGTGGGAACTAGAGTAGATTCAAGAGGAGTCCGTACTTGAGTGCATTGATACACAATCTGAATCGACGGCTGATCCACATGACTACCAATAGGAACCTCTACAGAACTGTTAGTATCCACAGTAGGAGCAGGAGAACAAGTAGCAATAGCATTAGGTGAATCTAGGGCAAGACCAGATGCAGATGCAGTGATGTTGTTATTGATATCAAACTGTGACATGTGAAATACCAATTTAGAAATGGAGCAGGCAATAGAGGGATCTAAATCATGTTGTGGATGTGAAACAAACAAATTCAATTTATTTAAGTCATCAGCAGTAGGCATGTCATACGATTGCTTTGAAAAGGATTGTAAACAAGTGTATGGAAATATAGACTCAACAAACACAACATGGCGGAAAATAAGAACTTTACTAGAGGAAGGATATAAACAGCGAAATCCCTTGTGATGCTTAGGACCAAGAAAAACACAAGGCAGAGACCGTGGATGGAGCTTATGTGATGCAATATCCTGAATGCTCGGATAATAGAGACACCCAAAAACTTTGATAACATTCACATTATGAGAATATCCATGTAATTTTTAATAAGCAGTGGAGCCATTTAAAACAGTCAACGATGGAGTGCGATTTAAAAGAAATACAGCATAGTGTAGGACTTCAGTCCAAAACTGCACTAGCATAGTAAATTGAAATAAAAGAGTGCAAATAGCATTTGCTATGTGTCTATTTTTGCGCTCAGCAATGCCATTCTGCTGAGGCGTATAGAGACACGATAATCGATGAAAAATATCATTGGCACTCAGAAAATCAGTAAAAGCCTTATTAACAAACTCTTTTCCCCCATCAGAATGAAAGTAACAAATATTTGCTTTGTAAATATTTTTCAACATGGTATGAAATTCTACAAATTTATCATAAACTTCATGTTTAAATCTAAGAATATATACCCAAACATATCGAGAAAAATCATCGACATACCGATATCCAGAGGGAGAAAGAACAAGTGATTGCCAAACATCAGAGTGAATTTATTCAAATGGATAAGAAGATTTTGATTGAAAAACACTAAATCGTAATTTGACATGCTTTCCAAGATGATAAGCATTACAATTATTGAATTACACGGACTTAACAGATGCATGTGAAACATTATTAATATCTTTCAAGAAACAAAGCAAAACATCATTACTGGGATGACCTAATCTTCTATGCCAAAGTTCAGAGGAGAAGGATATATGAGAATCTACTATTTTCCACTACTCTCTTGCTCTCCTATTTTGCTGTGTCCTGAAAGTTTCTTCGGTTCGCATCTAGCCTTCTTGTAGCTGTGCTGACAGGGAGGAACGAGTGGTCATCCACCGGATCGTTGTATTTCTAGAAGCGGCCTCCAGTAGCCTTGCACATGGAGGGATGATATTGCTTCTAGGACGGCACCTTTGGGCATGCCTTGATTTCAGACCACTTTCTCAAATTTTTTAATTTAATATTTTATTATTTTAAAGAAAATCATATGTAACTTTATTTTATCTATCTTGTGCCTATCATCTCATTTCCAACATGGTAATTAATTTCCATGTCTCTAGCCATTTGCAATCCTTCACAAAAAAACCAGATGAATCAAATTTTATAGAACAGTTATTATCATGACAAAATTGTTGAACAGATAACAATTTTTTCTTAATGGAAGGAACGACTAAAATATTATGGAAAGAAAAGTTAGTATGAGGTGTATGTAGCCTAGATTCACTAATAGTATGAATAGCAATTTGTTCTTCATTTCCTACTAGAATATGATCACTATCGTGATAAGGTTGAGAGTGTGAAAGTATACCTGAAGTGGTAGTCATGTGGTTTGTCACCACCATGTCAGGGTACCACACCTTTTGATCAAACTCATCCTGTGAAATACTCATGACAATAAAGGACTGTGGTATATCATAGATATATAATTATGATTAAAGCGCTGTCTACACTGAAGTGCTGTGTGATTAAATTTACCACATATCTGGCACGTGGGGCCAGATTGCTTCTGAAAGAGGGAAGGGTTAGAGGGGGGTCTGGGAGGCGGTGGGGCTCAATAGTGTGGATGGTGCTGTTGGTAGTAGTTGGGCTGAGCACCATATTGATAGTTAGTCATCAGTCCTGGTCGCTGGTGTTGTCCTCCACGATTGCCTTTGCCTCCACGAGATAGATCTCCGTGGCCACCCTGCTTGCCTGGTCGACCACCACGTCATGCAGCCACAAAGGCAGTAGAATTGCCAGTGGGAGGAGTGGAACTGTGAAGAGCACTTAAGTGTTGATTCTGCTGTTCCTCCTGAATAAGAAGCAGGCGAAGCTCCTCAAGATCAGGAAGATTACCACGCATAATAACAGTGGTAATGAACTCCTGTACTCCTCAGAAAGACCATGAAGAGCAGCCATCATAAGCTCACGATCTGTCTCATGATCACCAATAGAGCGAACTCTTTGACCAACATCCTTAATTTTTAGAATATAGTCAGAAACAAACATAGTGCCGTTCTTCAAAAGACGAAGCTCACTCGCCAGCTGGAACTCCATAGTGGTGGTCTTGTCACCAAAGTGCTTCTCAATGGCAAGTCAAATGTCCCTAGCAATGTTCTTATTACCAGAAGGAATGTGTTGAAGCATTGTAGGAGACATGATGGCAGCAAGCCACAGTTGAACAGTGCTGTCCTTCTCCTGCCAGGTCTTAAATGCCGGATTCTAAGGATGATTTTTTGAATCATCTTCAATAAACACAGGAGGCGGAAGGCTGGTATCGTTCACATGTCCTAACATCTTAAAGGTAAAAAGAACATTAGAAAAGACCTTCTAAAGTAAGTTGTTCTCAGTCAGCTTGATGGTGACAAGACTCTTGATGTTGACGATCGGAAGAGACATAGTAGTGGAACTAGAAGTCATGGCCGAGACTAGTATGGCGTGGCGACATAGCTGGGATCAAGGGCGTGAGCCCTATAGCTCTGATACCATGCTAGAAAGGATAGAAGGGATAAATTTGCTAGAAATGATAGAAGGGATAAATTTGCTATATTACTTGATACTCCAATATATTATAGGATGCCTCCTTATATATACAAGAGGTAAACCAAGATAGGTAAGTAGCAGCTTATGGCTACTCATATACAACTTGTACACAACCCATGTACAACTCACCCAGATCTTACTAGAAAGGAAAGCTAGCTAGGTGTATTCTGACAACTAACATAAATCTTACTAGAGAGAAAAGCTAGCTAGGTGTATCCTTACTAAAGAGGAAAGCTAGCTAGGTGTATTCTGATAACTAATACAAATCTTGATAGAGAGGAAAGCTAGCTAGGTGTATCATGACAACTAATACAAATCTGTCTAACACCTCTAAGTTGGACTTTGCTATTCTTTTATTAAATTGAGTGGTAACATCTGTTTTTTTTCCATTGTTTAGGCGAATTATTGATTTTGGTAGTGCCATTGATGATTTTACCATGAAGCATTTATACGGGTCTGGGCCAACCAGGTACAATTCATTATCCTTGTTTAATAATCCTCTTAACTGTTTAAGTTTTTCTAGCTTCTTGAATAAACAATTTCCTTATTTAAATTTGTATCATAAATTGATATCTAGTGTTTTTCGGATGATGGTTCCTTGCTTTCTTGAGATATCATTGTCATTTTTACCACAAAAACTGAACAGGCTTTCTAAGTTCTCTCACATTCCATGCAATCTTTGACCATAGCAACTGCCAAAAGGAAAACTTTACAGTATTTGAGACTCCTAGTAATCTGCATGACCCCAACTTGCATAGCCATTTAAATCCATTGAAGGACAAGGAGAAGGCCGCTCTTGGACACAAGCATAAATCGTTGACAATCCGGGTTACCAAGATCTCTAAATTACTGTAGGGTTTTTATTTTAGTGGCCGCTTAAGTCAAAAATTGCAATGAATTTCCTATCTAGAAATTCTTCCACCTCCTCTTCCTTCAGAGGTGAAGGTGCCAGTTCTGAAAGGGCCTTGATTGAACTGCTAAGAAAGCAGGTTGAGAAATGGATGGTCCCTAAGGTGCCTGTAAGATCAGTTTACAAAACTAATTGGATACTTCCCAGCTCAAGAATCAAGGTGTTAGAAAAAACAGTGTCAATTTCCAATGACCATGAGTTAATTCCTATAATTACGCAAGAGTTAATCAAAACCCATAAGCCAAAATTTGAATTTCTCCATATTGGCCTATTACAAGTAGTTGTAAAACCGTTAATCAGAAGAGGCCTCAACTCTGCAATCCTACTGTGTCTTAAAGATGGGAGGTTTATTGAGTACCAAGACGCCCTCTTAGGAATGGTGGAATCCAGTCTTTATGATGGACCTAGTTATTTCATTTGTAATAAAGACTTAATGGTGAAAATAGAGGATAAGAACATCTTAAAATCCCTTGAACTTTAAATCAAACTTCGTAACCTTAAAATGCTTCCTGGTTCATTTCCAGCAGCAGTATTAATTAGAATGTATTACAAAACTGCAAATTCCTTAAACGATATAGGAGCAATTAATAGAAGAACATTAGGACAGACCGACTACTTTCAGACAGCTCCAAATAAGTGAAATATTTTTGTTCCAAAAACTTTAATTTGGGACCAAGTCTCTCTCCCTGAGGACTGGGTGCTAAAGAAAACAGTGCCAGCCATCCGACGAACAATCTAGGCTTGAGTCCATTACCACAACAGTTGAGGGTGATGTCTCTATTAGATTTAATTGGATGCAGATAGACAGAAGTAACAGTTTCTGAATTGAGTCCCCAACTGTTACTTCAAGCTCATCCACCGTCCCGCGTCGATAGAGTTGTTCTGTTGAGGTCAAGTCAAGTCGATAGTAAGCCAAATGTGCCTCAACCCTCATACCAAGAACAGACTCAATCTCCTCTCATCTCACCAACCTATTCCCAGATGGCTGATCCAGAAATCTGTGCCATCATATCAGAGTTAACTTCTTTGAATGGTTTGAAATAGAAAATGCACCTTAGGAAGTTAATATGATTAAAGGCAAGATAATTGTATCCTGGCAAGATGAGAAAGGCTGCATAATTGAACGCATTCATTCCCTCTCTAGGAACTAAAAATCCCTGTTAAGGAAACACAGTTGATAGCATCTCCTTTTAAAATCAAATCTGATCCTGATGAAACTGCAAATGGCCGAGATTTAAAAAACATTAAAGAATAAAATAACTTTACGAACCACAATTTGAAAACAATTGGAGATCAGTTAATAAGAATTGAAGAAAAGATCTCTGAAGAAAAATTCGACACAAAATCTTTAAATAGCAAAATCCCAGTTTTTAAACCCTTTGAGATATCATAAAACCAGTGCAAACAACTACAAGGCAAAGATCTACTAGAAGAAATTAACAAAAGACTTGACACTTTAGAATTAATTAACTCAGTTTTGGACACCCCAAAACGATCAGACAAGCGAAAGTCCATTGCTGTTCTGGCCCAGGAAGAAATAAGTGAATCTAGTGAAACAGATGAGCCTATCCAATCTGAAAACGAGAGCAGCCCAACTTTAGAAAGTAGCCCAAGACTACCTTTGGGAATTAACAAGATAAGGGGATGGGCAGGCCCACAGAAGCCCTACTGGTCCAATATGCAAAGACCCTTTTGGCCCAGGCCTACCATGCGTGACATAGGCCTTAAAGAAAAACCTTTGATTCAACTAAACCAATACTCAGCTAACACCATCTATGAATGAAACATAGATGCGCTAACTGAGTAAAATATTTTAAATATCTTTCAAGAAATAACAATGGTTTCAACTGCTTATAAAACCAGAGGCAAAACCTTGGACCACTCAATAGCCCAAGCCTTAGTCGCTGACTTTGCAGGCCAGCTAAAAGGCGGGTGGGACTTCTATTTAGAAGAAGAAGATAAAGCCCAAATCCTTACTACAGTCAAAAAGATTGCAGATGGATAAGTCCTTAAAGATGAAGAAGGGCAGGAAATGCAAGATGCTGTTCCTACCCTAATTTTTGCCATTACTAAACATTTTATAGGAGATCCATCAAAGTTTAGAGATAGAACTGCTGAAATCCTAACAAATTTAAAATGCAAAAAACTCCGAGACTTAAAGTGATACAAAGATATTTTCCTAACAAGAGTCTTAACTCGAGATGATTGCAACCAGTTCTTTTGGGAGGAAAAATTCCTGGCTGGTTTGCCAATAGTTTTTTCTGAAAAAATCAGAACTAACCTAAGAAACCAACATAATGGGAGAATACCCTATGACAAATTAACCTATGGAGATCTAAGAAATGCTACAAATGAGGAAGGATTAAACCTTTGAAATGAATTAAGGCTAAAACAACAACTAAAGGAGGAGGAAATCTCAAGCAAAAAAGAACTTGGAGGTTTTTGTCAGCAATTTGGCCTCCAACAAATTAACCCAATAAAAAAGCATATGAAGAAAAAGAAATGCAAAAGTTGCCAAAAAAAACAAAAGCTTTTAAAACAGCTTGGAAACCCCAAAGAACATATGGCCAAAAGGCATTTAAGCCACAAATTTATAAGCCTAAACCCAAACCATTTATTAAAAAGGATAAAGAAAAACAATTCATCAAGAAAGAAAAACCACCGGTTTGTTATAGATGTGGAAGAATTGGACACTATTCTAATAATTGTAAAATGAAATGGGAAATAAATAATATTGAAATCGATGAATCAAATTTAATAGGCTTAATCAAAGAAAACCTCAAAAATCTCCTATTAAACTCTGACCCAAGTTTCTCTGATTCAGAAGAAGAGGGGACAGACATGGTCACAGATTCATCAGACGGTGAAATCTGTGTAATCACTAAAGAACAAGATCTACTAGATTTTATTGATAAGATTCAAGATCCGGACATTAAAAAAGACTATTTAATACAACTAAAAGATTCTCTAATTGAAGAAAGGAAAGAAAAGGAAATCCAGCCTTATAACTTGAGCAACGTGCTAAAGAAGTTTGAATCAAATGAAAAGAAACCTTTAACCCTCCAAGATCTACAAAAAGAAATAAACCATATTAAGGAAGAAATCAATCAGATCAGAGGACAACTAAAGCAAATAGAAAAAGAAAAAGAAGCTGAGGATGTAGTTAAAGATGACCGGGACTTTATTGAAATCATCTCACAAATAACTATCCAAAAGAGGAATGTAAATATTTTTATAACAATTGAGGACTTCAGACTAGACACAATCGCTCTTATAGATTTTGGTGCAAATTCAAATTGTATACAAGAAGGATTAATCCCAACTAAATTTTTTGAAAAAATTAAGGAAAAGTTGAATACCGCTAGTGGATAGAATTAAAAATCAAATACAAACTAATGAATGCTTATGTTTGTAATAATAACATATGCCTCAAAACACCTTTCATTCCAATCGGAAATTTGAATCAGATGGTGATCTTAGGAACACCATTCTTAAGATTAATAAAACCCTTCCAAGTAGTTGAAGAAGGAATTAAAGCAAAATTTTTAGGCCAAGACTTGATCTTTTAGTTTGTCCAACAACCATTTTATAAAACCCTAGAACTTCTAAAAAATCAGACTACAAACCAAATAGAAAGAGAACAGAAACAAATTGAATTCTTAAAAGAAGAAGTAAGCTTTAAAAAAAAGAACACCTGAAGAATCCTTCAATCAAAGAAAGAATACAAAATTTAAAAGATGAGGTTATCCAAAACAATTGCTCTGAATCATCCAACACCTTCTGTAGCAGGAAAAAATACATTGTTGACCTACCCTATGAAGAAGGCTTTAGTGAATCTAAAATCCCAACTAAAGCTAGGCCCATCCAAATGAATAGTCAATTGCTAGAATATTGTAAAGAACAAGGTTTACGGACTCGGTACCAAAACACATGCCGGTAGCCGGTCGGTATGGTATGGTACCATACCATACTGCCCTGTATCGCTAATAAAAAAAACAAAAAAAAAATCCCATCCAATGGCCAATAAAAAAAAATCGTCCTGTATCGTACTGTACCGGTGCCGTACTGCCCCATACTGGACCAAACCATCCAGTATTAGCCTGTATCATACCGTACCGACCGGTTCGGTTCGATTCAAGCCATTTTTCGAAAAATCGTCCTGAATCATTTCGGTTCCCCGCCAGTAAGGTATGGTACGAGGTGTACCGACTGGTTCGGACCTGTACGGAATACCATGGTAAAAAGAATTAAAAACCTATTAGAAAGAAAACTAATCAGGTCTAGCAGGTCTCCATGGTCCTACTTTGCTTTCCATGTTCAAAAGCTAGCAGAATTAGAAAGAGGATTGGCAAGGCTAGTAATTAATTACAAACCTTTAAACACCACATTAAAATGGATAAGATATCCAATTCCAGTTAAGAAAGACTTGTTATCAAGAATCGTTGGTGCAAAAGTTTTTTCCAAATTTGACCTCAAATATGGATTTTGGCAAATAGAGATAAGTGGGAAAGACAGGTATAAACTGCTTTTACGGTACCATTTGGACAATTTGAATGGAATGTAATGCTATTCGGACTCAAAAATGCTCTCTCTAAATTTCAGAGAACTATATATGAAATATTCATTGCATACACAAAGTTTATAATAGCATATATTGATAATATCTTAATCTTTTCTGAATCTATTGATCAACATTTTCAACATTTAGAAATCTTTAGACAAGAGACAACTAAAAATGGGTTAGTGCTCTCAAAATCCAAAATGGAACTTTTTAAAACTCAAATCAGATTCTTAGGTTATGAAATTAGTCAAGGGACAAAACCCATTCAGAAATCTATAGAATTTGCTAGCAAATTTCCAGACCAAATCTTAAACAAATCACAACTCCAAAAATTTTTGAGTTGCCTCAACTATGTATTTGACTATTACAAAAATTTAAAAACGGTCACAAAACCCTTAGATGAAAGACTAAGAAAAAATCCTCTACCATGGACCTACAAACAAACCTAAGCCGTAAAAACAATAAAAACCTAGATA
The DNA here is from genome assembly GCA_006176705.1 of Cocos nucifera. Taxonomy (NCBI): domain Eukaryota; kingdom Viridiplantae; phylum Streptophyta; class Magnoliopsida; order Arecales; family Arecaceae; genus Cocos; species Cocos nucifera. The sequence goes on from QRFJ01000194.1 coordinate 1,689,702, forward strand.
AAGACTTTACCATGCTTACATTTAGCCAATCCAAAATTATTCAAAATAATAGAGACGAATGCCTCAGAAGTTGGATATGGTGGAATTTTAAGGCAAACAAACAATAACAAGGAAGAACTTGTACAATATCACTCAGGAATCTGGAATCACACACAACAAAAATATTCAACTATCAAAAAAGAAGTTTTGTCTATTGTTTTATGCATTTTAAAATTCCAAAGTGATCTTTTAAATCAAAATTTTTTACTTAGAGTAGATTCCCAATCTACAAAATATATTTTGAAAAAGGACGTAAAGAATTTAGCTTCAAAACAGATTTTTGCTCGTTGGTAAGCTGTTCTATCTGTTTTTGATTTTGATATTGAATACCAAAAAGGGAATTACAACTCTCTTCCTGACTTCTTATTCTGTGAGTTTCTACGGGAAAAGCTCCATGGCACCTGCTAAGAAATTTGGTACAACTGGCCAAACCCAAAAACAAACCAAATTAGACTATGCCCAGTCCTCCTCAACCAACCCAAAACATCTCTTGCTTTGGCCAAACCATCTTCGTCCTATGGACCTGAACCTGAACCCAAAACCTGGTACAAAATAGTAATGCAAGAGGAACAGAAAAAAAAGAACAGTCCCTATCCTTTTTCACTACTCAACTTGCTGATCTGGCAGGGGCTAACCCTGCACTACTAGACTTAGACATTTTCAAAAAGGCTATAGTAGACTCTGCTCAGAGTATGCAAATCATGACTTTAAATTAAAAATTGATAGTCGGGATTTCGGACCCAACTGAAACTCAGTTTTTTCCTCCAAAAAGGGCCGCAACCCCTTATTTTGATAAAAAACTTCCCTAACAAATACTAATTGTGGAGGATGAGTATGTTGCAAGCACACCTAGACAAGTGGCCGAAAAACTTTTTCTTCCAACATGGCATTTTCAACTAAAAGACATACAAAAGACCTGAAAATTTACTGAATTTATACTAGTAGATATTGACTCTATTGCTATTAAACATTACAAAGACAAAAATAATCCCAATATTATTACTCTACGGTTCAAATTTTGATGGTCCTCACACCCACTGCATGGGGTGATCACCCCTCCAATTTCAAAAGATTTTTCATTGAATTTTCACCCCAATACTTCAACTATTGGGACTACTATACACCTTGGTACACTGCCTTTCGGTACCGAAACCCGAATTTCAAATAGTCTTGGCTCTTCTACTTCAAAATAGGAGCTTCTTACCAATTTTCCTGTTGGTTCAACAACTGGTGGGACTATTATGGTCCCATTCCTGAAATTCTCCCTACTTTTACCCTGAAGGTTTTAATTTATTCAAAGAGAGCCATCCTTCCTTCCCAAAATCAAAATTTCTCAATTTTGCTTGAATTTTATTCCTAATTTTTCCTTGGATTACATCTTGTGAGTACATATTTATTCAAAATCCACCTCTCCCATCTACTTTAGGTAGAAAATTCAAAGTGAAATGATGGTAGGAGTTCAACCCAGAATGAGCCACTAAATCCAAAGTCCTGGAATGGTTAACTCACTATTCTCTCCAGGTCATCCTTGTAATTCATCTCTTAACAACAAAATTCTTGCAACAAAAGTCCAAGACCAATGCTTGCCTTGTAGGAGCAAAATCTAAATCAGAATACAAGAAACTGTTAGTAGAGTCATTGGAAAAATTAGAAGTAGATGAAGGCGATCAAGCCAGCTCGTCTTCCGACCCCCAGATACAGCTTGAAGATGAATAGTTCTTAGAACTGTAACATCATTAATTTCCTGAGTAATTCGGCCAACATGCAACAGTAGCAGCAAAAGACACCTAATCAAGCCAACATGCAACAGTGCCAACAAAGGACACGTTGCACAAGCATCATGTGACCTTTGCACTGAAAGCACACTCCAGCTCATCAGGTTCCAAAGTAGTCAAACAAAAGCATCTAATCATGGAAAGCACACTCCACTCCAGCATAAAGGACACTCTAGCTTATCAGATTCCAAAGCAATCAGACAAAAGCATATAGTCACCAAAAGCATACTCTACTCCAACATAAAAAAAAAATACTCCAGCTCATCGGATTCCAAAGCAATTTGATAAAAGCATCTAATCTTTGCACTGAAAGCATACTCTACTCCAGCATGAAAGGACACCCTACTCTAGTACAATAGACACCTCACTATTGGATTTTAAGGTCCCTGAAGTCCGCCCAAGCTCTATAAAACAAGGAATCAAAGACTAAGGAGGACAGAGCATTTCTTCCACCGGCCTAGCTCTAGGCCAACTATTCTTCATCCTCATCCTCAAGTTACTATTAGTACTCTAGAGCCTCTTCAAGAGAAACCTAAATCTCAGTATCCAAAATCTCAAATATTTTCTCTTGTATCCAATCATTGTTCTACTTTCAATCCAAGTGAATGGTTGTAATTCCTTTTATTTCTCAATAAAGTTCGTTCTTTTTAATCCAAAACCTTGACTTATGTTTGGTTGTTTATTGTAGCGACTTCTACAAGTAATTTTAAGCTTTCAAACTACTGTAAGTTGGATATGGTAGAATTTTAAAGCAGAAAAACAATAATAAGGAAGAACCTGTACAATATCACTCAGTAGTATGGAGTCACACAACAAAAATATTTAACTATCAAAAAAGAAGTTTTGTCTATTGTTTTATGCGTTTTAAAGTTCCAAAGTGATCTTTTAAATCAAAAATTTTTACTTAGAGTAGATTGCCAATCTACAAAATATATTTTGAAAAAGGAAGTTGTTGGTGCGGAAATCCGTCTTGAGGTCGGATGGTTGGAGTTGTAGGATGGCGGCGAGTCGACGACGATGGGACGGAGGCGGCCGTACCTACAAGAGAAATTCTTGACCGGAGTTGGCTTCAGCAGGGATCCTCCGACGCTCAAGTCAGTTTTCCGTTCAACAGAAGGAAGAAAATGAGCATTTGGAGAGAAGAAATTGCGTACCTTGGGGTCCCTCTTTTGCTTCTTTTATAGAAGGATTCTGAGTTTGTTAGGATGGGTTGTGGGTTGTTAGTCGTGGGAGAGCAGTGGGTTATCAGAGATATTTTGTTTGTCCACTAGAATATTCCTAGAAATTATGTCAGGTATTGTCCCCTCATGGCATGCGGGAGGGGAGAACCATCTCTTAATTATATGAGTTGACGACTTAGAGTCAAGAGTGGGGACTTTAGCCCTTGGGAACATCTTCAATCAGGACTTCGGCCTTTTTAAGTTTGGCTTGAATTAGGACCTCGGCTTCAACCTTCTCACGACCTTCAATTCAGCCTTCAGAAGATCTTTGCTTCCATCTCTTGATAACTTTAAGTTCGGCCTAAGATAGAACCTCGGTTTTAGCCTTCTGAAGACCTTTAATCGGCCTATATTGTGACTCTAGCTTTCCTCTTTTGGTGACTTCAAGCTCGGTCTGAAATAGGATCTTGGCCTTAGCCTTCCGAAGACCTTCAATCAGCCCTTATTGTGACTCTAGCTTCCTTCTTTTGGTGATTTCAAGCTCGGCCTGAAATAGGACCTCGGCCACAACCTTCCGAAGACCTTCAATCAACCGACATTATGACCCAGGCCTTCATCTTTTGATGACTTCGAGTTTGGCTTGAAATAGGACCTTGGCCTCAGCCTTTCGAAGATCTTCAATCAGCCCTTATTGTGACTCTAGCTTCCCTCTTTTGGTGATTTCAAGCTCGGCCTAAAATAGGACCTCGGCCACAGCCTTCCGAAGACCTTCAATCAGCCTACATTATGACCCAGGCATTCATCCTTTGATGACTTCGAGTTCGGCCTGAAATAAGACCTCGGCCTTAGCCTTCTCATAACCTTTAATTTAGCCTTCAGAAAACCTTTGCTTCCACCTCTTGATAACTTCAAGTTCAGCATGAGATAGGACCTCGGCCTCTGCCTTCTGAAGACCTTCAATCTGTCTACATTGTGACTCTAGCTTTCCTCTTTTGGTGACTTCAAGCTCGGCCTGAAATAGGACCTTGGTCTCAGTCTTTCGAAGACCTTCAATCAGCTCTTATTATGATCTAGGCCTTCATCCTTTGATGACTTTGAGTTCGACCTTAAATAGGACCTCGGCCTTAGCCTCCGATGACCTTCAATTTAGCCTTATGATAATCTTGGCTTTCATCTCTTGATGAACTTAAGTTCGGCCTGAAACAGGACCTCGGCCTTAGCCTCTGATGACCTTCAATTTAGCCTTCTGAAGATCTTGGCTTTCATCTCTTGATAACTTCAAGCTCGGCTTGAAATAGGCTCTCGACCACAGCCTTTCGAAGATCTTCAATCAGTCTGTATTTTCATGTCTTCGGCAGGCATAAAAGTTCTCCAATAATAGCCCCCTACTTCCAAGTCCGAGCCTTGGTTTGGATGAAGGGAGTATGCTAAATCAAACTTGCCGAAGACATGTCCCTTTTTGTCATATAGACTTAGGATCTTCAGGTTTCTTATTGAAATTGTTTGAAGGTCTTTAATTTTATCCTTAGCTTTTTGAGCTTAGATTTCTGCTGACCTCTGCTTTCTAAGATTGGATTTCTGCACATGCTGATATTTTGAGCTCGAATTTCTGTAGATCTTGACATTTAACCTTGGACCTGAAAATCGGAGGCCTGTACATCCCTCGTAAGGGTTTTTGTCCACGTCAGGATGAGGTCCTCCTGTTCCTGACATGGTTGGTTTTCATCCTTTGTTAGGGCGAGGTCCTTTTCCTATCCTTAACAAAGTCGCAGGGGCACAAAAGGATCGTTGAAAGGGCCTCTCCCCTCCTCCTGTCTTAAATTATCGGAGGTCTTCTAGGGGCACAAAAGGGCTGTTGAAAGGGCCTCTCTTTTCCTCCTGTCTTAAACAACCGGAGGTCTTTTAGGGGCACAAAAGGATCATTGAAAGGGCCTCTCGCCTCCTATTTTAAACAGCCGGAGATCTTCTAGGGGTACAAAAGGATTGTTGAAAGAGCCTCTCCCCTCCTATCTTAAATAACCGGAGGTCCTCATCATCCGTATTAGGACGAGGTCCTCCTGTTCCTGACACGATCGGCCTTCCTATCTCCCTATCAGGACGAGGTTCTCCTCCTGTTCCTGATGGGGTTGGCCTTCCTTTATTAGGACGAGGTTCTCCTATCCCTAATAAAGGTATAGAGGCACAAAAATACCGTTGAAAGAGTCTTTTCCCTCCTCCTGTCTTAAATAATTAGAGATCTTTTAGAGGCACAAAAGGGTCATTGAAAGGACCTCTCTCCTCTTATCTTAAACAACCAGAGGTCTTCTAGGGCACAAAAGGATTATTGAAAGGGCCTCTCCCCTCCTATCTTAAACAACTGGAGGTCTTCATCATCCGTGTCAGGACGAGGCTCTCCTTCTATTCCTGACATGATCGGCCTTCCTATCTTCCTGTCAGGATGAGGTTCTTCTCCTATTCTTGACGGGGTTGGCCTTTCTTTGTCTAGGCGAGGTCCTTCTCCTATTCCTAACAAAGATATAGGGGCACAAAAGGGCCGTTGAAAGAGCCTCTCTCCTCCTATCTTAAACAATCGGAGGTCTTCTAGGGGCACAAAAGAGTCGTTGAAAGGGCTTTTTTCTTCCTATCTTAAATAACTGGAGGTCTTCATCATTCGTGTCAGGACAAGGTCCTTCTATTCTTAACACGGTCAGCTTTCCTGTTCTCCTATCAGAATGAGGTTCTCCTCCTGTTCCTGACAGGGTCGGTCTTTCTTTGTTAGGGTGAGGTCCTCCTCCTGTCTCTAACAAAGGTATAGAGGCACAAAAGGGCCGTTGAAAAGGCCTCTCCCCTCCTGTCTTAAATAATCGGAGGTCTTCTTTGGTTGATGTTCTTGTTAAGTCTACTTGCTTGGTCTTGATTTTTTTCTTGGCTTGAACTTGGGCTTGATAGTTTGGCCTTGGTTGCGATTTTGACTTTGGCTTGGCTGTAATTTTAACTTCAGCTTGGTTGTGATTTTAACTTCAGCTTATCATTGATTCTGACCTTGGCTTGGCCTTGAATCTAACCTCAGCTCAACTTAGGCTTTAACCTTGGATTGGTCTTTTGGTGAGCTCAGCTTACTGAGGTTGGGTTTCTATTAGCCTTGGATTTATATGATCTTTACCCTGGACTTATTTTGCTTGCATCTCGGATTGGTCTGGATTCTAACTTCAGCTTCAGCTTTAATTTCTTGAACTCAGTCTTAATTGGCTTTGGGTTTGGCCATAATTTTGGCATCCTATAGCCCTGCAAGAAAGAAAAAGAAAAGAAAAATAATAATGGATAAAAATTTGAAAGTCTTTTACCATGAGTTCTCTATTTGGGAGATCTTGGGTTCTGTTTGACCACTTTGATTCAGATCAGATTTTGTCTTCTACTTCTTTCTCTTCTTCTCTCTTTTCGTTTTGTATTAACTTGGCTATGGTGGGTGAAATTCACAGGACCGCGTGCCGAGGTTGTAGCATTTTGCTCCTAAGTGAGCTCCGGCGTAGTATGATACAAGATTCATATGGGAGGACTTTGGAAAAGGTCAAACAAGTGCATGTGCAGGGGACTTCGGTCGCAGAGCGCATGAATCTCGGTGCGTGGGGCGACCTCGGCCATGTTGGGAGTGCTCAGGCCTTGTGGGGACTTCGGCACCACATGTACGAAGACTTTGTGGGCCGCTTGGTGGCGAGTTCAGTTGTGTTAGAGGTGCATAGACTTCGGCGCCGCTGCGGCAAGTTTGTCTGTACTTGGACGCACAGGGGAGAGGGTCAACGTCATTGAGAGGACTTCAGTCGTGCCTGGACATGCGGGAAAGAAGATCAGTAAGGGGAAAGAGGATCGGCTGGTTGGTCTCTCCCTTTCTTCTCTTATTCTTTCTTTTCCTTTCTTTCTTTTTTTTTAAATTATTATTATTTTATTTATTTATTTATTTATTTTTATTTTTTATTTTTTTATGGAGATCGGTGCCCTTGAGATCGCTATGGAGGACCTCGGCGCCACCGCGGGCTGTTGCAACGGGTTCGAACGCACCCGAGCACGGGGGAAGAAGGTCAGAGCCACCGGGATTAGGAGGGAGAAGAAGGTCGGAGCCGTTGCGGGCCACGCCCGGGAGCACGGGGGAGGAAAAGGTTGGCAATGCCGTGACAGGTTCGGACCATGCCCAGGACCGCAGAAGAAAAAGATCAGCGGCGCTGTGACCGACTCTAGCTATCGTTCGGAACTACGAAGGGGATCGATGCGCAGGGAGGAGATCGGCTGGGCCGGAGGTCGTGCGACGGGTGCAAGCGAGAGAGGAGATCAGCCGGAGATGCGATGGGCGCGGGCAAGAGAGATTTGCGGCGGAGGGGAGATCGACCGGAGATGCGATGGGTGCGGGCAAGAGAGATCTGCGGGGGTTGCTTGAGCTCAGCTCGGGAACGAGAAGATCAGACGGTCACCGCGAGTTTGGAGGAGGTCGGAAGGGCATCACGGGTTCGGAGGAGGCTAGAGGGACATGGTGAGTTCGAAGGGGGCTGGAGGGGCACCATGGATTCGGAGGAGGTCGGAGGGACGCCGTGAGTTCGAAGGAGGCCGGCCGGATGGCTGTGACGAGCATGGGGGGTCTGCCGGAGGTGCAGGGGCGAGGCCCGCGGATGCTGACCCCGCTCCCCTTTCTCCTTTCTTTGTTTCTTCTTTTTCATTCATTTTTTTTTGAGACGGGAACTGAACACCCTTTCTTTTTTCTTCTATTTTTTTTCCTCTTTTTTTTTTGATGAGGTTCACCATCAACAATTGAGTTTAATCGATCGTTGGGATAGAGCTTGACAACTATTTGAACCATATTATGTGATTTGTAGCTGCTGTCCTTCCTTGGATACTTTCAACCATAGATATATCAAAAATTAGTCACATAGCTCAATTTTTAGAGAAACCGAACTTTAAATATAGGATAAATTGATGATCCTAAATGATTTTTGATGGTAAAAGGACTACTTTAATTACAATCATGCTGTTGAGTCCCTCAAGGGAATCTTCCATATCTCTGCAAACCATTACTGTATTATAGTTACCGCTTTAGTTATAACCAAGATATGATAAATGTTGAGGTATCCTTGTCCGCCCTTTGCGAGTCGAAGTCTGAGCAAATCTGCTGATAGTTTTGAAGTGAGAAGAGCCATATGCAATTGTAGATAGTAGAAATCAGGTGGTGCACAACAGTAGCTGAATTTTGGGATCTACATATTTTATTAGCAGAGTAACGTATGAAAAGCAATAAATAGTTGCAGCAGTGTCTAAGAAAATGGCACATCCCTGCATGGCATAATTGAAGAACTAGGCACAAGGTCGAAGAACAAGGCAATTGCACTTGAATGAATAATAATAGCTGGAGCATAAGAGAAGGAAATAGCATTCATTTTAGCTCTAAATAGAAATTAGCCCAGCCAATAAGAAGCCTTTGTTCATGGACCTGACAATAGCTTATTTGAGACAGGACAACCTTAGCTTGAAGAACGTAGCTCTGATTTGACCCAAATAGGTAAAATTTGTGATCTATGGGAGTAATGAACAGAAATAATATCTTGGTTCTACCATAACAATTGGTGGCCTAAACCCATCAATATGATTGTTAAAGTAATAAGAGCACACTGCTTTATTAGATGATTCACAAATAAAACATCTTGTAGCAGGAAATAGGTATCCAAATGAAGATGCAATAAGTATAACATGTAGGTTTATGCCAAAGTAACCACCGACCCAGGAAAGCCTCTCTTTGCTCTCCTCTAATTTTTTTTTTTATGATACCCTTCCATTTTTAATCTCTCTCGGGACCTTAGCCTCTCCATTTATTTTGGATCTCAGGGGTTTTCTTTATTTTGCCCAGTATATTGGAGTGCAAATGAAGATCCCCCTTCTAATGCTCGATTCTATCCAAAACTCGAGAATGGAAGAAAAATCAAGAATGTAATATGACTAAAAAAAATTTGCATAATAATATTTCTTATCTGGATCTTGTGACGTCTTTGCTGGTTCGGATCATCGTTGTTATGATCATTTTTTTTTGTCTGGATCCTCTCTCCGATTGAAATTTCTTTCTTATTTGGAGCCCTTCAGTTTGAGCCTGGATGGGACTTATTAAAGATGGATGCCGAATCTCGTTGGCATTGGAGCAACGTGACGGAGCTCCTCTTGTTAGACGCTCATTTTTTTCCATAAACGGGCTCAAAGAATCCTTCCTCTAGCTGTTGGTGTGGAAATCCATCTTGAGGTTGGATGACTGGAGTTGTAGGATAGCGGCGAGTCGACGGCGATGGGACGGAGGTGGCCATACCTGCAAGAGAAGTTCTTGACCGAAGTTGGCTCCGACAAGGATCCTTCGAAGCTCAAGTCAGTTTTTCGTTCAATAGAAGGAAGAAGATGAGCGTTTGGAGAGAAGAAGTTGCGTACCTTGGGGTTCCTCTTTTTCCTCTTTTATAAAAGGATCTGGAGTTTGTTAGGATGGGTTGTGGGTTGTTAGTCGTGGGAGAGCAGTGGGTTGTCAGAGATATTTTGTTTGCTCACTAGAATATTCCTAGAAATCATGTCAGGTATTTCCCCCTCATGGCATGCGGGAGGGGGGAACCATCTCTTAATTATGTGAGTTGACGACCTGGAGTCAAGAGTAGGGACTTCAGCCCTTGGAAACATCTTCAATTAGGACTTCGACCTGAATTAGGACCTCGGTCTCAGCCTTCTCATGACCTTCAATGCAACCTTCAGAAGACCTTTGCTTCCACCTCTTGATAACTTCAAGTTCGGCCTGAGATAGGACCTCGGCCTCAGCCTTCTGAAGATCTTTAATCAGTCTATATTGTGACTCTAGCTTCCCTCTTTTCGATCTGAAATAGGACCTCGACCTCAGCCTTCCGAAGATCTTCAATCAGCCCTTATTGTGATTCTAGCTTCCCTCTTTTGGTGATTTCAAGCTCGTCCTGAAATAGAACCTCGGCTATAGCCTTTCGGAGACCTTCAATCAGCCTACATTGTGACCCAGGCCTTCATCCTTTGACGACTTCGAGTTCGGCCTGAAATAGGACCTCGGCCTCAGCCTTTTGAAGACCTTCAATCAACCCTTATTGTGATTCTAGCTTCCTTTTTTTGGTGATTTCAAGCTCGGCCTGAAATAGGACCTCGATCACAGCCTTCCGAAGATCTTCAATTAGCCTACATTGTGACCTAGATCTTCATCCTTTGATGACTTCGAATTTGGCTTGAAATAGGACCTCGGCCTCAGCCTTCTCATGACCTTCAATTCAGCCTTCAGAAGATCTTTGCTTCCACTTCTTGATAACTTCAAGTTCGGCCTGAAAAAGGACCTTGGACTTAGCCTTTTGAAGACCTTCAATCTGTCTACATTATGACTCTAGCTTCCCTTTTTTGGTGACTTCAAGCTTGGCCTGAAATAAGACCTTGGCCTCAGCCTTCCGAAGATCTTCAATAGCCCTTATTATGACCCAGGCCTTCATCTTTTGATGATTTCGAGTTCGGCCTGAAATAGGACATCAGCCTTAGCCTCCGATGATCTTCAATTTATCCTTCTGAAGACCTTGGCTTCCATCTCTTGATGAACTTAAGTTCTGCCTGAAATAGGATCTCGGCCTTAGTCTCCGATGACCTTCAATTTAGCTTTCTGAAGATCTTGGCTTCCATCTCTTGATAATTTCAAGTTCGGCTTGAAATAGAACCTTGGCCACAGCCTTCCGAAGACCTTCAATCAGCCTGTATTCTCATGTCTTCTGCAGGCATAAAAGTCTCCCAACAGACGTAAAGAATTTAGCTTCAAAATAGATTTTTGCCCGTTGGTATGCTATTCTATTTGTTTTTGATTTTGATATTGAATACAAAAAAAGGAAATACAACTCTCTTCATGACTTCTTATTCCATGAGTTTCTACGGGAAAAGCTCCGTGGCACCTCCTAAGAAATTTGGTACAACTGGCCAAACTCAAAAACAAACCAAATTAGACTATGCCCAGTCCTCAACCAACCTATGACATCTCTTGCTTTGGCCAAACCACCTTCATCCTATGGACTTGAACCCTTGCCTTTTAATTACTCTTTTACCCTTGCCTTGTCCCAATCAAGATAAAATGCTTTAAGTAATAAGAGTAAAAGATTTTTATTAAACCTTAACGTAGGCATCTTGGTATAGCCGTGCATCCTAAAAGTGGTATATATATATATATATAGACACACACAGTGACACGCATGTATATACATGCTGTGGAACTTTTGACATCAAACACTTCCTCTTAGTTAGCTCTTTTATCCTTTTCTTTTAATCATCATTGACTGCTATGGATACAACTATATGCCACAATATGGTTGATTAGATTTCTACTATCAATGATCAAATCTAAATTAACCTTCTAATAATTGATGCTGAAATTCTAGACAGTACAACTTTGGTCATGGCTGCTTTCACCTCTTTTTTTACCTTTGCAAAAAATTGTTGTTAAAAAAGCATGTATATTTGTTGTACTTATGAAATTTGGTGATTTGGGAGCCTCACCAATAATGCCTTAAATCTAAAAGTAATCTGATGAGGTGATGTAAATTTGGTTGATTGATTCTTTTTTTTTTTTTAAAGTTTGTTGATTTGGCCTGATCTGCAATGTATAGACATTTTATTAATTTAAGCTTTATGTTTTTAAATTACTTTTTATTGAAGATATTTAAAATTGTAAAAATAAGTAATCACAAAATTTAGTACCCTTGTTTGTGTTTTAATTGTTAATGTGCTACATTAATTGCATGCTAATCAATTTAATTTTCAAAACGTTTGGTTTCATCTCAAATGTGCATCTTGTATAAATGCTGTAACAAGCCAAAACCTCAGCCAAAAAGACTAGCTAAGTTGTTATTTGGTATCCTTGGCCTTGCCTAAATGCCTAGGACCTCACCTAACACACAATTGATGTGGGACTAAACAACTGCTCGAACAAGTCCCCACATACTCCCTCTATTTAATTTTTGGTGACCTTGTTAAAGAAAGAACCCAATCACAAAGATCAAATTACAATCACCACAATTAGCTCACGGTCAGCCCTAAAGTGGCCTATGCTGTAGCATCCCATGGTCACATGGGCTGTGGGTCAGTCAGCTTAGATACTATTTGTAATGACCCAAGAGCTCACACATGTCCTGACAAATGTAGCATTGGAATCAACCAAAGCGAATCGCATTTACTCGAGTTGATCATTATACATAGTTGCCCAAGGAGTTGACCTACAAAATCCCTCAAAAGATTTGATATTTTGCAACTAATCTGAATGTGCAAATTAATTAAGAAAATATTTATGTTGGGAGATAAGTAGGTAAATATTTTCTAAGAAACGTAGTGTTTATTTCATATTGCATCTTTAATTCTTAGCATTCACTTTTGAAATTAAATTATACTTAATAATGTAGAAATTGTTTCTAAATAATCAAAATTGTGATTTCTCTATGATGCATGAATAAAGGGTCAGTATTTTGGTATTGGACTCTATACTGTTAGTCTAGTACTATGTTAGTATAGTGTCAATACACCCAATATAGGGGTTGGTTTGGTGTGGCGAGTCTTGGTTTGATAACAAGACTCAATACACCTCCCATACTAAGTCTCAGTTCGATATCGATAATGCATGGGTTTGATTGGTCCCCCCCCACACCCAAAATTACTTGAAGTGCATGTAGCTAACTTGCACTTCAATTGTGAAAAGAAAACCAGAAATATGAATATTAATCAAAATTAATAAGATGTTGTTTTTATGCATTGTAACATGTTGTAGATGCAAATTTTATTTTGGCATTGCAATGATTTCAAGTTCCAAGTGGAAGATGGCCTTGATTAAGAAGCCAGTTTTGGGTGGCTAGAAGGGTTGTAAACATGCTGAACACTAGCAAGCTGATGCTCTAGCTCGAATCAAAATTATTTAGGTTGAGCTCAGAAGAACTTGCTTAAGATCAAGTCATAATATATTTAGTAAGCTTGACCTTGGCAAGATTGGGCTTCAAACATTGAATCATCTAAGCCTTTTTAGCTATTCTAATGGAAAATCCAAAATCTAATATATATATAAGAGAGAGAACCCAAACATTCTTCGTTCTCCTATGTCAGTTTTCCAAGTCTGGAATCAAATCTTGGATTTGAAGCTCTTCTTGGACCATATGATTGTAGTAGTAGGCGGCAGCGAAAGAACATGCCTTCACTAGATCAAGTTCTCAACTAGCCTCAATGCCTCGATCATAGAGATGAAGAGGTAGAATCTAGAGGCTTTTTGGAGGGGATGAACTGTCATGTTTCTTTGGAGAGCAAGAGGTTGGAGATGAGTTTGTGGAGGCATAGGAGGAATTAGAGGTTAGATGAGGGATTTGGAGAGAGGAAAGAGGATGATGGATGTTCGGTGGTTGCTTTGGAACTAAGGATAATTGAATGGTGACCAACCACCCAGTTTGGGACGTACCGAACTGGAATGATCGGTTCTGATTTGGTATATAAACCTGTGCAACTATGCAAGCCGACTCTACCCCCCACCCCCGGCACCCACGACATGTGCGGCCACTCCTTTCAGTGTTGGCACCCTCTCAAAGTCTCCTTTAGCTGATCCTCTCTCTCCTAATGCTCTTTTGAGGCCTTGTTAGGCTGATCCTCTCTCTCCTGACACACTCGCCGCATTATGAAGCCTACTTTGGCTGCTCCTTTCTTCGGACAGATGATTCCCACTCCTCACTCCCTCCCTCCCTCCCCTCCCTTTTTGGGTTAGAGTCTCTTGCTTCCCCTCTTCAAGGGTTCAGGTTTGGGGCTTTGTTTCTATCTCCCCCACTCCTCTATCTCTCTCCCACAGCATCCATGGAACTCCTCCCTAGATCCTGGCCCTCCCCCCTCCACTCTCTCTCCCCCCTCCTTCTCCTTCTCCCTCTCCCCTCCCCATCCTATTTTTGGTTTGCTGTGAAACGGCATGGTATAGACCCATATCATAGCAAACCGGTCGCCGGCTAGCACAACCTCCGATATCAGTTTGGGGAACTTTGTCATGAATATTGGAAGAAGGGAAACAATGGAAGAGATAGTGCAACTTTACATTTTCTTCCATTGAAATGAGCTAATGGATATGAATCCAGGGGCTCCAATGTTTATTTGGAAACAAACACTTGAGCCATTGGATTCAGTAATAAAAACTAGGGGTTTACTTGTTTAAATTAAAATTGTTTCTAGTTAAATATTTTCATAGAATGATATATAATTTACAAAAATCAGCAATCAACATGTTATATATGATATTTATGTTTTGTATTTATTTTTTGAGCTATATTGAACTGAACATGAATGAACTAGGCCTAGCTTGTGTTCAAGTTGTTTACTTTTTATGCTCGAAATTCTTGTGCATGTTTAGTTTTTTCAGTAGTAGAGCATGCTAGTATTTAGCTATAATACAGTCTTAGTTTCAGTGATGCATAGTCCAGCACTAGTTCACAGACTAGTAGACTGTAGATATGTTCCCTATTTCTATGGTTAAAACCCAATCTTCCTTCCTGGGCACTAGCATGTCATCAGCAGGGAAAACAGAAGACTGGTTTAGCTATAACCCTTCTGCTTCAATGGCTCAAATTCACCAATTATGAGAGAACATTCATGAGAGACTCTTTGGCCAAGGTAAAGAGAAGGGGAATGGTGAATTCCTGCGTTTAATGTTTCTGTTATATTGTAAAATATGAATGAGACTTCCATTTTGTAAAAATGAGAAGTGGGAGTTCCTTTTTTTTTTTTTTTGGTTAAAATATAGACATGTGGCTTTGAGGCACTTCGAGGCATTGGTTGAAAAGTTGAATTGTCTCATTAACAATCACAACTGATTAATGGACAAGTTTATGGAGCTAGGAATTTTACATTTTTTAGGTATTTTGTCTGCAAAATGATGTATGAATTAATAATGGCACCTAAAATTTGTCACAGATGTGAGATGAACATTTCATTAGCCTTGTTGACCACTCTATATGGTGCTTCTAGAATAAAATGTTTATCTTGTTTATTATATTTGGTGTTTTAACATTGCAGAATCCAGATGCTTATTCTCTATGTTTCTTTGTTCTTGCACCATGCATGTTTTCCAGGTCTGAACAGACTTTTGAGTATACTCCTCCCGAAGCTCTACTAAATGCGAGCTGGTTTCAGGGGCCGAAAAGTGTAACATTAAAGTTTGTCATAATCTCTCATCTCAATTGGAATATTCTGTTATTTAAAATCTTTGGTCTCCTGTTTGAATTTTCGTTTTTGTTTTATTATCCATTTGTTCTTTAATGACTTCTTCGTTATGAAGTCTGTGTTTTCATGTTAATGCACATTCCTTTTTTTTTTTTTTGCAATTTAATAGAAATTTGTACTCAACAACTCTGTTTTCATCCGTTGATAGGTATGATATGTGGAGTGTGGGAGTTGTGATCCTAGAATTGATCTTAGGATCCCCACATGTTTTTCAGATAAGCGACCGTACCCGTGCTCTGTTGGATCAGCATCTTGAAGGCTGGAGTGAGCACACAAAGGAGCTTGCATACAGGTAAAATGTTAATCTTGAAAAAGTCGATTCTGAAGTCATTTATGGATTAATATTTCAACTTTTGTAATGTAACCTTAAATTTTTTTATTCATCATCATAGATTTGCACATAAGAAATATGTAAATTGTATTGACTGCTGTGCCTATGACCATAATACATGCCATGACATGTTGATCGTCCTGTGGATAGCCTGTCTGATCTCCAATGTTCAACTTCCAATCAGATCCATTTGTCCTTTATAACTTCTTAAGCTCTACAGGAAGTCTCTCTGTGTTGATGAACTCAGTCCTCCAAATGGAAATCTATATTTCATAGATCGTTTGTAATCATGCACTTGCATCTTTTCCAAATATTTTGTTACTGTTGATATTTATGTTGTCCCTTTCACCTGAAAAAAAATAACACAGATGGCTTGCTAAGGTGGAAGAAAGTGAAAACTTATGAACACAAGTGAATGATCATGCAAGTGATTGTCTTAAATTCTTAATGAGAACCTGCTAAAATTGAAGTTTTCTGCTCTAAATATGGGTTGTTGCAACACATATTAGTCAGTCCTTTCGATTTACTGTGAAGTGCCTGCTTGTGGCATGTAGAATTGGGCATGGGTATGATGCTTAGAAGAAATTCTGAAAGATCTGACAAGAATTGACTTAAGATACATATTCGCTCTCAGCAGTCATACCCAAGTCGATGTAAGGTAGCTTGCAACTCATGTTGATGGTAGTTTGAAGCAGGGCCAAAATAGTCCAGTATGCTGGCTTGGAAGAGCTTCCGCCTGATACTTTCTAGTTCCGGCGGTCATACCTGGGTTGATGTAAGATAGCTTCCAACTGATGAGTTGATGGTAGTTTGAAGCAGGACCAAAATAGTCTGGCCTATCTTCTTAGAAGAACTGCCATCCCATACATTCTACGATTCCTCTCTATCATCTTCGAAGAATCATCAAGCGTACTCAGTTTTAGCAATGTCTCCTAAATAATATATTGTGTCCCATTTAATAGATGTAGGTTTAATTGTTGTAGTTTTCCTGTTCAATTCTGTTGTCATGTTTCAGCATGAACTTTAATTTTCTTTTTCTTCCTACTAGAGTCCATCTCAATGTAGCCATCCATGTGGTTTTTGGTTTTCAACACTTATCCTTGTAGTCTATAGTGTCCTTTGTCATTCTTCGTGAAACCTTCTAAGGGTTTAAAACTCAGCTTTAGTTTCAGTCCCTGGGCAGAGTTTTGTTCTGCCGGTTTTGACAGTTTTGGCAACTTTCCTTCAAGTTTCAGAGTTTTTAGTCCAAGGTTTTAAATACTTGTACTGAACCTTACATCGGTTTTTCATCAAAATGGTACGATATCAATAGTAGAATCAATATGTATCGTGTTTGAGAGCCCCAAAGGGGCAGACTGGTGCAATGAATATGTTGTTGATATTGACTGATATGGATTGATACTATGGTACATACAAGTCCAACCACTTTCAATGTCCCAAGGCCCATATGAGTACCATCTTTCCATCAGATTGGTAGTGTACATATGGTACCATCCCATTCTGATGGTATTTGAAAACTTGGATTTCGGTAAAAATGGTTAAAATCCAAAAATTGTGAAAAACCGGAAAAATGAAAAAGATCAGGACATGTTATTTCCTATTATTTGATTGTGCTTTAAGTTTTATAAGATCAAAATTTATTATAGTTTTGGGTAGTTTCAGGATCGAAATAGACTGTTTTGAAGCTTAATGCGATGATATTTACTTATTAGTAAAATTTCAAATATCATTGAAACAAGCATAAATTAATACAAGTTCAAAAGGATATATAATAAATGATATTTACCTATTCAATACCATATATTACTACAATGAGGGTCATGCAAAAAATGGTGGTCATTATCATTACTATCATCATGACCTGGATGGGAGTATTGGTTCTGGGTGAGATGAACATAGTAATGGGAAAGAAAGCTCGCCACTAATCCATGTGATTATGGAATGCTACATTTATTTTTTATAAAAAATGTTATTTTTTTGTGAAATATGTCAAATTTGTTTGTTTGCGATGGTGTGTGAATCATTATTTGTAAAGGCCATTATAAGGGCCTTGGCCTGTCAAGGAATGTTTATCATGTATCCTCTCTTTTTAACTTGAAAATGAAAGAAATTTCATTGAAAATTGGTACCATATAGCCCCTATATGGTTAAATAACTAAGAAATAATTATAAATGATAGAAAATAGGAAATCAAAATTTTAAAAATAGTCATGAGTATGACTAGTTTTGAAGGGTGAGTCTTGGCATAACGGCAAGATTACTTCATTTTGACATGGAGGTTTATGAGTTTCAAACATGGAAACAACCTTTGGCTCTTTGGATGTGGGGGTGAGGCAGTATACTTCTGATCCTCCCTAAACTCCATGATAGTGAGAGATTCATGCATTAGTTGCCATTTATCCATGCTAGTTTGGGCAAAAGTGATTGAAACCACCCAAGAACCACAACCATCTAATCCATGGAATGCGGAACCGTCCTAAACTGGATGGTTCCGGGCATTTTTAGCTATCTTGGCGGCAAATTGGGATTGTTCGGCTAGGGAAAATGGCACCCCGAAGGAGGGAGAGCAAAAGAGAGGGAAAGAGGAAGAGAGAGGAGGCGAGGGAGAGACGGCATGATGCTGCCAAAGGGCCGTGGAGGCCTCCGCGATTTGGCATCGTCCGATATGGCATTTAATCGAGTGAGAAAGAGATAGAAAGGGGGAGTGATTGTACCAGAGGGAGTAGCTGGTGGAGGGTTGCCGAAGGGCGCCGAGTGGCCGCTGTGGCCACTGGGCAGTAGAAAATGCGTGGATGGAGCCATGGCCGCGGAATAGAGGCGACCGTCCCTGTTCACTCATCAGCTTTTTTTTAAAAAGAAGATGAATAATAAAGCCAACAAACCTATTATCGGCTTCAGTGTTTGAGATTTTTTTAAAAAATAAAAAAAAATAGTGAAGCCAACAATGGTTTTGTAGCTTCACTATTTGAGGTTTTTTTAAGTAAAGCCGACAAACCCATTGCTGACTTTATTGTAATCGGGATTTTCTAAAAAAATTTCATGAAACGGGTGATCGCCTCTGTTTCATGCTAACGACGCCATTGCCCCTATTTCATGCTCGCGGCGTCGAGGGCATGATTGTGCTGTCCGGTGGCCACGGCGGCCAGCCAAAGGTCCTCCGGCGGCCTATTCGGTGGCTTCCCCTCTTTTTCCCTCCCCACCTCTCTCTTTCTATCTCTCTCTTGGTAGAGGATTGGTGGATGAAGTGGAGCCTTGTTGGCCCTTCAAGTGCACCGGCGGTTCGCCTGTGGCCACTGCCGGTGTCTCCTCTGGCCACACTCTCCCTCTCTCCCCTCTTCTCCCACCCCTTCCCTCCCCCTCCCCTCTTTTCCTCCTCGTTTGCTTCTTTTCCTATGTCAGTTTGCATTAGTCCGGTCCGATACGGACCTGTACCGTTGGCCGGCCGACCGGCATGGGTTTCAATGCCGAGTCTACAAACCTTGATCTAACCTTTTGACAACTATTTGGGATTGTCTTTATGAATTATTATTTGTCGAGTATTTTTATTTAGGGCATCTCTGATGTTATTTCAAGTTTCTCCATCTCATTCCTCGCAATCTTCATCCATGTTTCTTTAGATGTTCCCTCTTGGTTGTTGTTATTATAAACATAAACCAAAGTACCTATCCTTACTGGAGCTTCCTTAGATCTTCAAGATACATGTCCATAATATCTTAATTGTTCTTTTCATTACTTTATCCTTATTTGATACAACTCCTACAATGCTCAGATATGTCCATTTCTTCATCTTTCTGGTTCTACCCGATATCCATTTTAGCATTTTCATTTCACCTATGTCAACTTATCTTCATGTACTTTATTTATTGCCTAGCATTTTGAGCTATACTTATGTTGCAAGTTGTATTGTTTTATAAAATCTTCCCTTTAGTCTTCAAAGTATATGCCTATCACATAACATATCTAGATGCCTTTCTTCACTTCATCCAACAAGCTCTAATACTATTGCATATATATCTCATTAAGCTTTGCGGTATCTCTTGATCATTAAGTTAATTATTATTAAAGTTCCCAAGATCGACCTTGGTACACTGGAAGTCCGTCTTACTAGTGCTCTTGTACTAGGGAAAGGTCCTCTCCTCACTTCCGGTTCAAAGAACTCTGGATTGCAAAAGTGGAAGAGGGCAGATGCTATATAGCATCGGCTTTGATGTCCCGAATGCTCTCTTTAATAAGGTTGTCTTGACTGGGCTCTTCTTTGTCAGACCTTTACTCATTCACTTGGAGCTCAGCAATATCGCTTTCACTAGAATCAGAGTCATAGGTGCACTTTGACAAATTGATGGTTGGGAATAAGGCTGCAAATGGGTCGGATTGATCCATGATCTGATCCGATCCGACCCAAACCGTTTTAAAGGACCCATGGAGCTGGGTCGGGTTCTAAAATTGGATCCGATCTATTTTTCGAGTCAGGTTTGGATTCACTGAATTTTGATCCAACCCAACCCAATCCAACTCATGAAGACTTTTGGGTTGATTTGGATATTGAGATAAATGACCTAACCCGATTCGACCCAAATCCAATCTAGACCCGAACACTCATCTGAACCCAAACCTATCCCGAGTCTCTCTCTCAGACGCTCTCTTAAAACAAAATAACGCTCTCTCCATCCCTAATTGCTCCTCTCCGTCTCCTAGGCTTCTCTTTTCTTGATCAATCTCTTTTCTTCCCAGCGAAATAGTGATGACTGATGACTTTGGTAGCCGGCGAGATGGCGACTTTGGTGTGCAGCACATGCTTAGTGCTTCGTCTTAAGGTATGCCTTTCTCCAAAACAACAAAATCCTAGATCTAATGTTTTGATTGATTTTTTCTTCTCCATCTTGCCTTATTCTCCTCCATCCTCCATCTCCACCTATGGCTACCTCCTGTACCCTCCTTCCCTCCTACCTGCCACCGCCCTGGCCTGCCCCTCCACTACTAACTTGTCATATGCTGCCGCCACCGCCACCGCCGCCGCCGCCGCCACTCACCCATCCCCGCTCGTTACCCACCTCTCTTCACTTCCCCCTGCCAGCACGTCCCCCTTCATTGCTCCTTAATGCAGCCCTTTCTTTCCTTCGATATATATCGTCGCCTGCATTGCCTCCCTCCACACCACCTTGAACACCCACCTCGGACTTCCCTATAGCCCTAGCAGGCACCCTTGGATCTCGTGGGCCACCTATCATAGTGCCTCTTCCATCGATGGCCGATCGTTATTGCCGATAGATTCTGGCGGTGTTTGGGTCACCAGCTATAAGAAGGTGTTGGTTCCCCTCTAGATCCCAATAGATCTATATTCTGGCCGATCGTTATTACCGGTGGTGTTGGTTCCTCTCTAGATCCCAATAGATCCATATTCTGGTTGATCGTTATCATTGTTAGCGGTGGATCCCCTTTAGATTTTATGTTGGAAAAATTTGCTCACCAGTCACCATACGTAGGACGTTAACCAACACTACCAAATGGAACTTATATTGCTTCAGGTTTGTTCAATTTAATTTGGGTCGAGTATGAGTTAGAATACATATAGCCTCCTGAAAAGAAGTTTGGATGGGTGGGTGAACCTCGTGCCTTACACAAATTTTTTTATTATTCTTTCTTATAACTTAGATCCGAACCGACTCGGTCCTGAATCCGAACTGAATCCGTATTTCATGAATTGGGGCTGGGTTATACATGGATCTAACCTGACCCGAATGACCTGTTGGGTTAAGAAATTTGATCATGGACTTGACCTGGCCCAACCCGATCTTCTATTGGGCTCAGTGTGGGTCCAATATTCAGACCCAATCAAGGAGCCGGGTCAGATCAGGGTCACCCATAGCCCGGTCCAACCCGATCCATTTGCACCTCTAGTTGGGAATCTGTTTCTTTAGTTTGGGCCTATTTGTGCCCCTGGATGTAAGTACCCGCTTGGATGGTGAATTGAGTGGCAAAGTTATGATAAATAAAAAAAGAAGTTTTGGGTTTATTCTAAAATGTAGATGCGAGTTGTGCTTGTAATTTGTGTAGATCAAGCCATTCATTTTTTATATAATAATGCTTTATAAAAATTTGTTCACCTTTCACTGTTTGTTCCAGAAAGTTCTAACTCTCCTTTTATAGAGAGATAGATTGAATGGGCCAGATGATCGATATCAGAGAGGAAGAAATCAACCATGATGGAATATTCCCCTTGTCCTTAACTGGAGGCAGTTTATGCACGCGGTAGCTGAGCTTGGGAAAGAAGCGAATCAAGAAAGTGTGGACAAACCTTGATTAAGAGGCTTCATCCATGAACTAGCTCATGCTTGACTAACCAATCAGATAAATGATCCTACTGCATCTTCTTGATCTCTCTACCATTTGTATTTGTATAAAGCACTGACTCGATGTGTATTATACTAAGCCTATATGGAACCTCATCAATAGGGGGTAGTTCTGCTCGATTAAAATGTGTTTAGACTTGTTCCTTCTTGTGTGGATCCATTCTTGCAAGTTTATTGAGCACATTCCAAATTAGCCTAGAAAAATAATTATGCATTATCTACATGTCATATGTTTTTTTTATAATTTCTACATAATTAAATAATTTTAGTTATTTTTGTATCATAAATTAATATTTAATTACAAAATATACAAAAAAATTTACATTAATTAAGAATAATGTAGAATCTTAATATGGATGCTGCATATATTTTTATCCCAAAGTATTGTTATTTAATTAGCTTTTTAAAAAAGTGAACTTTTGGTATGATGCAAAAATTACTTTTGTACTTTAGAAGATACTTCTGAATTATCCATGCATAATACAGATTTTTTAATAATTTTTATTATTTAGATATGTTTATTATTATTTTATTTAAAATAATATTTAAATATAAAATATTCAAAAAATTAATTTGACTTTTGATAGATGTAGCACCTTAGCAAGCAAGGTTCTCCATATCGGTCAATAACGTATTGTATTGGGCATGCTATATCATATCGATATAGTGTACTGTACCATACCAACACTCGGTATGCAGAATGTTACTATACTATACTGCGTATTGATACTGTAATAGGATTGTACTAGTATGGGATTTGGTACCAAGATGGTAAACTTTGTTACCAAGGATGCTACATATTTTTTCTTAGCCTGTAGGCCATGCACAAAACACCACTTTCCAAAATTATTCAAATCTGGGTCTATATCATGATGCATATGATTATATCCAAATTAAATAAATTAACACTAGATTTTGATTCAGGTTATCATTTATACCATAATTATGCTATTGATTTTACATCATTTTTTTGATGAGTATCTTTTTTAAGTTTGCAAATATATTTTTAATTTAAAAAATTACATACTTAAATGAAAAAAAATATCATTTTGATCCCATTATGTAGATCATCCATAGATCTACAACATGTGATGAAATCTTGCAACATTGAAAAATTTTGAGATGACCTCCCCTTATTTTCTCATTTTATTGTTGATATTTGGCCTTTAAATTAAAAAAATGGAAATAAGGAAGGGGAATGGTGATTACTATTTCTAGCTTGGATCTAACTCAACATTTTCTGCTTGTTTTCAAGATTTAAAGAAAATGAGGGAGGGACTGAGAAGGCATGGGATCGGCGAAATAGGTTTGAATCTGTGCAAATCGGGCAGTTTGCATTGATACCACTTCGAATCATTTGGCTCGGAATGGTTCGGCTCCTATTTTGAATTGAAAGGCAGATCCATCTTGGTTCCCCCTCGGTATGGTTTGGTATGCCCTAAGCCAGGTGGTTCAGGCGGTATGGTAAATGGCAAAAGATTTCAGGAGGCCCCCATGTAGCTGATTGAAATCTCCACTTATCTTTCTATCACCTTGTAATGCCTCGGTCTTATATAGAATTTTTAAGTTACATATGGTTTCTTTGGTGTTCGCTTAAATTTTTAGGATTGACCTTGTAAGCTACTTAATCTTAATTATAAATTATTTTGAATTAAACTTTGCCAAAATTTGTAGAAGCCATTTGAGCATAAATTATGACTATCGGTCATTTCGAGTCCTGAAAATTTTCTAAGTCTGAAATCTAGCACCTGTATGAGGAGCTATATAAAATAGGTATTTTCTTGGAACCAAAATTGGCGGTAATTGATCCTTAGATGTTGGGGAGTTGTAGAGTGATTTTTAATGAATTTTTAGACCCTTTAACCTATTCGCTTTGAGGGAGGAAAATTTTAAAAGTTTTGGATTTCAAAAAAATTTGAACTAGAACCCAAGTTTCGGTATCTTATTCTTGAAGATTTTAATTTTTCTGATATTTTTATTGGTTCCAAATAGGGGGTGTTCCTTACTTTTATGTTTTAAAGTTAATCTTAAGAAAGGAAATGTAAATAAGAACAGTATTCTGTGAAACTATGAACATAGTATCAAAATAAAATTTCTGAAACTCAAGATCTCGAGAGGTCTCGGTCTGAACTTGAGATGACTCGAGTTTCAGGCGACAGAAATGAGTTTCTATTTTCTGAGAGCGAGACGTCTCAATTTAGAATCAAGAGGTCTCAGTTGTGTTGAGACATCTCGACTTAAAAGTGAGACGTCTCAGTTTACAGAAAAATTCCTAGGAGTAGGTCTTAACTGAGAAGGATTTTGAGTTGTGATTTCTAAATCATTTTTCATAGGATGACAAAGCAGCTTGAGAAAATAGATAAGGGGCTAGAAAATTATCTGGACAACACCTCAGCACGTCAAAAACTTAAGTGGATTCCTTACAAGTTGACACCTAGCAAATTCCTTTTTAATTTATTCCTTTATAAAGTAAAAATACCAACGGTTCTTCTGGTTGTTGTTTGGACTTCTAAGCTATAGAGAGAAAGCAGGGGGAGGAGAGCTGGAAAAAGGTATTGTTTTCAGTTAGAAATCAAGAGAAGTTAGCTAGGAAGAGATGAACTGGTGGTGAGTTGATAATATATTCTATGACATGTTTGAATATTCTTTGAATCCCTTTGGCACGTTTATCTTAGTTTATCTATCCTTATGAAATCTTTGGTATCATATGCTACACTCTTCTATAGTTGTTCAGTAAATCGAAACTTTATGTTAATATCCTATTATTAACATGTTTGTCATAATGATTACCTTGAAAATTTATCTTATTCTTAAAAAAAGAAAAAAGCTTTGGAAATACTCTGACTTTCTTAATTGCTAGAGTTTGTGTGAATCTTGGGATAAGCACCTCTAAACCTTCCCTTTTGATATATGAAATTGGTGATGAATTTTGTTTGGTTATTGTGTGTGAGAAAACAAGATATAAACTATGTTATAGATAGATAACAACAAGGTTTTGTGGGAGAAAACTCTAATCGACCACTGTAGCTAGCGACAGTTGGCGTTAGCCTTGGTGCACCATGTTTTGGATAATCTAGATGGCAAGGGTGGTGCTAGCCCAGTATGTTTTGGCCGATATGGCTGATTTTGTTTCCCTAGCTAACAAGGACGGTGTTAGCCTGACGTGTTGATACACGTGCAGTTTTGGCGAAGTATGGAACAAGCAAGTAACTATTTGATTCCGGATTAGAGATCTTCCTTCACGTGTTGGATATATGATTAATTAAAAGAAAAATTTAGTACGTTAAATCTGATCTATTCATTAATTATTGTTTAGAAGTTTGTTCGAACAATAGATGTTAAAGAAACATTTTTACTTTTATTTTTATTTCGTTTGGCAATTATTATGTTATTCTACTTGATTGAAAGTGTTATTATGCTTATATTTGAAGAGTTTGTAAGTGTGCTTTGATCTTAGCGCTCGTGCTTGAGCTTAACCCATTTTCGTTACTGGTATATTATCTCTTACTGGGTCTTATGACTCATTAGATTGTTTTTCTTCTTTTCTTTCAGATTCTAGTGTTGGGCAAGGTCCAGATCATACAGCTTGATAGTAGACATCTTTTGTTTTGGTGAGCCCAGCATCTGCGTGTGTTTACTTTTGCTATCCTGTAGTTGTGTTCCTTTTGATATACTTTGATTGTGTTTAATGTGCTCCATTACTTATAGGTAGGATCTAGCTTCCACCGTGTCTGTTTTAATGGAATGCTATAGGTTTGTGTATGAACTTGTGCTGCTCATCGTGTAGATGTGGTTGGTTGATGGAAATCTGATTTCATATATCTATATATATATATATGTATGTTGTAAGAATATGTGAAATTAAGCAGGTGAGTGTATCTTTGGAAATGCCCGACTTTTAAGGGGGAACTCTATTAAACATTTCGGTAAAGTTTATATTTGATTAAACCCACTTGATATCTTCGCTAGGCTTGCTAGGTTGGCTAGTCCATCCTATGCGTCGGTCATGACCCTGAGCTCGGGTCGTGATAAAGTTGGTATCAGAGCTTTAGGTTTTCCTATGGTTAATGGAGCAAGTGTCCTTTAGTAGGGTCACGATGGTGTTAATGATGTCGGCCATTTTCATGATCGAGGCACTACCAAAGGCCTATTAGGATATTATTCTTGTTCATTTGTTGTCACTTAGTTTTCTTCTCTTTCTTGTTCTCATAAATTTTATGTTTTGATCCTATACGTTTGATCTGCCAGATGAAGATATGATGGAAATTAGGGATTGCGCACGTATTCCAGAAGGAAGCATCGCTAAATCCTAACCCTAATTTTGATGCAAAGGCTTAATTTTTGTGTTAATTTAGGTTATTTTATTATATTTTGTTGAAAATCCTAATTTTGTTAGGACTCTATAAAAAGAGTTCAGTTAGGATTCAAGTCAGGTGCTAAAATCCTGTTAGGTTATATTTTTATTTCTCTATTTAAAGACTTCACCTGTGTGGAGAACCTCAGACCTAAATTATTGAGTGAATTAAATTCTTGAGTTTTGATTCTTCTTTTTTAATTTTTTTCTTCTTTTTTTCTTTTGGTTTTGCACCAATGTGGTATCAGAGCGAACATCCTGCAATTTGTTCTTCTTGTTCTTTCTTTTCAATTTTTTTCTTTTTTCTTTCTTTCTTTCACTGTAATTTAATCTTTCCTCCGTTTCGTTGCCTTCCATCCAATAAAAATAAAGAAAATCCTCCTATCTTTTCCCTTTCCTTCTCTGTCTCTCTTTCCTTCTAAGTCGCAACCCCCCACCTCGCTGCCTCCGTTGACGTCGCTCGCTCTGCCTCCTTCGCCGATGACAGTCGCTGCCTCCTTCGCTGACGATAGCTGTCGCCGCATCCTCCAACATCGCCGATCGTCGTCGCGGCCCTCTCCATCCCGATCGGTTGGAAGGCTTTGAGAGGCTAAAGAAGAGAACTCCATCGTCGTCGACTCCAATCCAACCGTCTTCTCCTGTCGCTGGCCAATAACAACCCACTGCTTGATCGCTGTCGACTTCGCCTTCCCCGCCAACATCGAGCTCCTCCTTTCAATTTCAATTGGGTGAGGTGTTCGAATCATCACCGTCACCGTCCCGTTCGCCCCGACCGTCGCCAAACCACCGTCGTCGCTGTCGCCGTCCCTGTTGCCCCAACCGTCGCCATCCCAGTCACTGCCATTCTTCTTGCTTGCCGATCGTCGGAGCCCTTGGAAGCGATCACCTATCTCCCGACTCTCTAACAATCGGGCGCTAGAAGACTCCACGCGGTCCACAGACCCTACTCATGCGGTTTATCGACCGTTCGGTCTATAGACCCGGTCCATAGATCCCGAAAAGAAAGAAAAAAAACTTGCTCTTCAACCTGCATGCACCACGGGGTGAAAGGTACAATTCCTCCATTAAATTTTGACTTTTTTAAATCTTTAGGTGATTTAAAATTGCTTAGGTCCTAATTTTGTCTTTTTCCTATTTTTTCACATATTTGCTATTTTTCACAACAAACACCCATATATTTTACTATTATACGAATCAGAAATATAGACATTAAGTTGGGCTCTATAATTTTTACTATGAGCATCATAATTAAAACTTTTAAATACATAAATTTTAAATTTCTTTTCTTATCATAGTTATTGGTAATTTAAATGATGCACAAACTGCAATGGAAAAAGAACCAGAAACTATCAAAAAATTCAAACAACCTTCCAAGAATCTTTAAACCAGATCCGCCGTTCTTTAGACCAAATTCACTTTGACATTAGTGAGCTTCGTGCTACCCAAGTAAATAGCCGCGTAGACATGGCAAATCTTATAGGTCAATAGATAGAATGCCAATTATCCCTAAGAGTCAAGAATAGGCAAACAATATGTAGAAGATGATTTCTCTAGTATTCAACCTATTCATCGATCTCCTTCACGAAATCTTAAGTCTACTAGTAGTCAGAGTCATGTCATACATACTAGTGAATCTTTTCAGGCACCCCTGATCTTTACAACAGCCCCTCCGATTATCTACCACTCCACAAACAATTTTGAGAGTTATCATTATCCTAGGTTAGATGAATATGATAGAGAAGGCTATGAAGGAGTAGAGCCGCCAAATCCCACACTTAGGAATCCTAGGCAGCTACTAGGTATGCATGAAATCCTGGACACTTTAGTCTCCAAGGATAACAATATAGAGCATATAAGCACAGATATGAAGATTAAGAACCACTAAAAGGGGTTAAAGTGGAAGTTGCTTCTTATGATGGTAGATTAGATCCAGAAGCCTTCCATGACTGGTTATTAGGTCTACAATCCTATTTTAAGTGGTATCACATGTTAGATGTCTCACATCCGCTTCACAAAAATGAAACTAATAGGATTTGCCAAGCGATATTGGCAAATTGTTGAAAGTGATTTACAGCAAGTAGGACATCCTCCCATAGTACTTTAGGAAGAAATGAAATTTAAACTGCACAAGAAATATGTTCCCATATATTACAAAAGTCAATTATTAGATCAATGGTACACTCTTAGGCAGGAAAATACTAGCATAACTGACTACATGACTTGTTTTGAGGATCTACAGTTGAGATGTGATATATCTAAGGATTCATGGAAATTAGTTTCTAAGTTCATTAGCGGTTTGCGGAATGATCTAAAAAGAAAAATCTTCTTATATTCACCCGATTCTATAGGAGAGGTCTATCATGAAGCACTGAAAATAGAGAAATTTCATAGAACTTCAAGTTAAAGGAGAGCTACCTTTTCTACTGAATCTGGGCAGTCCAAGTCTATCCCTATTAGCCATATAAGGAATGTGTCATAAGTAGCCCCTTTCCGTCTAGGACCCAATGCCATAGATACTAGGACCCAAGAACCTGTACCAAAAATATTCCAATCAGCTAGGTCGTCAAACATAGTGCCATTATTGCCATAGAAAAGATCACATAGCTGCTAGATGTCCACGTCGTACCTTGACAATTGAACCAGAATATGAGAAAATAATTTCAGCTGAAAATGCATTAGAAGATTTTAATCCCTTAGAATCAGCTAATTCTGAAGAAGAGTACGAGAAAGAATATGAAGAGTTGGGAGGTCAGGTTAATGTTATGCGCTGTATAGTCACTACCCTGCAGATTCTGAAGCTTGGAAATATACTAGTATTTTTGACACATACGCACAGTGTGGGGATAAGGTATGTAAACTTTTTATTGTTGGCGGTAATTCGATGAATGTAGTATCTAAGTCTGCTGTTAATAAATTAAAACTGAAACTTCAATCTCATCCTCATCCTCATAGAGTTACCTGGGTAGATAAAATATCTCTTCTAATTAATGAATGTTGTCTAGTACCAATTAAAATAGGAGCTTATTCTACTGAATTATATGTGATATCTTACCGATAGAGGTTGCTAGTATTTTATTAGGTCGACTATGGATTTATGATGTAGATGCCCATAATTTTGGTAGAGAGAATATCTATGTGTTTACACATAAAGATAAAAAAATTAGGTTAAATCCTGCCAAATCTAGTTAGTCTCGACCTTCTAGAAAAGACAAGAATGCACATCTCAAACTCCTAAACAAAAGAACTATCATATTTTAACTTATAAGGAATTTGAAGAAAAAAGTTCAGAATCTGGGGTTATGTTAGCAGTCATTTCTAAAGGTGAGACTAGATTAATCTCAGACATCCAAGATAATCCACCTCTGAGATTGAACAGTTATTAGAAGAATTTAAGGATGTGACTTCAGAAGAAATATCAGATGGCCTTCTTTACGAGATATTCAGCATGTCATTGATTTAGTTCCAAGATCTTAAATACCTAATTTTCCATATTATAGGTTGAATCCTAAAGAACGTGGGAAAATGAGAAGACAAGTAGATGGTCTGCTACAGAAAGGTCACATTCGTCCTAGTCTTAGTCCGTGCCGTACCAACCCTTTTGACATTAAAGAAAAATGGTACATGGAGAATGTGTATAGACAGCAGAGCCATCAATAGGATTACTGTCAAGTATTTCTAGGCTTGAAGATATGCTTGATCAGTTAGCTGGATCCATAATCTATTCTAAATTTGATTTACGTAGTGGGTATCATCAAATCAGAATTCGACCTGGAGATGAATGAAAAGCTGCTTTTAAAACCCAAGATGGACTTTATGAATGGTTAGTTATGCCATTTGGGTTATCGAATGCTCCTAGTACATTTATGAGATTTATGACCGAGTTATTGAGACCTTTCATTGGTAGATTTTTAGTCATTTATTTTGATGATATTCTAGTCTATAGTAGGTCTAGAGAAGAACACCTAGGTCATCTTAGGAAAGTTTTTATTACTCTTAGATCTACTAAATTATATATTAATTTTAAAAAGTGTTCATTCCTTTAGAATCAAGTACTATTTTTAGGATATATAGTATCTTTCCAAGCTATCATGGCTGATTTTGAGAAAGTGAAAGCAATTAGAGAATGGCCTGAACCAAAATCTCTTTCTGAGGTTCGTAGTTTTCATGGTCTAGCTTCTTTCTATAGATGATTTATTAGAGAGTTCAGTACCATCGTGGCCTCTATCACGAACTGCATGAAGAAAGGTGAGTTTCATTGGACAACTAATGCCGTCAGAGCTTTTAATGAAATGAAGCATAGGATGACTGAGGCACCCATACTGATACATCTTGACTTTTTCAAAGTTTTTGAAGTAGTCTATGATGCATCAGGTGTAGGAATTGGAGGAGTTCTTAGTCAGGAGAGTCATCCTATAGCCTATTTTAGTGAAAAACTCAATGAAGCTAAGCAAAAATACTCTACGTATGACAAAAATTTTACGCTGTAGTTCAAGCCCTTAGGTATTGGCGATATTATCTTTTACCTAAAGAGTTTGTTCTATATTCTGATCACCTATCCCTTAGATATATTCAATCCTAGAAGAAGCTTAGTGCTAGACATGTTAAATGGGTGGAGTTTCTTTAGGATTATACTTTTATTCTCAAACATCAAGCTGGTGTTGAGAATAGGGCCGCTGATGCATTAAGTAGAGTAATTACTGTCTTACAAGGTTTTGTGGGAGAAAACTCTTATCGACCACTGTAGCTAGCGACAGTTGGCGTTAGCCTTGGTGCATCATATTTTGGATAACCTAGCTGTCAAGGGTGGTGCCAGCGCGGCGTGGTTTGGCTGACACGACCGATTTTGTTTTTCTAGCTGGCAAGGGTGGTGCTAGCTCAGCATGTTTTGGCTTACTGGTTCTGTTTTTTTAGCTAACAAGGATGGTATTAGCCCGACGTGTTGATACACGTGCGGTTTTGGCGAAGTTTGGGGCAAGCAAGTAACTATTTGATTCCAGATTAGAGATCTCCCTTTACGTGTTGGATATATGATTACTTAAAAGAAAATTTTAGTACGTTAAATTTGATCTATTCATTAACTATTGTTTAGAAGTTTGTTCGAACAATAGATGTTAAAGAAACATTTTTACTTTTATTTTTATTTTGTTTGGCAATTATTCTATTATTCTACTTGATTGAAAGTGTTATTATGCTTATATTTGAAGAGGTCGTAAGTGTGCTTTGATCTTAGCGCTCGTGCTTGAGCTTAACCCATTTTCGTTATAGGTATATTATCTCTCGCTGGGTCTTATGACTCACTATATTGTTTTTCTTCTTTTCTTTCAGATTCTAGTGTTGGGCAAGGTCTAGATCATACAGCTTGATAGGAGTAGTCATCTTTTATTTTGGTGAGCCTAGCACCTGTGTGTGGGGGGCATTTACTTTTGTTATCTCGTAGTCGTATTCTTTTTGATATACTTTGGTTGTATTTAAGCTTTAGATGTGCTCCATTACCTACAGGGAGGATCTAGCTTCCACTACGTTTGTTTAAATGGAATGACTGTAGGTTTGTGTATGAACTTGTGCTGCTTATCGTGTAGATGTGGTTGGTTAACGGAAATCTAATTTCATCTATCTATATGTATGTATGTATGTTGTAAGAATATGCGAAATTAAGCAGGGGAGTGTATCTTTGGAAATGCCCGACTTTTAAGGGGGAACTCTATTAAACATTTCGGTGAAGTTTATATTTGATTAAACCCACTTGATGTCTTCGTTAGGCTTGCTAGGTTGGCTAGTCCATTCTATGTGCCGATCATGACCCTAAGCTCAGGTCGTGACACACCTCATTTTTGGTAAATTTCACATTTTCACTCTTTTCAGTAAAACTCCATCCCTAGTCACTTCACTTTCATCTTTACCTTTTTATATTCTTCTCTTTTAAACTTGACCACCCATGTATGAGTCACATATTTCATTTACTTTTTGATTTATCAAGTTCAGAACCTAACACTAAGCACCCTCTTTTGCTGTTTTTAAATCTTAAACCGTACTCTTTTCTTCCTCCTTTCTCTTTTTAACATGTTCTTCTTTTAGCCTGACCTGGTTGCCCATGTATGGATCAAATATTTCCTTCTCCTTTGAACCTAGTCACTCTTGTTCCTTTAGCTGCGCTTCAAGCTGAAAACCTAACCGTAAGCATCCTCATTCTTTGGTCTTTCTACCCCCTATTCAACTGATATAACAAACATCTTTCTTCATATACTTTTCTTTTTTGTTGAAACTGCAACCCTTTTATTTTTTTGGTTATTCTTATTTCTGTGAGACCTATTATCTTAGTACTTGTAGTCAATGATTTAAGTCCTGGTGGGATGGGGGTCGTGCCGACTGTCCTGTCCCATCCCATTCCTTTAAGATTTTGACACCTGGGATGGGTGGGGGACCCTGAAATGAGCATCCAGCCTCCGTCTTGACTAGATCATGCATCGGTACAATCGTCCCGGTAGGGACTTGCCCTTTTCTTTCCTTTGATTCGTCATTAGGAGGGAGGAGCATGGGAGAGAGGGAGATGTACTGACCTTTTTCTAGCTGATGTGTCGCCATCGGCATCAGCATCGGGAGGGAGGAGCCGAGAGGAGCGTGTGTAGTTTGATTCCGATTATCCCACAAGGATCGAGAGGGAGGACCGCTCGGGGAGGAGGAGGGTGAAAGAGGAGAGAGGAAGGTGTTCGGATCTCGAAAACAAAGGAGGGAGGAGAGATTAGAGAGGAGCGGAGGGGAAGAATTGTTGAAAGTCAAAACCTTAGAGGCCATTTTTGCCTCTGAGGTTCAGATAGTTGGTTTTGTCGCTCTTTAGGCCTCATCCATTCGATCGCACCCACACAATTCTCAAAGCACTTAGATCGTGATTTGGCAGTGCGTGTGCACGTGATTTGGCTCTACATGTGATTTTTTGATTGCGCTCTCATGACTCTCAAAGCACTCAAATTTGGACACCGACATGATTTGGCTGCTTGTGTGGCACGATAGAATGATTGGCCTTCATGGCATGGTGATAGTCTAAAAGCTTAAAAGCGTGATGACATCCTAAAAGATATGGGATAGTCTGACATTAATATCGTGATGGAAAAGAAAATTCTAAAAAAGAAAAAAACTCATGCATGGAAAGAAGAATCTTACAAACATATGCATTTCGCAATGAAATGGGAGACCGACACATGCATTGAAATGAGAAAAAGTTAGGACGAAATTCAAAAATATGTTTTTATATATATATATATATATATTCAAAAGTATACTTTTAAAGTTTAAATATATTTAAACAATAAATAGATCAGTAAAACTTCAAGATAAATTTAAAAAAACAATACTTATATATATAAAAGGGCTTCCTAAGTATGTATTGGGATGTCCAATCAGGACGGCCACTGGGATGGGGTGGGATGTGGGGCATCTCGTTCTGGGTGAAAACCGGGATGCCCCCATCCGACGGGATTTAAAACCCTGCTTGTAGTCACCTAAAAAAATTCTGTATTTTTTTTTCATGAACTCTAATCTATGTTTCTTGGCTTGTGTCTCCTCCTACTATCTCTTCTTACCTCGCATGCTTGGCCAACTAATCTGCATTGAGTTTACTAAAACAATATATCTTTCAAAATCAACTTATTTTATTCTTCCGTTTTCAGTCAGATTAATGAATCCACTGCAACACCTTCCGGAATCATTTTCATTGAGCGGAATGAGAAAAAAGGGACAGTTATCCAGTAAAACCAATCCAGTGGGCATATGTGTAGACAGGTTAATTGCATATTGATTGCAATACTGTTACTGTCTAAAATTTTTTGTCAAATCATAGATGCCTACACCACTACCATTGGCTTAACATCCAATATTATCTTATAATCTTCCAAAGTTCAATTTGTGCAACTTAGGACTGAGCTATACAACTGAATGAGGTTGCCATCATCATCTTCAGCAAACTATGGGGGTTTGTTGATCAATTCGGTACAATCCAACATGTTATGGTTAATGATTCATTGGCTCATTATCTTCAAGTACACCTTCATTATGTATATGTTTGTATTTTGGTGCATCTTAAATCCTATTTATTTATTTTCTTATATATTGCCTCTTGCAATGTGAAGACTTTTATGTACATCCTAATGAAGAGACCAGTCGGTACTTGTAATTTTGCTGACAATTTCCATTAAATTTCAGCAAAGATAAGTAATAGACAATGATAAAGGTCATGACAGCAATTAAGGTTGTGGTATTCAAGGACATTAGAACAAACAAGGATGTGTTTAGCCTCCCTTCTCCAAATTTTCCTGTGAAATTTAAGGAAGGAGATAATTTTAACTAGGCTCTGTTGCTTTCATGAATTGGTATTATGGTGGTGGGAACATGGATGCCTATGCTTATCAAATATTTGGAAGCATTATTATGCAACTAGAATGTGCTTTTCTATCTATAATGATAATGGGACAAATATGTGAAGAAGTAACAATGAATGATAATGGGACAAATAAGTGGAGAAGACTAGAAGTAAGGATGTGGCAGTTCTGAATTACTAGTTTAAGAGCATTGGAGTTTGCCGCTAAGCATTGAAGGATAGAGTGGACAAGGGTGTGGCCAATTCTTAATAGTTTAGGGATCCATACCATTGGTTATCTCTGATAAACGATTTTGACGTGTCTGCATCTTCTTAAGAACAAATTGATAATGTTTAAGCATGTGTTAAGTTTCAATTTTTTGCTGAGGAACATCATTAATGCAAAATTAAGTTCTCAAATCTTTACTGATAATGGAGTTAATAAGCTCTCGGTTGATTTTAGTTGTTTATGCTTTATAGCATGGGATATGTAATCTGGTCTTATGTTTGTACCCTCACGTTTTGAATGGGGTGTTAGAATGGTAGCATTGGCATGTGTTGGAAACCAGCTTACGCATGATGTCTGATTTCAGAATAATGAATAATTTGGCAGGACTAAACTGCCACACCCCATCCACCTTGAAGTTTTGGCAGAATTTTGTTATCTAAGGAAAACAGAAAGAGAAGGAAATCGTAAACCAATCCTCACAACCTCTAGTTCCTATTTCTACCATTCTCTCTCTCTCTCTCTCTCTCTCTCTCTCACCCATACACACACACATTTTTTCAAACAATAAGAGAATTAATATGTTTCATTTTATTATTATTAATTATTATTATAAAATCTTTAACAAAATGAATTTCTCCTTTTAATAACTGATGGAAGCCAAACGTAAATAAAATTGACAAAGGAAAAATGGTAGGGTTAGAAAAGGAGAATTAGTAAGAGGATAGTAACTTCTCGATTGCATAAGTTGATTTTCATGGATATGTTATTTGTTATTGTAAATCGTTATACATATTCAAGATTTCCTATCCTGTATTCTCTTCAAATTTTCCATTAACATTGTCAAAATAAGATAATATTTTGCTTTTTGATGTGCATTTTACATCAAAGAAAATTGTAAACAATTAGAATGAGCTCAACTGTAAACTTTGGTACTATAAAAAAATATTTAAATTATAAACATAACTTTTATAAACAAAACATATGTAGTTTTCTTAGATAAAAATATTATTATCCTTATGTTTGCCCCTCCTAGGGAATATTCCTATCTCCACCTCTGCATGTCATTACCTACTTCATAGGCTGCTGCCATTGTTAGTTATCAGTTACTGTGCAGCAAGGATCCTAACTTCTCACATTTGAGAAGCTTCAGATGCCATGGCTATGTTTTAACAGCTATGAAGCTTATGTGTTTTCTTTATTATAGTTTTTATCCTTCTTATGAAATCCCTTATTCAATGTGCACCTTCTTCATTGTCTCTCTAAACCAATGATTATGGTACTGCCTGTACCAGCCTTATACTGCTCACTACATACCGTATAGTCAAGGAGCAGCATATGGCACCCCTCGTGAAGATTCTGTAGCAACACCAACCCTGAACTTACCCACATCACCTGGTGCACTTTGTTTTTGTTGCTCATTTAAATCTGCAAGTGCCAACCCTATATTCCACTATGTACTCCACCGGATGGTGATCATCATGGATCTATACCTTGATGTTTAAATAGTTGATCTAAAAATTCTAAACCTTGTTAATCAAAGATGAAATAAACTAGTAAAGTAGTATCCTTGGGGTTTCATATTCTATATTTGTTTTAATTGTAGAGTTGGCCTTTTCCACTACTTGACCTGCTTTCATGTGGAAAGGGAGTATTAATTTTGCAAAGGGATTTGAAATAATAATGTGTTTGTAACACATCTTTCTATGCATATGGAATTTACCATTTGTTGTAGAAAAAAATAAGGAATTTGTGGCTTCCATATGACTATCATGGATAATAATTATGGTAAACTACTTACGTGAATAACAGATAAAAAGAACTCACTAGAAGTCTCAAACATGAAGATCTTTTTATTTAGTTTCTATTCTTGTGTGTTCCTTAATTATATTGCCATGAACAAAATTTTAGTTGATTGGTTGTATTTGCCATTTTTGTGAATCACATTACCAGATTGTTATCGTTCTTGGAAATGGTTTGGATTCTAAATATTTCTCCTACTGCATTATAAATATAGTTTATGAACATTTTCACCGATTTCTCTGTATGAATGCATGATTAAGTTGACCAGTGTTTCTACATGTATTATGATACCAGATTGAGATCATACATGGAACTGTGCATTTTGATTCCTGGGATCTCACCCCAACATCATCATAATGGTGGCACTAAGTACCTGGTGAGCCTACTTATTTGTTCTCTGTTTCCTTTTTCATTTTCATTCATGCAGTATTTATAGGTCCTTGATTTCTCTTTTATTTGTTGCCTTTGAAGATTATTGTATGAGGAACAGGTTGAGCTCATCCATTTTCAATAACCCCTCTCCCTCCTGCCCCCTCTTATTGAATACTTAAATAGACTTCGTTCGATTTCAGATTCTACATCCAGCCTGATTTGACTTGGTGGTTAGATGAAGTTGTTTCCTAGCAAGGTTCACTTGTGAAGATATGGCTAGGCCCATGATGCAAAGGCAATAACATTATTTAATTTTAAAAAAAAAAAAGAGATAAGGGCAGTAACATCAATGGAAAGATTTTCAATAGGTGTACCAGACTCATATTACATCATTAAAATTGTAGTTGAGGTTGGGAAGCTGATTAAAGGTTCTAATACTACAAGCAAGATTTTACATACCAGTACTGGATACCGTATCGGTTGCTGATCGGTATGGTACCATACCGGTCCGTACTGTACCATACCGTACTATATCAAACCATGCCAGAACTGATAGAATCGAAAAACCGGTCGGAACCATCTTGGTTCCCCACCGGTCTGGCTCAGTGTGCCCTATACCGTTTGGTTCGTCCTGTACCGGCCGGTTCGGTCTAGTATAGTAAATCATTACTGCAAGGCTTGCAGAACAAATGTTTGGAGTGTGCAAGTACTATTGCAAAATCTCAATGAAGTGTATTGTGACTCCAATATATACAGTAATAGTACATCATCCTCCTTTCCCCTTTTAATATGACTTGTTAATAAGATAATTCATTAAAGCAATGGATGGTATATCATGCCAGTCGGTATTGGTGTGTACTGTACCAGTATTTAAACCTTGATATGTGCATGTAACCCTTGGAAATGAATTAGTTTGCTGAGGTGCTAAGTGATGATTAGTGTCATAGTAGATGATGAATCTGAAATGCTAGTGCATAAGACTTTTCTAACTTGACCGTTGGGTTCTAGTAGTGTCATAGCAGATGATGAATCTTAAACCAAGCATAATGGCTAAGCTAGTCATAGAGACAACTGTTTTGCCTAGACTTGGCCGGTCTCCAAATTTGCCAGTTTGTGGAGACCCTAGGGAAAGGGATACAGGAGAATGCACATTAAGGTGGAGGACAAAATAATCCAAGGTGGCGACTGTTTCGTATGCTACTTTGTTTCGACCATTAGTGGCAAAACAGCAAATATACAAACATTTTGAGAGGCGGATTTGGATCATGTGATTGAGCATGGGACTTTTGTCAAACCAAATTATAATGTCTGACAAAATTGCTTTGGTTAAAGTGGCTGTTGTGAACCAAGGAAGATATGAACTTGGTTAATTGTTTAAAATAAATAGTCATAATGACCAAAGGCTTAGAAGTAGCTTTCAGCGCTTGTTTAAACTTGAAAATTGAAAGAAAGAGAGAGCTAACTCTCTCTTAGGCACAGATTCATGGCGCATATACATTGTTGGTCTGAAGCTTTGTAAGTTGCGAGCGCCCTTCACATTACTTTGGTTTTAGATATTGAATGGTTGTGGATTTGAAACAATATCAGGTTGCTTTTGTTTATTTCCTTCCGTACTTCACATAACGGGAAGCTTTCCTTTTAGGGTTTTCCTGTGAGAAGCTGTTGAGTTGTGTGAGGTACTATTTTGAGATTTTCTTGTAACAAGAGAGGGGTGGGCATCACCTTATGGACTCCTGTTTTAGTATCCAGACTCCAGAGGCTATGTACTTTGTTCTCATTAGTGGAAAATTCTCTCTGTGCTCTTTCCATGTTTGTAGGTAAGTTGTCAAACCACATAAATTGCTCATCTCTTTCTTTTTTGTTTCGCTTTTTCTGGTGTCTCTTTGCCATTTGCATCTTGTGCTTGTTGTGCCGATACAGGTGATCAATACACTGCATGCCACAACATATACGGGTGGGGCATTTTCGGCCATGGTGATGTATGGCATGATGTAGGCTTCCTGCCTGCAAGGGTGGTTTAGACCAGAAATCTGAACCAAGGGGAAGATAATAATCCCAGGAATCACTCACTGAGGGCAGCAGATGCTGCCCAATGTTGCTAGTAACAGAATCACTCATGCAACAAAGCCAGATGCTTGATTTGTTGGGAGAATTCACTCACTCCTTTAGCAAGAAACTTGAAGAAAATAATTTCTAATTCTAAAGACCTCCCCATTATTCATTTCATTGATAATTTGTAGTAATCAGAAGATAGACTGTAGTTACAATTTCTGCAATAAATGCTTGGCATTTTCCCTGTAGACTACAACTTACTAGGTGGCCAAGTACATGGAAAGATACTACAAGCTATTAAACTGCTAATAAATAGTAATGATGCAAAATAAAGTCAAGGCTTTGGATCTGCAGCTTGGACTCTTCTAATAGCTTCCTATTATGTGTCATAACTCCAGACTTTATCCCTGCTTCACTGCAGCATTAAGTCATCAACTTCTTAAATTTTACAAGTAACCATATGACTTTGGTAACCGCGCCACTCTATTTTCCCTAGTTTCTGTAACAATTGTTATCTCCCTCGAAATTACTGTTATTAACCATTATAGCAAACATTATAGCCATTTTTTGCCCAGCCTGTCTTTTGACATTTTCCCTTGAATGAAATAATGGCTGCTATAACATTCATTTTTAGCTATGATAATAGAAATATCAAATATAACAATTATAAAGCATTATTTAACAAATCACTGTCCTAATTTTAACAACTTTGTGTATAAAAATATTAAATGCAAACCTCTATTCTTTTAACGGTAAAATGATCACATGATCCCTTCTATAGCTGTCACATGTACATGTAAATGCTTGCCTGCATGATTACACATGCATAGAACGAATATATTTATGTATGTATAGTTATAATGCCATGGACGTGTCAAAAGGCCATTTTGATGACTGTTATTTCAAACCAACTCCCATACAGCATGATAACAGATGCTCAATTTTACTGCATTGTGCAGGATTGCGGTATATTATTGAGAGATTTTTAGACATCTTAAGCCCCTTATATCTAAACTATCAAGGATTTTGATGTGATAGCATTATCATCTCTCCGTAGTATGTGTAATCTAATTTATAGATTCTTAATTCTAGTAACCTTCAGTATTGAAACACTATAATGTGTACTGAGAAAACCCTTTTTTCAATCAAGACTGGAGTCTCGCCAGCTTCCTGGAAATGTTCTGAAGAGTCCTTTTCACATCAAGTGAAGAGTAAAGATCCTCTTAAGCTGGGGTTAGCCTTTTACTTACATGCAACTCTGTTTCAATTTGGCACTCATATTCTTACTTTATATGTTCAGTAAACATCATAAATCAATGTTGGTTAATGTTATGCAGCTTTCCAAATGTTTGGGCACTGCGATTAGCACGCCAGTTGTTAGTATGGCACCCTGTAAGTTTTGTTTCACTTAGTATACTAATTAGAACTTATTCTTTTCCATCATTTACACGTGGAACTCATGAGTTACTATTTAGAATTTTAGTATGAAGTCATCTACAATCAGCTAATTGTTAGTCACATCATCCCCTAGTGAAGGGCTCAGTGTGAAGATGTGATGTGTGAAAATTGTTTTTGCAAATTTATGAAAATTATTTATTGAAATCAAGTTCTCCGTCTAATTACTTTAGGATGGCTGTCTATTAGTGGACATCCCACATGCAGTTTTTTATTAAACATAAAAAACAGAGAGAAATAAATTATTCAGTAATTATTGTTTTTCAAAAAAGTTGGAAAAACTTCTTCCAACCAAAAGCTCGGTTTTCACCATTACTCCTGATTGACTTTCTATTTTAGATATATCAATCATTATTGAGTGATTACTAAAAGTCGAGCGAGTCATGAAAAATGGCTTTTGAATTAACTTGTCAAGGTTCTTATCTTTATTTAACAATTATTCAATATTATTATCTTTCTTGTGCAGATATAGAAAATATGTTGTAACACTGATCATTTTTCTCATTCTTTTCTGCTAGAAGGGATAAATCTATTATATTATTTGATACATCAATATGTTATAGGATGCCTCCTTATATACACAAGTGGTAAACCAAGACAAGGCAAGTGCCAATCTATGCCTACTTATATATAACTTATACACAACCCATGTATAACTCACCCAAATCTTACTAGAAAGGAAAACTAGCTAGGTGTATCTTGACAACTAATACAAATCTTACTAGAGAGGAAAGCTAGTTAGGTGTATCCTGACAACTATTATAAATCTAACATTCCCCCGCAAGCAAAGCATCCGGTGGACGGATGTGAAGATTGGTGTAGAGAGTATGAAAGCATGATGTAGATGGTGGTTTAGTGAATGTATCGGCTAATTGCTTGTCAGAGAAAATATGAAACACGGACAGCTTGCCATACTGTAGTTTCTTCCGAAAAAAATAATGATCAAGTTCAATGTGTTTAGTGCGAACATGGAGAACATGATTGGTAACAAGGTAGGTTGCACTGAGGTTGTCACAATATAATTGGATTGGGCATGACAAGAAGTATCCCAAATCACGAAGAAGTTGGACCCAGACGGTTTTCGCAAGTGCTAAAGCCATTGCACGATATTGGGCCTCAGAACTGGATCTGGAAATAGTGGGTTGTTTCTTAGCAGACCAAGAAATGAGATTGGGCCTAAGAAAAGCAAAATCCAGCAATAAGATGCCGGATATCAGGACACCCAGCCCAATCGGCATCTGAATAAGTAATAAACGATGGATTTTGACATTGAGAGAAATGTAATCCATAGTTGAGTATACCACGAACATAACGGAGGATCTGCTTCACAACCTAAAGATGTGGTTCACGTGGCGCATGATGAAATTAAGCTACCAGATTCATAGCATAAGTCAGGCTAGGTGAAGGTAAGATACTGTAGGCCCCCAACAATTTGACGATATTCATATGGGTCTAAAAGAGGCTATCCTTCATGAATGGATATATGTGTGCTACAAGAGTGGTGTGCTGGCAGATTTGCAATCCTTCATACCATGGCGAGAAAGTAACTTCATAGCATACTTGCCTTGTGAGAAATGAAGACGAGAGGAACTAGACTTAACCTCAATTCTCAAACAGTAGTGAAGTGACTCAAGGTCCTTCATAGCAAACTCAGATTGAAGAGTGGCGATGAGAGAGTCCAAAAGAGGGCCAGAACTGCCTGTGACTATAATAGTATC
Organism: Cocos nucifera; assembly: GCA_006176705.1. Lineage (NCBI taxonomy): Eukaryota > Viridiplantae > Streptophyta > Magnoliopsida > Arecales > Arecaceae > Cocos > Cocos nucifera. The sequence goes on from QRFJ01000194.1 coordinate 1,731,954, forward strand.
CACATACAAAAGCAGTATTTAGGTGCCGTGAGTACTGAAATGAACAAACAAAGACGCATCTGCAGCACTAGAATGAAAGCCAAGCTCAGAAGAAATGAGGCAAACCTCTGAAACTAGGCACTGGGAGCCTGCTTGAGGCCGTATAAGGCTTTTTTGAGTCTACAAAGGTAATGCGGATTAGCAGCATCAACAAATCCTGGAGGTTGTCTCATATAGAGCTCCTCCTAAAGAATGCCACGAAGGAAGGCATTCTTGACATCAAGTTGCCGAAGGGGCCAACCTTGTGATAGCGCCATAGAGAGAACTGTATGAATAATAGTGGCTTTAACAATAGGAGAAGGTTTTCTTGAAGTCAATATCTTGTTGCTGCTTATATTCCTATGCCACAAGGTGAGCTTTAAGGTGCTCAAGTGAACCATCAGCATGAGTTTTGACTTTATAGATCCATTTGCATCCAATAATGTTAGCATGGGATAGAGGAGGAACAAGATCCCAGGTATAGTTTGATATTAAAACATCATATTCTTCTTACATAGCAGCGACACAATTAGGGTGCCAAGAAGCCTCCTTAAACATCGATGGTTCTTGCAGATAATCAAAACTAGAAGAGACATGCAATGTAGAGGGGTCGGCTTGAGAAGAGGATTGATGTCTAAGAATCATATGGTGTGAGCATTGTAGAATAGGACGAGGTTGTCTAGGAGGTTTGGGAGCAGCGGCAACATTGGATTTGGTAGAATTTATCTAGGAGGTGTGGGAACTAGAGTAGATTCAGGAGTCCGTACCTGAGTGTGTTGATACACAATCTGAATTGGTGGTCGATCCACACAACTACCAACAGGAATCTCTACAGAACTGTTAGTATCCACAAGGAGTAGGAGAACAAGTAGCAAAAGCACTGGATGAATCTAGGGCAAGACCAGATGTAGATGCAGTGATGTTATTATTGATATCAAACTGTGATATGTGAAATACCAACTCAGAAATAGAGCGGGCAGTAGAGGGATCTAAATCATGTTGTGAATGTGAGACAAACAAATTTAATTTATTTAAGTCATCAGCAGTAGGCATGTCATGTGATTGCTTTGAAAAGGATTGTAAACAAGTGTAGAAAAATACAGGCTCAACAAACACGTTATGACGGGAAATGAGAACTTTACCAAAGGGAGGATATAAACAGCGAAATCCCTTGTGATGCTCAAAAGGATCAAGAAAAACACAAGGTAGAGACCGTGGATGGAGCTTATGCGATGCAATATCCTTAATACTTGGATAACAAAGACACTTAAAAACTCTAACAACATTCACATCAGGAGGAAAATATCCATGTAATTTTTGATAAAGCAATGGAGCCATTCAAAACAGTCAATGGAGTGCGATTTAAAAGAAATACAGCATAGCATAGGGCTTCAGCCCAAAACTGCACTAGCATAGCAGATTGAAATAAAATAGTGCAAATAGCATTTGCTATATATCTATTTTTGCGCTCAACAATGCCATTTTGCTGAGGCATATCGGAAGATGATAATCGATAAAAAATATCATCGACACTCAGAAAATCAGTAAAAGCCTTATTAACAAACTCTTTCCCCCATCAGGATGAAAGTAACAAATATTTGCTTTGTATGTATTTTTCAATATGGCATGAAATTCCACAAATTTATCATAAACGTCATTGTTAAATCTAAGAGTATATACCCAAACGTATCGAGAAAAATCATTGACAAACAACACATAATACCGATATCTAGAGGGAGAAAGAATAGGTGATTGCCAAACATTAAAGTGAATTTGTTCAAATGGATAAGAAGATTTTGATTGAGAAATACTAAATGGTAATTTGATATGCTTTCCAAGATGACGAGCATTACAATTATTGAATTGAACAGACTTAACAGATGCATGTGAAACATTATTAATCTTTCAAGAAACGAAGCAAAACATCATTATTGGGATGACCTAATCTCCTATGCGAAAGTTTAGGACTCGACTGGATAGCTGCTAATGCTGTCTTATTCCTAACACCGACAGTGGAAGCTTGAGAAGCAATAGGGTAAACTGACGAGCAAGGACTATTGCACCGATGAAGCTCCTTGTTCTCAGATCCTTCATAGAAAAACCAGATGAATCAAATTTTATAGAACAGTTACAAAATTGTCAAACAGATAACAACTTTTTCTTAATGGAAGGAACGACTAAAATATTATGCAAAGAAAAGTTTGTATGAAGTGTATACAACCTAGATTCACTAATAGAATGAATAGTAATTTGTTCTTCATTTTCTACTAGAATACGGTCACTATCGTGATAAGGTTGAGAGTGTGAAAGTATACGTGAAGTGGCAGTCATGTGGTTCGTTGCCTCCATGTCAAGGTACCACACCTCTTGATCGGACTCATCCTGTGAAATACTCATGGTAGCAAAGGACTGTGTTATGTCATAGGATATATAATTAGGATTAAAGCAAGCACTGTCTACATTGAAGTGTTATGTGATTAAATTTACCACATATTTGGTACGTGGGGCCAGATTGCCTCTAAAAGAGGAAAGGGTTAGGGGGCTCTGAGAGGCGATGGGGCTCGGTAGTGTGGATGTTGTTGCTGGTAGTAGTAGGGCTGAGCACTATATTGATAGTTAGTCATCAGTCCTGGTCGCTGGCATTGTCCTCCACGATTACCTCTGCCTCTACAAGATAGATCTCCGCGGCCACCCTGATAGCCTCGTCGACCACTACCTCGTGTAGCCACAAAGGCAGTATAATCACTAGTGGGAGGAGCAGAATTGTGAAGAGCACTAAAGTGCTGATCCTGCTATTCCTCCTGAAGCAGGCGAAGCTCCTCAAGATCAAAAAAATTACCACGCATAGTAACAGTGGTAATGAAACTCTCGTACTCAGGAAGACCATGAAGAGCAGCCATCAAAAGCTCACGATCTATCCCATGAACACCAATGGAGTGAAGACTGACCAATATCCTTAATTTTTAGGATATAGTTAGAGACAGACATAGTGCCCTTCTTCAAAAGGCGAAGCTCACTCTCTAGTTGGAACTCCATAGCGGTGGTCTTGTCACCAAAGTGCTTCTCAATGGCAAGCCAAATGTCCCTAGCAGTGTTCTCAGTATCAGAAAAAATGTGTTGAAGCATAGTGTAGGGGACATGATGGTAGCGAGCCATAGCTGAACAGTACTGTCCTCCTGCTAGGTCTCAAATGCTGGATTTGGAAGACGATTTTTTGAATCATCTTCAATAAATGCAGGTGGGAGGCTAGTACCGTTCACATATCCTAACACCTTAAAGGTAGAAAGAACATTAGAAAAGACCTTCCAAAGTAAGTTGTTCTCAGTTAGCTTGATGGTGACAATACTCTTGATGTTGACGACCGGAAGAGCCGTAGTAGGGGAACTAGAAGTCATGGCCGAGACGGAATGGATTGGCCCGGGGCGAGTATGGCACGGTGGCATAGCTGGGATCAACGGCGTGAGCTCTAAAGCTTTGATACCATGCTAGAAGGGATAAATTTGCTATATTACTTGATACATCAATATGTTACAGGATGCCTCCTTATATATGTAAGAGGAAAACCAAGACAAGGCAAGTGCCAATCTATGCCTACTCATATACAACTTATATACAACCCATGTACAATTCATCCAAATCTTACTAGAGAGGAAAACTAGCTAGGTGTATCCTGACAACTAATACAAATCTGTTTAACATTTTCTACAATCCCAAAAATATGAGTTCTGAGAGGTGGTTTATTGGTTAACTACTAAGATCATGAAGTCAATGAACATTGCAAGAAGTTGTGCTGAACCACCCTGTTTGCATTCTTGGTGGGCCTGACCATCGGATTCACATGGCCATGTTCCATTTACACTTAGTTATAAGAGAAACCATGATGAGTGAACATACCACCCACATTCATGACTAGCCTTTAGCTTATACAATTTGCAGTTACAAGCCTTGTGGACCTTTATATTGATTAATCATATTGGCGTAGGTTTATTAGATTCGCACTTAACAGCTCTCAAAGATGAGCATCTGGATGTTAGTAGATGAATGGATTGTATAGAACTTGAGAAAATTTTGTACTTATATTCATATTTTCTAAAGCATAAGGTCCGCAGAATTGATATCAGGACCTATGCTGTCCGTCCAATGGTGTGAGTCGGTATGCGTTCGTACCAAACTGGACTGGTGTGAACTGACATAGAAGCAAAAAAAGGAATTGAGGAGAAAAAGAGAGAGGGGAGGGGGAGGGGGAGGGAGGAGGGAGGATGAGGGTGGCTGTCGGAGATACCAACAGTGGCTACAGGCGGGCCATGGGTGTGCTCGAAGGGCCACCAAGGCCTCTGCTTCCTCTGCCAAATTGCAGCTGAGAGAGAGGTAGAGAGAGGAGGGAGGAAAAGAAAAGGAAGGGGAAGCCGATGGATAGGCCACCAAAGGGCTTCTGGTTGGCCGCTAGATGACGAAATCATGGCTCGCGGCTCCACAGGCGTGAAACAGGGGTGATCTATTTATCATCATTTTAAAAAAAAAAATGCGATGAACAGGGGCGATTGTCTTGTTCCGCAGTCATAGCTCTGCCTGTACCTTTTCCACCACTTGGTGGCCATGATGGCCATTTGACACCGTCCGGTGGACTCTTCACCGGTTGTGCCACCCTCTGGTATCTTTGCTCCCCCTTCTCTCTACCTCTCTTGATTAGACACCCTATCGGTTGACACAAAGCCGTGGAGGCCTCCATGGCCTTCCAACGGCCTTGGCGGGCTACAGCTGGCCCTCTGGCGACATCGTCCCCTCTTTTCCTTTCTCTCATTTGGTGTTCTGATTCAGAAGGCCAAACCATCTCGATTTGTGGCCGATATGACTCGGAACGCTCGAAATTATCCGATTCCTAACGGTTTGACGAACAATACTAAAGCAATTGGATTTCCTAGGTATTTTTATGTGAGACTTAGACTGATGAAGCCTTCTTCAATTCAGTTCCTAATTCTGAGAATAATATCATTATATGAACCATGCTAAAATTGGTGAAAGAGAGCTCAACATATATTGTGCACTTTTCAAATGAACATTGTAAAAATTATGCTAGGAGCTTCATGCTTTCTCTGAGCTTGTTGTTGATGAGCTTATGAGATTGGAAAGTTTGTGGATAGAGAGCACTCAAACTCAGTGCTTGCTTTAGCTAAATAGAGCATCTTTAAAAAAATTGCATACTCTAGTATGCTCTTTGTTTGCACGATAACCTTTTGCTAAATTTATGTACATCTCATCAGGAGGTATTCATTGAACCAAGGTTTAAAGTAGTGTTACTTAATAGTAAGATATATGTACCACACAAGCACATTGTATGATTGCTAGGGTGTACTAGTACCAAGGTCTGCTAAACTGGGTTGAGTTGTCCAGTTCGGGCCAAACCAAACTAAGTTGGTCAGTTACCAACATGGTTTAGTGCATTTATTCAAAATAGAGGGAGACGAAAAGAGAGAGAGAGAGAGAGAGAGAGAGAGAGAGAGGACGGGAGAGAGATGCTGTGAGAGAGAGAGAGCCCTTTCGGCTCATCGATAGGGGTTCTCCTATTTTCTTTTGAAACATGGGATGCCCTATAATTTATTTTGCCAATTTGGATCTAAAGTCGGAAAATGGTTTGCCAACTTCACTTGAAACTGGTAAATGATTTAGAGCAAACCATTTGTTGACTTTAGTTCAAAATCAATAAAAGATATATAGTTTGTCCTGGAACGGCATGGTATGTATTTGTACTATATCGTGCCAGTCGCCAACCAGTTTGAGCCTGGGTATCGATTTGGCAAACCTTAACTTGTACCGATACCTTACTAGTACAATACAATGTGAATTGCTTCTTACTAGTTACCTTAACTTGTACCGATACCTTACTAGTACAATACAATGTGAATTGCTTCTTACTAGTTACTGCATTCCATGCACTCAATGAAGTTGTCTTGCACAGATCAATTATGAAATCTTGTTCAGCCTTCTGATTAACAGCCTAAAGGTGCTTTATCATGCCTACAATGTTGCTTGTGATTGTATAACTCCTTATGAGTATCTTTTGCTTAATGTTCATGTTCATGTATGTATCTTGAATGTTACCTAGACATTTTGTAGATGTTTGCATCCTCAAATGTCAGACATGGCGACCTCCAAAAATCTGGGCATTGGACATGATGTGTGTTTGAGTATATATAATGTATGTGTGTATATAAAATCAAGGTTCGTATATATAATGTATATATAGTAGTACCATCCTATTATAGTGTCGGTACATCTAGTATAGGGGCTGGTTCGGTGTACCAAGTGTCATTATGCCTTGAATACCATATATCAATTCGGTATTGATATGGTATGGTACAATCAATACGCATCGGTATTGATTGGTATGGCAGACCTTGATGCGTGTGTATATATATATATATATATATATATATATATATATATATATATATATAGGGGCTGGTTCGGTGTACCAAGTGTCATTATGCCTTGAATACCATATATCAATTCGGTATTGATATGGTATGGTGCAATCAATACGCATTGGTATTGATTGGTATGGCAGACCTTGATGCGTGTATATATATATACATATATATATATATACATATATACATACATATATACATATATATATATATACATATATACATATATATACATACATATATACATATATATATATACATATATACATATATATCTACATATATACATATACATATATATACATATATCTATTCACACGAACACGCACATGTATTGGGTGTACACTTCACTTGAAGTCTCCATATATCTTGATAAATTTACATTAAAAATGTAAGGACACTTCGATTGAAATATCCAAAAAGAACTTGACACTTAAAAGTGTCCAAAAAAAACTTAAGGTTACTTCATTGAAAGTGTCCAGCACTTAAAGACTAAAGATCCTCTTCATGACACTCCAAAAAACAGTACCAAGTGTCAGACATCTTTTGCTCACATCAGCAAGACACTTCGAAGTGGAGTATGCAGCTATATTGTATTAGCCCTGCCACATCCAAATGTCCAAAGTGTCAACACTTCCATGCAGCTTACAAATGGTGTGGCTAGGTAATGTAGATTGACTCCTCTCTCTCCTTCTCTCAAGAGGGTTAAGATGCCCTACTAGACATTTTCATTTAGAAAATAAACAACTTAGGCAAGCACTCCCTAATTTCTTTTTGAAACAGATATTTAACAAGCTTTTATACCCCTTCACTTTGACTCATCCTGTGTAACAACTTTTCTTCAAACTATGAACAAGAAATTAAGTAAATCCTGGAGGAATTGGAGGCTGATTTTTCTTATTTAAGAAAGATTATTTTATTTCAGTCTTTCCGGAGACACCAACAAAATGCAATAGCCAAGATGTTCCCTCTTTCTTTTGTATTGGACAGTAAAGTGCAAAGTTGCTTATAAAGATAGCAATTCAAACGATGAATATGGAAGGACAAGCTTGTGAACCAAAGAGCTAAAGCCAATGCACACAGTGAATGAGAAGTTACAACAATAACTCACTAAACCTCGCCTTAACATTACTTTGCGTAAAGGTGGTTATTATCCTAGAACATCATTAGGCATGCTCCTATGAATCAAGCTTATAGCAATTTGTTGCTAATTTATTGCATCTTGTTGTCTTTTTTTATGATGGTATATATTCACTGGATGCTATTAATTAAATCGTAGAATTATTCAATATTCTAAACCTTTCTTTATTATCATTCATAGTATCAAAAAAACTGTACAACCAAAAAGGAATGAAAAAAGAAAGAAAAGCTAAAAATAAAATAGAGAGAGAACACTTAGTACAGATATACACATGCATGATATGGGTAGAGTTACATTGCTCTGGTTGGACCAAGTTTCTAGCTAGGCTCTATTGGAAAATGACAATTTTAGCCCCCATGTATTGAACTAGTTAGCTTTACTTGGATGAGGGTATTTTAGTCATTTAACCAATGCCGCTAATGCACTTTTCTCCCGCTATGGTTGCTTTGCTCCTTGTTAATTAGTGGGATGGGCTAAATAACAAAACTAGAAACCTATGAAACAAAAGGTATTAGTCCAATACATGGAATGTAAAGGTGTCATGGATCTATGTTACCAGGTCTAGCCAGAGCAAATCAACTCCACTCTATGGACATGTTCGTGTATACATAGATAAATATATATAGGTTCACCGAATTAACAGCAAGAGTCATATTGACCGGTGACCGGTATGGTATTGGTACGGCATATAGCATATCAAAACTAGGGAGAGGGAGGAGAGGAAGGAGAGGGAGAGAGGGGGGGGAGAGAGAGAGAGAGAGAGAGAGAGAGAGAGGCCAAGGCTTCTAGACTCATTTGAGAGAGAGACCGGATGTGGAGAGAGGGGGCTCATCATCATCGGATGTGGATGGAATGCCATTGAATGGTGTTGTTGGAGGACAAGTGAGAGGGGAAGCAAGGGTTCTGCAAGGGCTTCTAGAGCTTTGAGCCATCTGATGTCTCCAGATTCAATTATGGGGATTGAGGGAGAGACAACCAGAGAGAGAGAGAGAGAGGGGGGGTGGGGATCACCTGATGTGAGGGCTTCAACCTTCGAAGGTGCTGGGAAAGCTAGAGGGCTTCAAAGGCTTCAAGGATTTTTAAGTCTCGACTTTACCAGCTAAGCTGTGCCACTAGCTGGTCAGTTTGGTTCAATGTCCCACCAGCATGAATCTATGATTATACTGCTTAACTATTCATGTTGATGTAGTCATTTTTATGTCAATTAAAAGTCACTCATTTCAGCAGACCACCAAATATGATGGTTGAAGGATAGTGGCGGATCCAAAAATCTGGCTTTGTGGGGTCAATATAATAAAAGAAGCGAAGGATCTGTGGAAGGAGAGAGAAAAAAGAAAAATAATAAAATATTATTTTAAAAAAATAAAATATATAAAAAGATAATGTATAATATCTTAAATATCCTTTATAATAAAATACTATAAAAGAGCACCATAGTAAAATCCTAGATATTATTAAATATTTAAAATTATGATGGCTAACCACAAATTATTCTAATCATATATATTTGATATGAGTAAAAAAAAAAAGACAAAAAAAAAACTAAAAGAATGTTATAAAAAAATGATGCTAAAAGAGACATACATAATTCAAGTTGAGAAGAGAGACAAGAAGAACATATAATTTTCTATTATATTTGGATTAATTAGGGCATAAAAAATAAATTGATGTTGGGTTTAAATGTAAGGGGTGGATAGATGGAGATTGTGGGGTTGGGGTGGGGCATTAAAAGACAAATAGCGAAATAATAAATATGGAAAGAGAAAGAATGAGATGGGGAGAGGTCAAAGTTGTGTGAGAGAGGGAGTGAGAGGTAGGATATATGACTCATTAAAAAGAGAGAATGTAGGTCATAGTTACTCTTTTCATCTTTTAATGTGGTCCTTTTAGGGTATAAAAAATAAATTGATGTGGGGTTTAAATATAAGAGGTGCACGGATAGGGTTAGAGTGGGGTATTAAAAGATAAATAAAAAAGTAATTAATAAAAAAAGAAAGGAGAGGGAGAGAGGAAGAAAGATGTAGGATTTGTGAGTCATTAAAGAGAGAATATAGATCATAATTACTCTTTTAATGTGGTCTTTTTATCCTTCAAAATTCTACATGAGATATGGAGTCAATTCATAAAATTAGTGGAGTCAATTTTGACTTTTCTTACTAATATATATGTATACACACACCTAGGGGTTGTAATTGGGTCGAGTTGGATCGGATATGGGTTGGGTTAGAAAATTATCAACCCAAATCCGATCTGTTTATTAAATAGGTCAAAAATTCAAATATGAACTTGACCTATTTATTAAACATGTAATTTGTACCGACCTGCTTAACTTGTTTATTAAACAAGTTAAATTAGGTTAAATGGGTTGAATAGGTTAAACAGGTGGGGTTTAATGGGTCAAAAACATGGAAAGAAGATTTTACACAGTTAAAATAGATCAGGTTAAATGGGTCAGAAATAGGTTAAACCAATTTTAAATATGTTAAATGGGTTAAATAGGTTATCAAACTCGACTTGAATATTAAATGGGTTAAACGGTCAAATATCTGAAATCTAAATCCAACCTAAATATTAAATGGGTTAAATAGGTGGACCTATTTATGACCCAAACCCTTTTAGTCTAAATCCAAACATGTTTATGGCGGGTCGAACACGGATCGAGTTGGTGGGTCGGGTCATATTTTGCCAGCCCTGTATATACCTAATGTTGTGGGGTCAATTTTGGCCATGGAATATGTACTAGCCTAAACCAGCTGGTACAATCCATACCGAACTAGATCGGTAGCTAATCGGTCTGCTTTAGCCTTTTTTCGAAAAAACACTCAAACTGAACCAAACCAGTTGGTTCGATCTGGTATTGCCCGAAACCAGGTGGAACACTATGGCTTGGCTCGGCATGGGCATGAATCGAGCCATACCGACCAAATGGGGTGGGGTGGGGTTGCGGGTGGGGTGGCCTCCTTACTGATCAAAAGGGGTGGGCTGGTGGGTGGGGTGCTGCCCCGGGGGGGCGCATCCTTTGGTAGATTGTTGCTACCTCTACCTTTCATTTGAAAAGCGCATTGCGTAGAGCGCAGCGAACCGAGGGATGCGAAATCATGGGGAAAAAAATCTCCTGCTCTGGAAATTTGACATAATCTCTTCGAGGAACCGACAAATTTCGATTAAAAGCAAGGTAATCCACTATTTTCTTGCTTAATTTTTTTATTCTTTTTGTCGAGAAAGGGCAAAATTTTGAAAAATAGAGAAAAATCATGCCAAAATTTATGATTTTGCTATGATTTTATTTTATATTATAGATTTTTGGATGATCTACGTGATGACACTAAAATCATTAATTTTTATTAATTTTATATATTTTTAAAAGTATATATTTTTGAAATAAAAAATAAAAAAAGATAAAAAAAATTGTAAATTCAGAATATTGTTTAGGATGATTCAAGCTATGTATAATATAAAATTTATATTTGATTATGAAGCTTCTGATGCATTATGTGCATAGTAACCTAGGCTTAATTTTGAATAAAATAAAAAAAAATACCATTTAACACATATTAATAGGCTTAGAAAAATATATGTAGTATCCATAACATGTTTCTACTTCAATCTAAGCTTAAATTATTTTTTTAAAATTTTTAAAATTTTATATAATTTTTAATTACTTAAATGAAAAAATAAATAATTAGTTAAAAAAATATGTAATATTAGTAATATATTTTTAGCTAATTTAGAAGTATTATTTGAACTATATAACATATTTGAACTATATAACATATTTTTGAGGGGCTACGGGAGTCATTCATCACATGACTATATCCGAGACATCCTACTAGATGTTTGAGCAAGAATTTTCGAGACAAAACTGGCTATCTCAAGTAGAAAAAAGACATCCATCCTCCCAGACAAAGCAAAGTCATAGAGGGGCACTAGAGGTGGTCAAGCAAGTGCTCAGAAAAAAGATAAAGAAAAAGAAAAGACAGAAAAAAGATAAAGAAAAAAAAACGACAATTGCAGCATTCTTGAGAGTGCAGGAGTTGGCTCAAATTCCGTGACTAGGAAGAGTGATGATAGTAGTGACGGATCTAATGACCAGGGTTGGATTGGAGGACAAGAGACCGTTGTTTATGAGATACAGTTGCAGGATGGTTTTGATTCACCGGTGAGTCTTAGTTTATATATGCCATACAAGATATGGACTATGGTACACAAGCTGATAGAGCCCGCAAGGATGTAATTTCATATAGGCAACGACCTCTTAGAAGTTGTCCAGCATACGATGTAGCTGTAGATGATCTATCACGTGGAGTAGGATCCATGGATGTATTTGAATCATCCTCGCATTATGGATCCTATTACCCATAGATAACTTATGATTTTATGGATATGGATATGGTGCATCCGAGACATCGCCTTCTAGTAGCTACTATCCTATGCAGCTCGAAGCATCTTATGGACAGGATTTTGCTGCCGGCATATTTGGATGGGCCCCTCTACAGTCGTACCACCATTTCGAGGATATCTCTTAGAGTTAGAGTTTGAGCAAGAGATTTGAGACATCTTACAATCCAAAGAGGATATCTTATGGAATGAATGTACAGGACTATAGTGCTAGTTGGATAGGGGGATAAACTGATGTTCCTCCGGAGTATGCGGATGATCCAAATATTTACGAATGTTACAAACACTTGACAAGAAATTAGATCAGTAGAGATCTTGAGATTAATAAATTATTCTTTTATAATTTATATATTAAATCATTTAATGCATTGTTTTAGCTTCTTTTATTTTATTTCGAGATGATAGAATTGTTATATAATATAAAAGAACATTAATTTGAAACTAAATTAATTTAAAAATTTAAAAAAATTATCTAGAACCAAAACAAACTAAGGAGAAAAAAATTGGTGCCAGTACGGAACCAGCACCAAACACCATACCAACACTCGATACAGTACGGTACTGATATCGTATCGTACCGATCAGGAATTGGTACCGGTTCTTGAAACCTTGATTTTGGCTTTTTCCACTAGTCAATATGGCTTTTCCTACTAGCATATACACATGGGGTAAATTTTTTTATGGGGTCTATTGGCCCCATGTTTTCTCACATGCATCCGCCAATGCTAAAGTATATGTTACAAAACCTTATGAAGCAACAAATTACAATGTAGAAGTAGAAATGGTTGTTGTTTCTTGCTCCTTGTGCTTATTTTGTCTTTTGTGGCTAGTAGTGCATGTGAAGTAATTTGATTGACAAAATTCCTTAGAACTATGAAAATTCTCTCTTTTAGCTCTTATGCCTTTAAAAAATTACTTTGACATCTTTCTGGCATTTCATGTATTGGAAACATGAATATAATTTGTTTATCTCATGTAATAATATTTGCATTGCAGGAGGATCGTTTGAGCATTGATGAAGCATTAAGACATCCTTACTTTCAGCAGCAGCATCAAAAAAAAACTCATGGGGAAGTTTGATTTTTGCCTGATTTTCAACTACTTGGTGGTGCCAATATTGCCAACCATATATGTCAGAAAAGCTTTAGGTAAAAAATTTTATTTTGCCACAACAACATACACATTGTTGCCATCCTTTTATTTTTGACCTTCGTGAATTTGTGTTGCTAGTATACTTTATGTAAATAAGTATAATATGTGCAGATATTAGGTTAAGTAATACAACTGCTATAGAACATTCTCAACTACAGCAGAATCAGGACTCAAGTTAGGATAATCCAAGTCATTCTGAACTAGAGCAGAGTCAGCCCAACATCTTGTAATTTATAAGTAAATCTTTGGCTTAGATCAGGATCAAATATTATTAGACTAGGATTATACCCTACTAAGGGTCTGTTTGGATGTTTAGGCCCAAAATCCCAAGAGATTTATGGGTTTGGCCAAGATAGCCAGTTAAATCAAACTACATTTAGCCTATGTTTACAAGAACCCAAAGAACTGTTGGAGTGGGTTGGCCCGAACTTTGAGTTCACCCTACTCCACCTCTGAGATCTCCATTCTCCACATGGCATGTTATGGGATTTTGGCTGGACTGCTCTAATTGTTCTTTGGGTTCTTATAAAAATAGTCATGGGTAATACTTTGTACACCACCTGCGGTGAAAAAATTCCAACGTGGAGCGCACCGCAACTTCCGATTGGTCTAACTGGAGCCCTCATGGCTTGACGCGATGGCTGTCTTTTCGCGTCCAATTAGGCTTCTGATGGCATGAAGAAAATGGGGGCGGGGGTGAGGTTCTATTGCCGAACGCATTAATGCATGTAATAATATGTTTTTCAAATTTTGCATGGCAAAATTGCCCTTTTCCTCCAAAATGAAATGGTTGTAGTATTTTGCATTCTGGTTGGACATTTCGGGGGCTGTATTTCTCTCTTCTCACGTTTCCTGAGTGTCGAATGCTGTATTTCTCTTTCTTCTATTTCCTGAGCCTCTAGGTGTCGAAGGTTTAGTCTGCAGGAACCATTGCACGTTCGAGGTTAATTTTTTTATTATCCCATCCAACTAACATGTCCCACCCATCAGAAAGTAAAATATCATTTATTGATTCTTTATTACAACTTTTTTGCAGTTCTTTTAATACAGCAACTCCTTTGGTAGTTAAACAAAGTTAATGTGTTAGGCATATTCAAACAGAATTTCTTTTTTCAATTTTAAAAGTGCATGTCATATAAAATCCTACCAGAAGTCATATACTAAGTCCTGATGTCATGATTTCTACCCAGAATAGTTTTTGACATGTCATAATGATGTACAAGGTCCAAAATATGGTATGTCATTATGAGTTTATAGGTCCAAATTAAGACATCCAGTTGGTAAAATGCCTCCCAAAATTATGACATCGGAGATGATTCTGCATTACTTGATATTTCTATTCCATGATGTCATAATTTTGATTCTTAATGTTATAATTTTGTCATTATTATGATATTGTAGGTCAAAATTATAACATCCTGAAACAGAAACAAAGCCAAACGTAGAATTATGACATTAATAGTCAAAATTATGACATCCAGGAAAAAAACATTCCAGAATACAGAATTATGACATCATGTGTCAAAATTATGACATTAAGAGTCTATATTATGACATTAAGGATCAAAATTATGACATCCAACATAACAAACGTTCGTGGATGCAGAATTATGACATTAAGGGTCCAAATTATGACATCTTAGAATAGAAACACCCCCGAAGTCAGAATTATGACATTAAGGATCTAAATTATGACATTAAGGATCAAAATTATGATATCTTAGAATAGAAAGATCGCTGAACGCCGAATTATGACATTAAGGATCAAAATTATGACATCCTGGAACAGAAACATCTCTGAATGCAGAATTATGATATTAAGGATCAAAATTATGACATTAAGGGTCAAAATTATAACATCCTAAAATAGAAATATCCCCAAACGTAGAGTTTTGAGGTTAAGGGTCAAAATTATGACTTTAAGTATCAAAATTATAACATTAAGGATCAAAATTATGACATCCAGGAACAGAAATATCTCCGAACGTAGAATTATGATATTAAAGATCAAAATTATGACATTAAGAATCAAAATTATGACATCCTGGAATAAAAACATTTTCGAACGCAGAATTATGTCATCCTGTGCTAAAATTATGACATTAAAGATCAAAATTATGACATTATACTTTAATATTATAACAAAAACATCATCTAGATGTCGGTTTTGACGTTCTTATAACATAGAAAATAAAACTTATGACATCGTAGGTCAAAATTATAACATCCTGTTGGTTAAACCATCTTTCGAAGATAGTTTTGACAATATTAGGACATCCTCTATCAAAATTATGACATGATAATTTAATATTATGACAAAATCAGCTTCTAGGAGATGATTTTGACATTTTATGTCAAACTTATGACATTATAGGTCAAAATTATGACATTCTATTGTCATAATTCTCTCAAAGGTTGTTTTGACAATATTAGGACATCCTATTTTAAAATTATAAGTTGATATGTTAATATTAAGAACAAAAATACCATCCAGTCTTGGGTTTTGATGTTTTTATAACATCCTATGTCAAAATGATGACATCGTATGTCAAAATTATGACATCATGTTGGTAAAAGGCATCCTGAAGGTAGTTTTGACAATGTTAGGACATCTTAGGCTATAACTTATGACATTAAGAGTATATTATGACATTAAGGATCAAAATTATGACATCCGACATAGCAAATATTTTTGGATGCAGAATTATGATATTAAGGATCAAAATTATGACAGTAATGGTCAAAATTAAGACATCCTGGAATAGAAGCAAATCCGAACATAGAATTATGACATCTTATGTCATAACTATGACATTAATGGTCATAATTATGACATTGTAGGTTAACATTATGACTTTTTGTATGCAAAATTCTATCGTAGACATTATTATGACAGCAATTCAAAACTATGATATTTCAGATAAAAATTATGACATCATGTAGTCAAAATACTTTTCAAATATAGTTTTTGACATTATTATGATATTTTATGTCAAAGTTATGACATCGTGTTTGACTAGAATGTCATAATTTTTGCATAGAATTGGGTTCTGACATTTTTATGACATCTTAGGTTAAAATTATGATATTATAGATTAAAATTATGACATCGATGGTCAAAATTATGACATCTTGTTGGTAAAAGGTCTTGCGAAGATAGTTTTGACAATAATATGATATTCTTTGTCAAAGTAATGACATGATATGTTAATATAATGAAAAGACTTTCCTAGCAGGAGATAATTTTATCGTATCTTATGACATTATAGATTAAAATTATGACATCGTAGATCACAATTATAACATTTTTTGGTAAAAAGCCCGCCGAAGGTTGTTTTGACAAAACTGATATTATGCTTCAAAATTATGACATTATACTTTAATATCATGATAAAAACACCGTCCAGGTGTCAGTTTTGACGTTTCTATGACATTGTAGATCAAAATTATGACATCGTAGGTCAAATTTATGACGTCTTGTTGGTTAAAGGCCTCCTAAAGATAGTTTTGACAATATTATGACATCCTATGTCAAGATAATGACATGATATGTTAATATTACAAACAAAACATCTTCCAAATGTCGGTTATGACTTTCTTATGATATCCGAGGTCAAAATTATAATATCAGAGGTCAAAATTATGACATCATATTTGGTAAAAAGCCTTTCGAAGGTTGTTTGGACAATATTAGAACATCATATGTCAAGATTATGACATCGTGGATCAAAATTATGAGATGGTATGTTAATTGTCAAAGAAATGTGTATTTATGAGTTCCATATATATTTTATGACTTGAATTAACCTTCTGTACATCTTCTATAGATATTCCTGCAAATGATTAGATGGGCGAGCCTTTATCTGATGGTTTTCTTGGGAATCCATCTCCTCGTGCAATGTTTGCAGATAAGGATAATGTAGATCCTCATGCTGGAATGGAATTCGATTCAGTAACAGATGTGTACAATTTCTACAATGGTTATGCAAGAAGAGTCGATTTTGGAATCATAACCGTGTGCAGTAGATCCAATAAGAATAATGTATGCTACTTCAAACATCTAGCATGCTGGAGGTCAAGAAAATCTAAAAAATCAGATAATTCAATGAATCCCAGGGACACCAAAAAAATTGATTGTAAGGCATCCATAAAAGCTAGAATTGATTCCAAAATCGAAAAGTGGAGATTGGATAACGATATTCTAGAACACAATCATAAGCTGTCCATAATTTCCATCCATTCTCTACGGTCCCATAAGAAGATCAGCACACCAGAGAAAGTAGAGATTAGCAACATGCATGCCGTGAATATACCTACAACTCAAATATACTCTGCCATCGCAAGAAGAAAAGAGGGAAGAAGGCAATTGGAATTCACGGAGAAGGATGCTTATAATTACATTTGTCGGGAACGTCAAACTCAGCTGAAAGGAGATGCACAGTCAATGGTTCTCCACTTTGTGCAAATGCAAGCTAAAAATGCAAATTTCTACTATACTTTGGACTTGAATGACAATGCGCAGTTAAGGTCTGTGTTCTGGATCCATCCAAGGCCAAGAATGGCATGCACTTACTTTTCGGATGTATTGACCTTTGACTCCACTTATCTCACAAACACATTTAAAATGTCATTCTGTCCATTTGTTGAAGTTAACCACCATGGACAGTCCACATTGCTTGGCTGTGCATTACTGTCAGACGAGACAACGAAGACCTTTAAATGGGTGTTTCAGTCATGGCTGGATGAAAATGGTGGCCAAGCGCCTAATGCCATAATCACCGATCAGGATAAGGCGATCGAGGCTGCTATCAAGGCGATTTTCCCAAATGTACGACACCAATTCTGTCTTTGGCATATTTTGAAGATCCTTGAAAAGATAGGCCATATATGCACAGCGCATCCCAAATTTATGGTTGAATTCGATGAGCCTGTATATGACACTAACTACACAATCTTTTGAGGAAAATTGGAGATAACTCATGGACAAGTATGAAGAATGCAAGGCTATAGATTGGTTATATGATCTCTATGAATGCCGAGATAAATGGGTTCCTATCTATCTTAAGGATACCTTCTTTGCAGGTATGTTGGAATCAAAGGTGGTTTTTTTTGATTTTTTTTTGCTAAGTTTTGAATGATATCCAGTGACACTAACACCATATCACTAATATTCTTTGGTCCTAACTTCCATTCTAGGTATGTCCTCCTCTACAAGGAGTGAGAGCATAAACCACTTCTTTGATGGGTTTGTGAATTCGAAGACAACACTAAAGGAATTCATCGAGAAGTATAAGGATGCTTTAGAGAAAAAATTCGAAGCAGAAAATGAGCAAGACAATATCTTCTTGCAAATAAATGCTTTCCTCAAAACATCCTCGCCATTTGAGAGGCAAGCAGCAGCCATGTACTCTAGGCGCATATTCAAAAAATTTTAGAATGAGGTACTTGAGATGGCTGCATTAAATGCTAAATTAATTGAAGAATCTGACAGCTTTGCTACATATTCTGTGAGGTCATTAGAGAGATTTGAAGTTAACAGAATTGAGAAGGAGATTGTAAAAAACTATACTGTTACTTGGTCCAGCCAATTAGAAGAAGTAAAATGCCAGTGCCGATCATTTGAGTTCAGAGGATATTTGTGCAGGCGCGCCTTATTGGTTTTCCATCAAAATGAAGTGTTTCACATTCGTGAAAAGTATTTTCTCAACAGATGGTGCAAGGACATGAAATATAGATTCGATATTTTAGATTGCAATTTTCAATTATGTGATAGAAGCACCAGAAAATCTAGGTAACTATAATTTTGATATCATGTGATAACTATAATTATGATATCCTATGATAACTATAATTATGATATAGGTATGCTTTGATGAGTCATCGGATGATGAAGCTTGCGGAGGTTGCCTCCATGGATGCTTTTAACCTAGTGATGACTAATCTGACTCCATTATTTAGAAGAGTGGTAGATGCTAATTGTTCAACACAGCATCGTTCAGAACTTTCTATCTAGGATCCGATTAATATTGCCACAAAGGGACGGCCAAGAGAAAGGAGAACAAAAGGTGGAGTTGAAAAGAACTCGAAGAATTCAAAGAAATCGAAGAAAGCTGAGAACAAAAAAGCAGAATATCCATCTGCCGAAGACAATGATAAAAGGCCTGCTAAAATATAGAGGACGACTCCACAAGAAGCTGTGGAGTTGTGCAACAAACAACCTCCACCAATCATCCACCATTCGATCCATTTTTGAAGGAGTTTGATGCTTTTATATCCAGCCAACTGACACAAGAGACGGACAAATTTATGAAGTTATAGGTGAAAATTATAACATTATACGTTAGAAGTTATATTTCATATTTTATTATCTTTGGTAAAGTTTTTTCTCTGCTTGATTTCACAATATTGATACAGGATGTCATATTTCTGCAGGAAAGGCTTTCAAGATAGTTTTTTGTACCCTGATATCATAATTTTAAATTTACATGTCATAATTTTGACATAGCATGTCATAATTCTACTTTCGGAGATGTTTCTGTCAGATATTGTCATAAATTATATCCTTGATAGAGTTAAATTTGATACAAATGTCAAAATTCTGAGTTCAAAAAATTTTGCTTTATCAATGGTCATAATTTCTATGCATGGGTGTCATAATTTTAATTCTTAATGTCATAATTTTGATACAGGATGTCATTATTCTTCTTTCGTGGATGTTTTCTGTATCAAAATGTCATATTTTTTATTCTTAATGTCATAATTTTGACACAGTATGTCATAATTCTATGTCCGGATTTATTTCTGTTCCATGATGTCATAATTTTGATCATTAATATCATATTTTTTACCCTTAATATCAGTATTCTACATGCTGGGACGTTTGCTCATTGCGTTGTCATAATTTGGACCTTTATTGTCATAACTTTGATCCTTAATGTCATAATTCTGCATCCAGGGACGTTTGCTTTTTCGGATGTCATAATTTTGACCCTTAATGTTATAATTTAGACCCTTAATGTCAAAATTAACACATGATGTCATATTTCTGCGTTCCGAAATATTTCTCTTCTCTGATGTCATAATTTAGACCTTTAATGTCATAATCTTGACACAGGATGTCATAATTCTGTGTTCGGATTAGTTTCTATTCTAGGATGTCATAATTTTGACCATTACTGTCATAATTTTGACCCTTAATGTCAGAATTCTGTATGCTATGTAAGTAGGCTATTTGCCGTGTACGCATCATTAATGTCATAATTGCGATGGCTATTAGCGATGGATATTATAACATCCTAGGCCATAATGCGACATCCTATGGTAAAATTATGGCATCTTGTTATAATTTTTCTTTTAGAAGTTATAAAAAAAGAAGGATATTTTCGTCATTAAAAAATTATGAAATTTTTAAATGACAAAAATGCTCTTTCCTTATGACATCCTGCGCAGGAAGTCATAATTTGACCACAGGATGTCATAACATGGACATAAAATATGATAACTTTTTTCAGAAGAAGAGTAATATTTTCGTCATTTAAAATTTTAAACAAAAAAAAAAGGAAATATAGGCATTAAATGTACGTTAGAAAGCAGTGGCTACGTGGTCCAATCAAATGGGATGGTGCATTTTTTCTACGTTGGGTGTAGTGTACAAAGAATTTCTCTTCAGTTCTAAATATTTGATGTAAGTAGGCTGCTTCAATTCTGATTTGACCTCTAATAAATATGCTTGCAGCTAAAGTTTTATACTCTTTAGGAATTCTCAAGAATCAGCGACTGCAATAACATGCTGTGTCCTTTATGAGCTCATGAAAATAAATTTTTTGACTAAAATTTCTAGATGCTTGAACAGTTTCTCTTTCTTCCTTAAAAAAAAAAAAAACTTTGGAAGGAAGGTATAAGGATTGAAAGTTTAGCCTTATAATGTTAGATATGTGATCACTATTTCTGGGCAGGTGTCAGTTTGACTTGCTAGTTACCTTGCATGCAATGGACATCAGTGGCTCATGAATTTTCTGACTAGAGTTTATGATTTGAAGGATCCATGTTGAGCTAACAGTTTTATATATGTGTGCATGCGTGCATGGATCTGTGAACAAACAGAAATGGTTGTGTACGTGCGTGCCTCTTGTGCATGGTTATCATTCTAAGAGGTGCATGATTACCTGTCCTTGTGTCTGTTCTTTTATTTTGCTGTAAAACTTCTCTTAAATATAATTACAAGAGAACTAGATATGATTACAAGGGAACTACGTGCCAACAGCATAGTCTAAAAGCTCAGTTGTAAAACATGGTTATCAGTTTGACATGGAAAACTGCATTGCATTCGGTATATCATTGAAAGAGAAGGATATTTAGGTACATAACAAGGAAGAATTAACTATCACTGGTTTTTTTTTTAATTTGATGCGTTAGAAGCAAGAATCAGTGGTTCATTCAAACCTTAATGACGTTGTTCTAGTAGGATATTTTGTGCCTTAGAATGGCATTTTAATGTGGTACTCTGTACCTTCAACTCCATCTTCACGTTGAACTGCTGATTCTAGGAGCTTCTATTTCTGATGGTTGTCTCAATTCAACTGGGTTTTGTGAATGGTAGATCTTCTTGAATTAAATATATTACGTTTCTCAAAGAGCCACTCGTCAAGTTCTGGCTGCCAGATCGACCAACCTACCTGCTGTAATCTTCATGGTGTCTGACAGAGCATAGACTTACGATGCCAAGTTTTAGTAGCAGGGAACATCATCCTTGAGGGAAGATGCTTCATGACAATGCTGCAACCCCTGTTCGCATAATACCTGTTATTCATAAAATGGAGAGCTGGGTTGATGATTTTGGCTTCAGCATATATAGATGAAGATGAGCGCTCATGTGGAATGCTTGTCCAAGCTTGGGTCTAATGGGAGAGCGGAACTACGTAGGGAGCAACTATCTTCTAATCTGACGACACTTGTACTCGGCACATGAACTCTTATTTTTTGGAGAGAAAAAAAAGGAAAAAAAAGGAAAAAGAAAAAAGAAAAGAAGAGAGAGAGAGAGACTGTCATCTCAGACATAGCTTTCTTCCTATCAGTTGCCTTATTTGAAAATATGTGATCATGGTCTTAGATATTAGGTGTGGAATTGATCTTCCTCTTGCAGACATTATACTTTAAATCTAGTTGATAATTTGATCAGGTGCAGAGATTGATGAGACGGATGGAAAGCAAGACTCTGCACATGCAAGTGATGGTTGCATGCATGGGCTGCTGATATTTAGTTGGAAGAGAATGCCATCATCCATATGTATACTTGTTGCTAAGAGAACTGAATTGACCTAAATGTACTTCCTGGGCATGAAGACGGTGAAAATGCTTCATCATATCTATGAAGGGCAGTGTTTGTATGGTCAATAATAACAAGCAATGCAATTTTATGTTTCTTTGCACTTTTTAAATTACTGAAAATTAATAAAATTCTAAAATCTTTGATATTTATAATTATACTGAACGATCAAAAATGAGAGAAATATATCTCAATTTCATCCTGCTGAGATTAGAAAATTTATTTTGAATGCTTATTAAATATATTGATTTTTAAAACCATATGAGTGTATGGATATCTTGTCACATGTTAGTAAATATCAGAGCTTTGGAAGTAAATAAAAACGTATTAGATATGTTTTGGGGGAAAGGTAATCATCACGATACGTATGGCAGAACATGTTATACATAAATTTACAGAGGAAAGAAGACGTCATACGGAGAATGTTTATTATGAGCAATGCTAAAACAATATAGAACCTATGGTACAAACCTTAAAAAGTAGAGCAGCCATCAAGAATATTGTGCAGCTTTTTTGAGCTTCGCATCAATATTTTAGAGGAAACTAATATGCCAACCGCTTGCTAACTGTAGATCTAATCAGGAGAGAGAGATGGTTACGGGTTGTATCTCTAGTCCGAAAGAATGATCGATATTCTTTTGCCGTGTGTAATGGTGGATTGTATTTAGCACAGCTTTCAAAATACAATGCTTGCTTCATGATCTGTGCTAATGGATGGAAGGAAGAGGTTGGAGGGCTATGAAAGCTATATAAAATGCGATCCAACAATTATGTTTGCGGAAAAAAAAAAGGTTCAACCATTCTTTCATACGAAGGATACAATCGGAATCTCATCTAGTAGGATTGGCAAAATGTCATTTGACTCATCAATCTAATCCATACCCGATCTATTATAAATAGATTTTGATTTGGACTAAAAGGGTACAGATCGTGAATAAATTGATCCATTTAAAATATTTAATAATTGAATTAGATTCAGGTTCTATCTTTTTTTTATCTGTTTAATTTGTTTAATGATTGGATCAAATTAAGCAGATTATCTATTTATTAAACAATTTAACAAGTTGTATAGGTTATATATGTTAATAGGTTATTCAACTTAATAGATTAAGTAGGTCTGTTTGTTAAATAAGTTCAGATTGAATTATGTATTTATTAAGCATGATGGGTATAGGTTTCAATTTCTAATCCCTTTAATAAAAAGGTTACGGTCATGTTTGAAATTTTTTGATCAGACCCATATCTCACTTGACCTATAAATGATCCGATCACTGCCCCTACATCTGAATTGACAAACCATCTGAAACTCTACTTCACCTCCGAGATCTCCATTCAAACATAAAATCTAAGATTGATAAGCAACCTTACATGCTTTCTATCAAATAGAGGAGCATAAATTTCTAATATTTTGAATCCAAAATCAAGGATGTCCACTCATCAAGACTTAGGATGTTAAAAATTTTCTTAGCATGGTAGTTAGAAGTACTACTTTTGAAAATCATATAACGACATCCAAAATAATATAGAATTCAAAAATATTATTTTTTTATTATTAATGAATTTTTTTTATAAGGAATATCAAATCATATCATCTATCATAATTTTTTTAACTCAAAATCAATATTATTAACTAGTAAAAGTAATCCAGATCGTCATGCTTTCGTTGCACACTCTGTTTTAAAATATCAAAATTTTTTAGAATGTATGAAATATCTTTTGATCAAAATATACTATTGTATATTGAAAAGATCCAAATTAACTTCCAAATAGGTCAAATGAAACTTTTAAATCTCATTCTCAATATATATTGAGCATATCCATCTAAATCAATCTTGAAGTCAATTAATTTATTCAAAACCATCATCTATGTTAAAGATGAACTTTCGATTTTCATTCCTAATTTGCCTAGAGTACAACTATCTTAATTAAACAATCATTTAGGTTTACTATGATCTAATATGAATCAAATCTTAAGTTCTCTTATCAATTCATTTAGACAACTCTAAATCAAAATCCTGTAAGTAAAATCAATAACAAAAATCTTCTAATAATTTACTAAGTTAATATTTAAATCAAAATATATAAGTAAAATTGATTCAATCATCTCTTTTAATATTTCTTCCATCGAGATCTTTGACATCTATCAATATCCTTCCTTTAATAATCATGCAAATCTTACAAAAATTAAATTTTTCATACAATACTAGATTTTATTAAGGACTTTAGTAACAAAGGCAAAAGAACTCTAGATCAGTTCATAAATTCAAAATTTTTGAATTGCACTTTCAAATGTTTTCCAAAATCTCAAATAGATAAAACTTGGATCTTTTATCTTAATCAAAAGATAGTAACTAAGAATTTCATTAGCAACCTCAACCACAATGGTAGAAAATTTCTTAATCAACTTATATACATAATCTTTGAATTGAAGTTTCATACACATCATATAGTCTTCAAAAGATAAATAAAAACTATCATTTGGATTTAAAGATGATAATTAAAGATTCCACCAAAGTAAATATCCTACAATCTCATAATTGATTTCATCAATAAGAAATAGACTTCTTTGCAATATCCCCAAATATACATTCCTCCTAATTTGCTGGTTTATATAAGATCCACATACCATGTTCAACTTTGAAAAATATTCTAATCAGATATCCTAAAAGATTTTCTTAGTCCAATCTAAAATAATATTTTATCTTCAAATCTTTATCTTGCCACTAATAGTCAACTTCTTAACTAGAAGCAATATCATAGTACTACTCCCATATCAAATTTGAGCTTACAATTCATTTGAACAACTAAATAAAATTAATAATCATAATGTATAAATAAAATTTTATAATCAAACTTCTTATAACTTTTTAAAATTCAACTAATCATATCATGATCTATAGATTGTCCATCATATATCAAATCTCTGAATCATTATTCCTAAGTGATCTTTTTATTCTTAATCATAGGGCTTAGTCAAAAATCACGAAGACAACTTATACTATAATTATCATAAATTTACACCATAATATCCCTAATATCTATCTACTTACACTCATCCTAAGTGGTTCAGGATCACATCCTGAAGGAAAATGATTACTTAATTGATTTCGTTAGTTTACCTGGCCAATTTAATTGGTATCTAAGAAAAATAATGGAGGAACCTCTACTACAAGAAAATAGAATATTAGCGACGAACATTAGTGATGGCATTTTTGTCGTAGCTAATAATGGGTATTAGCGACGAAATTAGTGATGGCAATTTTATCATCACTAATAATTCTTTTTACCAACAGCTTTAGCGATAGAAGTCTAGCTATCGCTAATAGTTATTAGCAATAGCATGGCAATGGCAATACCGTTACTATAATTATTAGAGATAGTATTAGGGACAGCAAATAGCCATCATTAATACTAAGTAATTTTATTTTTTTAATTATATTTTATTATTATTATTAATGATAGATAATTATTAGCGATGGCATTTTACCGTCACTAATAAAAAATAATTTTATTTTTTTAAATTATTTTTTATTATTATTAGCAACGGCAAGTTTGGCTTTTAGCGACAGCAAGGTGTCACTAGTAAAAATTATTTTTTTTATATTAGTTTTAATATTATTAGTGATGAAAGATTATTACTAATGATGCTAAAAGATCGTCGCTAATACTAAAGTAATTTTATTTTTTTAATTTGATTATAAAATTATTAGTGATGAAAAATTATTATTAGTGATGACTTTGCCATCGCTAATACTACTAAATAACTTTTAGCGATGGTTATTAGAGACGGCCGATTTGCCATCGCTAATAATGCTTTTTACCGACGGCATTAGCTATCGAAAAATAAGCCATCAAAAAAATATTTTTTTTATTTATTATAATTATTAGCGATGGCGGAAAGAATATTAGCGATAGTGAAAGCTGATGCTAATGATCATTAGCAATGACAATATTAACGATAGAGATCCTCATCGCAAAAAAAAATAATAATTTATTAAATTTATTAACGATGGCACAAGAAGTATTAGAGATGGCAAATGCCGTCGCTAATATTCTTTAGTGATGGAATTATTAGCGATAAAAATAGCTATTACAAATAATAAATTTTTTTATTTATCATGATCATTAGCATTAGTGATGGCATATTAACGACAGACATTATCATCGCAAAAAAATAAAAAAAAATTATTTATTAAATTTATTAGCAATGGCAAAAAAATTATTAGTAACCGAAGTTGTCATCGCTAATAATCATTAGTAGCGGCATTATTTTTAATGAAGTTGCCATCGTAAAAAAATAAAAAAAATCTATTTTGTCTGAATATGGTATAATTTTATTAGAATTTAAAGTTTATTTTTATCATTCATTATCTAAATAATTATCATTAGAGTATCATTGTAAAAGATCGTCTCGATCCGATAGCCCTAGCTATGTCAATCAATAAAATTTAATTTTGATGGTCATGAACAACTGCTTAATGATTTGATAGATAAAGACCACCGATGGATCCAAAAACTTATAACGATAATCTTGATAATATTTATAGAATACTATCAAAATTTTACTTCAATCGGACATCATTATCATCATCAATGTAGTATGAGATTATTTCGACTGTTAAACAAAAAATGAGTGATCAAAAGGCTAAATGGCATCTGATCAAGATAATTTTTTAGATAAATGATCTTTGCTACTACTTTAATCATTTGGATGGTGGTGATTATAAAATTCAAATAATGCATATATGAATGATCCAAAATAATATATCTTTTGATACTCATTTTTAAAGTTCTTAAGTAATATATTTATACATTTGTAAGATCTACTTAACGTAGATGGTTCATTTATGTATGGTTTGGATTTCATGATCATCACCGTACAAATGATTAAAGTTATAGCAAAGTTCATATATTTATAAAATCATCTTAATCGGATATTTTTTCGCCTTTTGATCACTCATTTTTTATTTAATGATCAAAATCATCCTGTGCTAAATTGATCATGATAGTGATGTCCAATTGAAGTAAAATTTTAATAGTATACTATAAATATCATCGAGATCATTGTTGTAAATTTTTGGATCCATTGGTGGTCTCTATCTATCAGATCATCAAGCGATCATTTGTGGCCATCAAAATTTAATTTTATTGATCGACATAGTTAGGGCTATCGGATCAAGGCAGTCTTTTATGATGATACTCTAACGATATTTATTTACATAATGAATGATGAAGATGGACTTTAAATTTTAAAATTATATCATATTCAGAGAAAAATAGAAAAAATATTAATAATGAATTTTTTATCGGTGGCATTAGCGACGACAAGTTTGCCATCATTAATAAAAATTATGAAAAAAAATTAGTTATTTGATAAAAATATTAGCGATGAATTTTTATTTTTAGCAATGGAGTGCATTGCTAATGCTTTTACCGATGGCATTAACGATGGCAAGTTTGCCATCGTTAATAGTCAACAACATCAAAATAACCGACGAGCAAAAAAAATTTCACTCTCGCGCTCATTCTCTCTTGTTCCCGCCCCTCATCCTCCTCTTACTGGCATCCAAACCCCCCTCACCTTCCAGCCCTCCTTTCCTCCCTCCCTATCCCGTTCCTCCAACATTCTACGGCCACTCCGACCCTGCCGGCCTCGTCCCATGCTAGCTTGACCCCTCAGCCTTGAGCTTATATTTGTCCATGCCCGCGGCCACCCCACCCCTACCATCCCCAACATCGTCAGACCGACTTGCAACCACCCTGACCCCGCCTACCCCGACGTTCTTAGCCCGACCCTGCGACCACCCTGACTCTGCTGCCCTAATGCCACCACCGCCTTCCTCCATCTTGCCATTGTCGGAGCCCTCTCTCTCCTCCCTTCCTCCATCCCATCACCATTGGAGCCCTCCCTTCCCTCCTTTCCTCCATCCCGACACCGTCAGAGCCCTTCCTCTCCTCCATCCGCCACCGTTGAAACCCTCCCTTCTCCTTCCTTCCTCCATCCTGCCACCATCGGAGCTCTCCCTCCCTCCTTTCCTTCATCCAACACCATCGAGCCCTCCCTCTCATCCTCCCACCACCATTGAAGCCTCCCTCTCCTCTCTTCCTCCATCCCGATGCCGCTGGAGCCCTCCCTCTCCTTCGTCCCATCACTACCACAGCCCTCCCTCTCCTCCCTTCCTCCATCCCACCATCGTCGAAGCCCCCCTCCCCTCCTTTCCTCCATCTCGACACCGTCGGAGCCCTCCCCCCATCGCTGGTCACGCCCGCATGGTGGCCAATGGCCCCCCTGGCTCTTGGTACATGGCGCACCCTTCTGCTCCATCGATTCTTTCTGAGCTTGTTCGAGAACTCCCCTCCCCCGGCCCGTCACCTCCTCTAGTGAAAAGGTAAATCCATGAATAATTTTTTTTTGTTAAGTATGTTTTGTATTTGGACTTGAGTTGTTCATGCGGTTTTAACCGACCCGACCTAAAAATTGAATAATAAAAAAATAAAAATCAAAACTCGATCCAAAGAATAAGAAAGAAATTGAACCATCAAATTTTGAATCGATTCAATTTGGTTTTTTGATTTTTTTATAATTTTATCCATTTTTAATTATCTATTTTTGATAAAATATATTCAAATAATTATTATCGATTCATTGTTAGTTTATTATATTATATTTAATTAAATTCAGGATCTATCGAATTTGTTGATTGATAATTTCTTACATCAAAAATTAATAATTGATAAGTAATGGTATATTGGTAATTGATAAATCATAAGTCGATAATATTCAATCGCAAAATCGATCGCTAAATTATTAGCAATCAATTTTTAGTTTTTAGTGATTGATTTTTCGATCGCTAAAACTCTATTTTCTTATAGAAAATTCTACTCCACCCATTTTTTTAATTTGTTTAATCATTCATTATACTTTATGTTTTTTCATTATTTTTTTATAAAAACTAACTTATCTTTCCTTATAGAGATGAGATAGTATCATCATCAAAGAAAAAAATGCATATCAGGTAATTTAACTTTATGCAACTTATTTTTTACCATAATAATTATTTTATTTAATTATGTTATGTATGTAAGTTTATAACATGAAAATGTAATATTTATTTTTTGATTTTTAGTACAAGCGAAGAAAAGAGTTATGAAGAAATTGATCAATGTATAAGTTTCTAAAATAATATTATATGTCATATATCAAGATCCATGGTTGTATGACCAGCTGGGCTCGTTGTTCCAGCCATCATATTAGATAATTCTACTACTAAATTCTTTTACTTGTTTTAAGTTTTTACATTTAGAAGCTTCACATATTTAGGCTAAGCTTGAGTCGGAAAAGAAGATCTAGGGACTAAAAATTTAATCCAATCATCCAATTGATGAGATGGAGTTGTCTATAGTTCCGTATCATCGAATCGAATGTATAGAAATAATCTGTTTGAGAATCGAAGAAAGGTATCGAAAGATATGCCTCTGTATCAAAAGATACGTCTCTATATCAAGACTTATAAATAATATTTTATTTTTTTTAATTTCAAGATACTAGGATATCTGGCTCTCATCCACCAACTGCTAGAGATAAGTAGGAGGACGAGAAGAACGTTACTTAATTTTTTTATTTATATATAATTTTGATACATCATTATTCTATGTGTCCTATTGGAGCAGTGAGAAGTATGCTAGTAGGTGACAGAGGATCCGACAAAATTGGGCTGTCCAGCAGGATCCGATCGGGCACACGGGTGGCTCCATTGCACATATATTATGTCTGACAGACTGTTAAGAAATCTATACCAAAATTCTTCACTAAAACTATAAAAAATCTTATATATATGCTTTAATTAATTTAATTTTATTATTTACTTATTATAGATACGATAACTAGATCATCCATCAATCTAGTTGTAGTTATGAAAGGCTACATACCGATCTAGAAGAACTGGTGATTATTTAGATTCTAGATCATAATAGAACATGGTAAAAATTTCAAACTATATTTATTAAGTTGTTATAGGATCTGATATACATATTAGAACTAATGTATTTCTGAACTATGTTGGTAGATTATGTGGAGTGCGTCGTTGCACGGTATGGCGATAATCCATCCACTTAGCCCACCCTTGATCTTAAGGGATGGCTCAAGGTCATTAGAAGGGTGAGTAGGAGTCGGGTCATAGAATTTGGTCGTAGCTTCGACTCTCCAGCAACTCAATCCTCTTTGGCATCTTCACGGGCCTCAACATCCCAGATTTGGAGCGATGCCCATATGGAGGAGGTCGTGCCAAGGCTTCTGAGCCAGCGATCTTAGAGCCTCTAAAATGTCATTCGTGATGTAGTCATGGAGGATCTTTAGGATCCATGACTGAGCGACTAGCTGGGCTCATTATTCCAAATATCTCATCCGGTAATTCTATTAGTAAACTCTTTTACTTGTTTTAAGTTTTCATATTTAGAAGCTTTACATATTTAGACTAAACTTGAGTCGAGAAAAGAGATTTAAAGGCTAAAAATTTAATTTAACCATTCAATTAATTGATCGAGGGTATCTATAGCTCCGTATCATAGAATGGAACATGTAGGAACAATCTGTTCGAGAATCAGAAAAGTGTATCACAAGATACACCTCCGTATCGAAAGATACGCCTTCATATCAAAACTTATGAATAATATTTTATTTTTTTTATTTCAGGATATTGGGATATTCAGCTCTCATCTACCAGTTGCTAAAGATAAGTAGGAGGACGAGGAGCAGGAGGATGAGGAGGACGTTACTTGATTTTTTTTTAATTTACATATAATTATGATACTTGTAAAGTAGTATCTCAATATAAAATTATATAATTTATATTATTAATATAATATAATTAATTTTATATTTATGATTATGTTAAATAGTTATTATCTTTTTTTAATAAATTTATAAAAATATTATTATTTATTAGTAGATTTTAAATTATTTAATTATAATTTTTAAAAAATAAAAATTATTAGTGACGGCATTAGTAATGATAGATTACCATCATTAATAATTTTTAAAATTAAAAAAAATAAAAAAAGATATTAGCGATGGCATTAGTGATAAAATTACCATCGCTAATAGTTTTTTGAGTTTTTTATAAAAAAATTAAAAATTATTAGTGACGGCATTAGCAATGAAAATGATATCATTAATAGATTTTTATCAGTTTAATTAATAAAACTTAAAAATTTTAGCAATGGCATCTTTGTCGCTAATGCTGTCGCTAATTAGTTATTAGCGATAGTAATAGTTACCATCACTAATAATGATAATTAGCAATAAAAAATTTTTAGATTGAATTTTGCAACAATTTTAGTGACGTCAAGTTTATTAGCGATGGCATATGGACTATTAGCGATGGTATTTAGCTATCGCTAATAGTCAAAATTCTTATAGTGCCCCACCAACCTTGTACTTACCTGACCAGTTGAGTGGCTGATCTTATACTTGGAAGGTTTGAAGGTGGCCTTGGTAGTTTGGAGCTATCTAAGTATAGAAAAATCTTAAGTAATGTTTTAATTATGTTTATAACTTGCTTGTTATTATAATTTAAATCTAATTAAAGCATTCTTCTCTTTTGTCTCTAGATTCATGACTCCTTAGGACTTATCTTTAGAACCCTCTCCTTTCTCTTCTCTCTTCTTCTTCTTCAAAAAAAAATCTTACAAAATTTCAACTTGGAAAAGGAATCTGGTCAGTTAGTGAGAAAAAATCTAAATCCTATTCTAATTCAAGAAATTTTTGAGTCCACAATAGGTGAAATAGATCAAGAATCTCAGACCCTAACGGACCTTTGCTATCCTGTTGGGTCAACCCAACCATCCTGTATCAGACTATCCCAAACTAATATAACAAATTTAAAAATTAAATCTCAAATCATTAACATGCTTCTTAAATTCACTAGCATTGAGAATGTATATATTTTCATCAGAGAATTTAAGGAAGTATATGGTACCATGAGAATATATCAACTCCTAGAAGATGCCATTAAAGTTAGGTTGATTAATTTTGTCCTTAAAGAAAATGCTAAAATGTGGCTATATAGCCTATCTAATCACTCGGTCACAATATGAGATGGCTTGTAAAATTTTTTTTGAGGAAGTTCTTTTCACATTATAAAATAGTCAAGTTAAGAAATAAAATTAATCAATTTTATCAGTTGAGAGGAGAGTCTTTATAGAAATGTCTAACCTGATTTAAGAACATTTTAAGTTAGTGCCCACACAATGGGATAGAAACTTAAAGATTGTGCCAAATCATTTATGAAGGTTTGAACCTAAGTTCTAGAACTATGCTAGAGTCAATATGCCAGGGTTAATTCATGCGCAACCTAATAAGGCTCGGCAATTTTTAGAGGATCCAGTAGAAAAGAGTCTGCAGTGGGAGGCAATTAAGGAATCTATGCCAAAAAGAGATGGATACACCAAGTTCCAACATTCCTAGCTGTAGAAGTCCAAACTGCTACTGTTGGTGCAAAATCTAGTTGACATCGGATCGAACTAGAGTTGAGGAAGAAGAGGTCGTCGTCGGTAACCTGCAAAATAAAGTTCTATCCAGAGTCTATGGTGGTGGCTTCGATAGGATTTTCCAATGATCAAGTCAGCTCTTGTGACCAACAGAAATGGAGTGCTCAGAAAAGAATTCAGCAGAATTTTGGAAAGGAGAAGAGAGCTTAAACAAAACATATCTGAAGGATCCCTTTTCATAGATGGAGCCTATAGCAGACTGATAGTAACAGCCGTAACCGTCCGATAGTGAACCGCTCAGAGCCACGTGGGATTTATTACGAAAAAAGGCACCGCAGACTGATAATGACAGTCGTAACTATCTGATAGTGGATCGCTCAGAGCCACATGGAGTTTATTATGAAGAGAGGTGCTGCCTGTAGCAGACTGATAGTGACAGCCATAACCGTCCGATAGTGGGCCATTCGGAGCCACATGGAGTTTGTTATGGAGAGAGGTATACATTATCACGATGTATCCATTCGTCGAGATTTAATAATCAAAGTTTGGAGGAAGCAGGCATTGGTTGGTGAAGATCTTTAACATACATCAATTCTAGAGGAGTTCGAACTCTTAAAGGGAATACGGCTAGAGGGAAT
Source organism: Cocos nucifera (assembly GCA_006176705.1). Lineage (NCBI taxonomy): Eukaryota > Viridiplantae > Streptophyta > Magnoliopsida > Arecales > Arecaceae > Cocos > Cocos nucifera. Next base: position 1,765,542 of record QRFJ01000194.1, read on the forward strand.
TATCTAGAAGAAATGCTATTTGAAATCTAAAAGTAATCCATTGAAGAAATTTGGATGGAGTTCGACTGATGGAGAAGTTCAGAAGGAGTCTGACTGATAGAGAAGTTTGGCTGAAGGAGAAGTCTTGAAGAAGTTCAGTTGAAGAAGAAGTTCGAAAGGAGTTCGACCGTTGGAGGAGTTCGGGAGGGGTTCGATCACTGAAGGAAGAATTTTTGATCGAAGCTCTTCCATGATTACCAATTACATTAGGCTAAGCATCAGACTGGACTTTGGCGGGAGTGAAATTTATTTCCAACACTAGTCCCCCCACTTTCGAGTTTGAAATTCGAAGGAAGAGAGTACAAAAAAAATGACTACCGAAGTTCTTTTCCGGGCTCTGCATCCATTGAGGTTGAAGCTCGGAAGAGATCTTATCTTCTGTTAAAGTTGAAGCTCGAGGAAGATCTTATCTTCGGTTGAAGTTGAAGCTTGGAAGAGATCTTATCTCCCGTGGAGGTTGAGAGAGATCTTATCTTTTTTTGAAGTTGAAGCTCGGAGGAGATTTTATCTCCAATCGAGGTTAAAAAAGATGCTATCTCCTATTGAAGTTGAAGCTCGAAAGAGATCTTATCTCCAACCGAGGTTGAAGAAGATCTCATCTCCTATTGAGGTTAAAGCTTAGGAAAGATCTTATCTTCCATTGAGGTTGAGAGAGATCTATCTTCTTTTGAATTTGAAGCTCGGGGGAGATCTTATCTCCAGCTGAGATTGAAGCCCAAAGAGATCTTATCTCCCACCGAGGTTGAAGGAGATCCTATCTACTATTGAAATTGAAGCTTGAGGAGATCTTATCTTCGATTGAAGTTGAGAGAGATCTTATCTTCTTTTGAAGTTGAAGCTCGAAAGAGATCTTTCCAACGAGGTTGAAGTCGAGGAAGATCTTATTCCAGCTGAGGTTTGAAGGAGATGCTATCTCCTATTGAAGTTGAAGCTCGGAGGAGATCTTATCTCCAATCGAGGTTGAAGGAATCTTATCTTCTTTTGAAGTTAAAGCTCGGGGAAGATCTTATCTTCAGCTGAGGTTGAAGTCTGGAGGAGATCTTATCTCCAATCGAGGTTGAAGGAGATCCTATCTTCCTATTGAAGCTAAAGCTTGGGAGAGATCTTATCTCCAGCCGAGGTTGAAGGGAGATCTTATCTTCTTTTGAAGAAAAGCTCGGAAGAGATTTATCTTCAATTGAAGTGAAGCTTGGGAGATCTTCTCTAGCGAGGTTGAGTTTAAAGCTTGGAAGAGATCTTATCTTCCATGGAGGTTGAGAGAGATCCTATCTTCTTTTGAAAGTTGAAGCTTTGGAGAGATCTTATCTCCAACCATGTTGAAGCTCGGAGGAGATCTATCTCTAGTCGAGTTGAGAGATCCTATTTTTCTATTGAAGTTGAAGTTTCGGAAGAAAATCTTATCTTCGATCGAGGTTGAAGGAGATCTTATTCTTGTTGAAGTTGAAGCTTGGGAAATCTTATCCAGCGAGGTTGAAATCTGGGGGAGATCTTATCTCCAGTTGAGGTTGAAGGAGATCCTATCTCCTATTGAAGTTGAAGCTCGGGGAGATCTTATCTTCTATTGAAGTTGAGAGAGATCTTATCTTCTTTTGAAGTTGAAGCTCGGGGGAGATCTTATCTCCAACCGAGGTTGAAGTTCGGAGGAGATTTTATCCTCAGCTGAGGTTGAAGGAGATCCTATCTTCTGTTGAAGTTGAAGCTCGAAGGAGATCTTATCTCCAGTCGAGGTTAAAGGAGATCTTATCTCCTGTTGAAGTTGAAGCTCGAAAGAGATCTTATCTTCGATTAAAGTTGAAGCTCGGGAGAGATCATATCTGCAGTCGAGATTGAAGTGAAGCTCGAAAGAGATCCTATCTCCATAGAGGTTGAGAGAGATCTTATCTTCTTTTGAAGTTGAAGCTCGGGGAGATCTTATCTCCAGTCGAGATTGAAACTTGAAGGAGATCTTATCTCCAGTCGAGGTTTAAGGAGATCCTATCTTCTATTGAAGTTGAAGCTCGGGTGAGATCTTATCTCCGATTGAGATTGAAGAAGATCTTATCTACTGTTGAAGTTGAAGCTCGGGGAAGAATTTTGGTCCTGGGTTCAAAATTTGAAGGATAGGAGTAAAAAAGGCAATGGCCGAAGTCCGATCCTGGATTTTTGTGCTTGTTGCTTGTTGTGGATGCCGAGCTCATTATGGATGTCGGACCTATTGTGGACGTCGAACTAGAATCTCTCTTGTAAATCAGGATAAGATTCTACCTTTCACATTTGACGTAGTCAGGTTGTCGTGGAAAAACATATATTAGGATTCTCCATCGAGCTTCTTTCTTCTCCACGTCTTTGGTCTACGAGGTTCTGACTTTTGCTCATATTAGGATGAGGTTGTTCTTCCATTTCTAACAGACTATAGGGGCACATTAGGACTGTTATCGGAATCTCTCTTCTCATCTTATCTAAAATGAACGAGGCCTTCAACTTTATTCACGTTAGAACGAAGTTTTCCTCCTGTTCCTAATGGACTGTAGGGGCACATTAGGGCTATTATCGAGGCTTCTCTTCTCATCTTGTCTAAAATAAATGAGGCTTTCAATTTTGCTCATGTTAGGACGAGGTTCTCCTTCTATTTCTAATGGACTGTAGGGCCACATTATGACCATTGTCAGGACCTCTCCTCTCATCTCGTCTAAAATGAACAAGGCCTTCGACTTCCTCATGTTAGGATAAGATTTTCCTCCCATTTCTACCATGACAATAGGAACGTAAATGGGTCATTGAATGGGCCTATCCTCCTATTTTAAATAACTGGAGGTCTTCGACTTGCTCATGTTAGGGCAAGATTCTCCTCCTATCCCTATCATGGCAATAGGGACACAAATGGATCGTTAAATGGGCCCTTTTCCTCCTTCTATCTTAAATAATCGGACATCTTTGACTTGCTCATGTGAGAATGAGGTTCTCCTCCTGTTCCTAATATGGCACTAAGGATATAAATAGGCCGTTGAATGGGCCTCTCTCCTCATTCTGTCTTAAATAATCGGAGGTCTTTAACTTGCTCATGTTAGGATAAGGTTCTCCTCCTGTTCCTAACATGACACTAAGGGCACAGATGGGCCATTGAATGGGCCTCTTCTCTTCTCCTATCTTAAATAATCGGAGGTCTTTAACTTGCTCATATTAGGATGAGGTTCTCCTCCAGTTTCTAACATGGTATTAGGGGCACAGATGGGCCATTGAATGGGCCTCTTTCTTTCTCCTATCTTAAATAACTGGAGGTCTTCGACTTACTCATGTTAGGACGAGGTTCTTCTCTTGTTCCTAACATGGCATTAAGAGCACAGATGAGCCATTGAATGGGCCTCTCCCCTCCTCCTATCTTAAATAATCAGAGATCTTCGACTTGCTCATGTTAGGACGAGGTTCTCCTCCTGTCCCTATCATGACAATAGGGGGCACAAATGGATCATTGAATGAGTCTCTCCCTTTCTCCTATCTTAAATAATTGGAGGTCTTTGACTTGCTCATGTTAGGACGAGGTTCTCCTTATGTTCTTAATATGGCATTAGGAGCACAGATGGACCGTTGAATGGGCCTCTCTCCTCCTTTTATTTTAAAAAATTAAAAGTTTTCGACTTACTCATGTTAGGGCAAGGTTCTCCTCCTGTCCCTATCATGACAATAGGAGCACAAATGGGCCGTTGAATGGATCTCTCTCCTCCTATCTTAAATAACTGAAGATCTTCGAGTTGCTCATGTTAGGGCGAGGTTCTCCTCCTATTCCTAATATGACATTAGGGGCACAAATGGATCGTTGAATGGGCCTCTCCCTTCCTCCTGTCTTAAATAACCAGAGGTCTTCGACTTTCTCTTGTTAAGATGAGATTCTCCTCCTATTTCTAACATGGCACTAGGAGCACAGATGGACCATTGAATGGGCCTCTCCCCTCCTATCTTAAATAATCGAAGGTCTTCGACTTGCTCATGTTAAGACGAGGTTCTCCTCCTATTTCTAACATGGTCATTTTTTATTGCTTCTTTTCTGTCGTCATATAGTTTTTGCACTAAGAAATAATAATGTTGAGATGGAGGAGTTTTATTGAAGAAAAATTACTTGTAGTACATTCTCAAATTTTTTAAATTTCAAGATCGTAGGAGAGTTGTTCCTCCGAGCTCCTTCAAACGATAAGCTTCGGGCCAGATGACCTTCTCTATTTCATACGGACCTTTCCAATTTGGGGCAAGCTTCTCCTAGCTCTGAGGCTGAGAGATGGCGGCTCGTCGAAGCACTAAGTCCCCCAAAAATAGTGTTGATGATGTCGAGAGGCGGTCGATCTCCTTATTGTTCCTTCCTCCTTGGTGGTTCTGACTGCGGTAGTGCCTTCGATCGATCTTCTTTTGCTTCAGATCGGCATCTGAGAAATCGATCTAGCTAACCTTTCCTGATGAGCTTCTCGATCTCATCTTAGAGCTGAATGCATTCTTCATTATCGTGGTCATGGTCACGATGGTAGAGACAGTATTTGCTAGGATTGTGCTTGCTAGGATGAGTGCGCATCCTTTCAGACCTCGATAGTTGCTCCTTGATCTCCATCAATACTTATATTTTTGAAGCATTGAGGGAAGCATAGTTATAAAACCTTTTGGGGAGAGAACTTCTTCGTGCCCTTCTATCAGGACTTCTTTGACAACGAGCTCTAGGAGGAGTTCGGGTTTGCTTGCGCTCGAGGGGAGTCCATGAGCACGGTCGAACTTTATTCGGCCCTTCATCAGCTATGGATTTATTAGACTCATCCATCTATCGCTCTCCTGTGGCTTCCTCATCTTTTAATTTGAAGGCTTCTTCCGCTTGGACATATCCTTTAGTCCGAGTTAGCAGATCGACAAAGTTTTTAGGGTACTTCTTTTTAGGAAGAACAATAAATCATTCTTCTGAAGATCGTCCTTGAGTACAGCCATTACAACAGACTGGTTCAGATTTCGGACCTCTAATGCAGTAGCATTAAACTGGGTGCCATAAGCCCGGATAGATTTTTCCTCCTTCTGCTTGATATTCATCAGAAAATCCGAACCTCGATGTGGACGTTGGCTGCTGACGAAGTGAGCCACAAATTAATGGCTCATTTGATCGAAGAAAAAGATGGTACTCGGCTTAAGTGCTGAGTACTAGTTTCTTACTGCTCCTTTTAAGGTAGATAGAAAAGCTCGACATAAGATGGTGTCTGATGCGCCATAGAGCAGCATCATGATCTGGAAGGCCTCTAGGTGATCGATCGAATTAGAGGTTTTATCATAGCTTTTGAATTGGAAGAGCTTGAAGTTTAGCGAAATAGGCTCTTGCATAATTCGGAAAGAGAAAAGAGAATCGATGCAAACATCGTCATAGTGAGCCAAGGCGACGTGGTGGAATTTCTCAATTGGTCGATCCATCTCTCACAATTTTTGATCGAGGACGTCATCTCAATCGCAAATCTTGGATGGCTTTCGACTGTAGATGGAAAAGGTCTCTTCCAAAGAAGAATCATGATCCGAATAAGGATCCTCTGCTCTCTATTTTTTTTTTCAGGAGCGACGAATATGCTAGCCCAAGTGCTTCTTTTTGAAATCGATTTCTGATATCCCAATGGTGGATTTTCTAGCAGAACCGCCATCGGAGGCTGCCGCATGGCTTGCACCATTTTGGTGAGGCCCTAAATCCGTTGCATCAATAGATTAAATCACTCTGGATCTACCATGGCCGTTGATGGAGGAAGAGGTTGAAGCACCGACGATGGAGTAGGAATGGATGAATCTGACTCAGATCTGATGGTAGAAGTGGTAGATCTCTGGATAGTCACCTTTTTTGGAGGCTTGGGATTGAGGAAGAGGATGAAAATGAACCTTGAAGAAGAAGATCCACAGGATCGACTGAGCACTCCTTTAAGAACAAGAATACCTCAGGAATAGAGGGCCGTTCTTCTAGTGCCAATTCTATTGGTGCAATATCTGATTGACGCTGGATCGAACTAGAGTTGAGGAAGAAGATGTCGCCGTCGATGACCTACAAAATAAAGTTTCATTCGAAGTCAGTGATGGTGGCTCTGGTAGGATCCTCCGATGATCAACTCAGCTCTTCTGGCCAATAGAAATGAAGTACTTAGAAAAGAATTTAGCAAAATTTTGGAAAGAAGAGAGCTTAGAAAAAATATATCTGAAGGATTTCTTTTCATAGACGGAGCCTGTAGCAGACTGATAGTAACAGCTGTAATTATCTGATAGTGAACCACTCGGGATCACGTGGAATTTATTATGGAGAGAGGCATTGCCTGTAGCAAACTAATAGTGACAGCCATAACCGTTCGATAGTGGGCCGCTTGGGGTATCGCAAAGTTTATTATGGAGAGAGGTGTTGCCTGTAGCAGACTGATAGTGACAGTCATAACCGTCCAGTAATGGACCGCTCAAAGCCACGTGGAGTTTGTTACGGAGAGAGGTGTCCCTTGTCGTGGTGTGTCCGTTCGTTGAGATTTAATAGTCAAAGTTCGGAGAAAGTAGGCGTTGGTTGGTGAAGAGCTTTGACATACATCAATATCAGAGGAGTTCAGACTCCTAAAAAAATACGGCTAGAGGGGATCATTCGAGAGGAATGCTAATTGAAATTTGAAAGTCATCTGCTAGAGGAATCCATAAGAAGTCTGACTGATGGAGAAGTTCAGGAGTCTGACTGATGGAGAACTTCAACTGAAGGAGAAGTCTGGGAGAAGTTTAGTTGAAGGAGAAGTTCGAAAGGAGTTCGATCACTGGAGGAGTTTGGGAGGGGTTCGATCGTTGGAGGAGTTTGGAAGGGGTTTGACCGCTAGAGGAAGAATTTTTGATCGAAGCTCTTCCATGATTCAAACTGAACTTCGACGGGAGTAGGGTTTATCCCCAACAGCTGCTTTAACACAAAGTTAGAGGCCTTAGAATTTTAGGAACCAGCTAATGTAAATCAAGTGTCTGCATCCATATGCAATGGGTGCAGTGCACTAGACCATGTCTTTCAGAAATGTCCTCTCCTAATGAACGCAACAAAAAATGAATTTTCACAAGTCAATGCAACATATCAAAGACTAATAAATATCTCCTATACATCCACGTATAACTTAGGATGGAGAAACCACCCCAATTTTTTATGATCACAAGGCTCAAACTCAAGCGGTCCTAGCTTCTACCAATTAAACCCAAGGCTTAACTCAATGATAAATAACCCACCGAGTTTCAACAATAATGGAAAAAACTAAACCTCTAGAAAAAAGCCTAGAAATTCTGGCAAAATCAACTTCTGATAGCACAACTACCATCAATAATTTCATGAAAACTACAAATAATTTTATGCAAACTATGGACCAGATTCTAGTAGCAAACACACAAGCAATAGTTCATTTGAAAATATAAGTAGATCAGTTAGTCTCTACCATTAGTGTGAAAGAAAGAGAGGTAGGTTGCCTCGCCAACCTGAACCTAATTCGAGAGCCCAGAATAGTCCATGACACCAACATGGAAACTAAGTCAACCAAGTGAATGCAATTCACATCCTAAGGTTGGGGAAACAAGTGGACAATCAGGTGCCTATGCCTGAGAGTCAAGAAGACTCATCATTTGAACCATCTTTTGAATAATCCATCCATTAGAACTAGTCAACACTAGATGATTCATCAAACCCGCTCGCAGGATCCACCAAGTCTATAGTTCCTTTTTGAATTGACTAAGGTCCAATAAATAATTGGAATACTTGGATAAAATGCTAGAGGTATTTAAATAAGTTACAAGTAAATATCCCTCTACTAGACATGATTTAACAAGTTTCGACCTATGCCAAAGCTCTAAAGGATCTATTCATAAAGAAAAAGACAACCAATTTACCCAAGAAAGCCTTCCTAAAAGCAAGTGTGAGTTCCTATCTATCGAGTCAAGTGGTAATTAAGTACAAAGATCCAGGGTCTCTTATAATTTCATACACTATCAGAGTGACCAATATTAACAAAGCTCTATTGGACTTGGGGGTTCGAGTAAATATATTACCATACTCAATATATAAGCAATTAAGGATGGGAGAACTAAAACCTACAGGGATTACCATACAACTAGCAGATTAATCTTCTAGAGTCCCTAAAGGAGTGGTAGAGGACATGTTAATTAAGGTTGACAATTTCATCTTTTCCATAGATTTTGTCATTTTAGAGACTGAACCCAATCCAAACCCAAAGGATTATATTCCAGTTATTTTAGGAAGATCATTTCTAGCAACTACCAATACCATAATCAATTGCCAAAATGGACTCATGAAGATCTCATTTGAGAATATGACCATTGAACTGAACGTTTTTAACCTAGAACAGGAATTGGACCAATCTGATAAAGAAAACTTGACCCAAAAGAATGTCTACTAATCCAATGATCTAAGCCATGAGGACATTAAATTAATCCCGAGTTGAACCAAGAATTTGAAAATAAAATTTGAATAGTTGTTAATCATAAAAATCGATCAGAACTAGAATTACCAATTGAACCAGTTATTGAGGAAATACCATCATTGGATCTGAAGATACTCCCTAAACATCTAAAGTATAAATATGTAGGTCCATCGAAACTCTACCAGTAACTATTAAACTAGACTTAGGTTTAATCTAAGAGATGTTAGACCTACCAAGAGGGATTCATGACAAATTGGTTATGTGGAAGAAGACCATCACTTTGGAATTGATGGTGAAAGATCAGGTGAATTTTTTAATCCGATACATAACTCGGGCTAAGATAACATATGAAGATTAGAGTTTAGTCTGACTGAAGACGTTAAACTTAGCTCTCCTAGGAGGCAACCCAGAATCTTTACATTTCATTTTTATTTTTCTTTTTAGTTTATTTAGGTTCTACTTTAGTTGCTCCATTAAACATTATCAAAGCCAAGTTGGAGGAGAACTGCATTTGCCATCTTCAAGATCTAGGCTGGATCAAAAATATATTAAGCCCAGGTGAACTCTTTTCTTTTCTTTTTTCTACCTATCACACTCTATTTCTTTCTTTCATTAAGGATAATATCGAGAGGAGAGAGAGAATAATAAATTAATAAGTCCTTGAATAAGTTAGTATTTAGCATTCGACACTCGATTATGCTCAAGAATCGAGTTGAATCAAGCATTTTAAAAAAAATTGATATATAAATTAAAGAATTAGTGAGATACTGAGGGATCAAATATTAAAAAAATTCAATAAAGAGTTAAGTCTAGAACATAAATAATTTTTTTTCAGCATTTTTGATTTTTCCTACCAGCATCAAAGAAGAATTTGCTTTTTATGAGCTTGTATAGGATAACTATAAGTTTCTTCATAAAAAAATTATTTTCAAAATAATCTAGTCTCTATATACTTTTCACTAAGTAACCAGGCCTCTTTGCCTAAGTAAGCATCGAGTTTTGCATTAAAAGGTGAGAAGAGTAAAGAAGTTTGTTGTAAAGCTAGTCTTAACTTGTATGTTTATTGTAGAAGGATTTGAATTCCTTTGAACAAAGTTCTCCTCCCTTATCAATACGGAGACATTTTATTTTAAATTTTTTTTATTTTCAACCCGAGCTTTGAAATGCTGAAGCTTTTCAAATACATTTGATTTACTCTTAAGCATATAAACCATATCTTTCAAGAATAGTCATCAATAAAAGTAATAATGTAAGAATTACCTCCCAAAGAAACTACAAGTGCCTCCCAAGTATCATAATAAATCAACTCGAGAAAATTTTTACTTCTAGTGTGAGATAAAGAGAGAAAGTCTAAGCTGCTTTCCAAACAAACAATCTTTATAGAAATTCAAAGAGGTAGACTTATAACCAAGAAGAAGATCTTTGTCAGAAAGTATCTGAAATCCATGCTCACTCATATGTCCCAAACGTTTATGCTAGACAGTAGGAGATTCTGACTTGACACTAGCAATAATGACTTCTCCCACTAAAATCTCACCAATCAACCTATAAAGATTACTGACCAACTCTTCCTTCGCTGCCACCATACAACCTTTGACAACTTTCAATTACATTTCTCTTTAGTGAATTTCGTACCATGCTCATCGAACATTCCTAAAGATAGATGACTCTTTTGGAGTGTAGGAACATGTTTGACATCTGAAATCATATGAACACACTCATCGAACATCTTGATCTGCATATCTTCCACTCCAATGATAGGGCACTCACTGTTGCCTCATATAACACTATAAGAAAATAGTGATTTTATGATCGATTTTGTGACCAAATTTTTTGGTTGAAATTTACGACTGATTTTATGATCAAAATTTTTTACGATCGATTTTACAATTAATTATTAAAAAAACTAATATAGAGATTGAAAAATATAGGTTGTAAAATCGATCACAAAATTCTAATTTTGTGATCAATTTTGCAACCAAAAATTTGAATATAAAAATAAATTTATAAAATATTAATTTTATAAAATTTTGTAATTGATTTTGTAAATAATTTTTTAGTCTAAAAATTTTGCAACCAATTTTTTGGATGCAAAATACCTTAATAATTTTTTTAATTTAAAATAATTTAAAAATTTAGCGATCAATTTTTTGATCATAAAATTAACTTTTTTTGATCAATTTTTTGATCACAAAATTTGTGACTAAAATATCGATCACAAAATGCCTTAATTAATTTTTTTAATTTAAAATAATTTAAAATTTTAGCAACTAATTTTTTTATCATAAAATTAATTTTTTTATCAAAAAATTTATGACTAAAATATCAATTATAAAATGCCTTAATTAATATTTTTAAATTTAAAATAGTTTAAAAATTTTATGATCAATTTTTTGATCATAAAATTAATTTTTTTTGAATAATTTTTTGGTCAAAAATTTGTGACCAAAAAATCAATCACAAAATGTCTTAATTAATTTTAAAATTTAAAATAATTCAAAAATTTTGTGATCAATTTTTTGGTCACAAAATTTATAATAGAAAAATCGATCATAAAATATCTTAATTAATTTTTTTAATTTAAAATAATTTAAAAATTTAGTGATCGACTTTTTGATTATAAAATTATTTTTTTTGATCAATTTTTTGGTCATAAAATTTATGAACAAAAAATTGATCGCAAATGCCTTAATTAATTTTTTTAATTTAAAATAATTTAAAAATTTTGCAACCAATTTTTTGGTCATAAAATTAATTTTTCCAACCAATTTTTTGGTCACAAAATTTGTGACCAAAAAATTTAACAAAAAATACCTTAATTAATTTTTTTTTAATTTAAAATAATTTAAAAATTTAGTGATCAATTTTTTTATCATAAAATTAATTTTTTTGATTGATTTTTTGGTCACAAAATTTATGACCAAAAAATCAATATCAAAATATGTTAATTTTTTTAATTTAAAATAATTTAAAATTTTGTGATTAATTTTTTGATCATAATTTTTTTTTAATCAAGTTTTTTGTCATAAAATTTATGCCCAAAAAATCAATCACAAAATGACTTAATTAATTTTATAATTGATTTTTCAATCGCAAATGTATTTTGCAACTAGATATAATTTATTTTTTTTTATTTTTTTAAATATACTATAATTTTAGAATTTAGAGTCTATCTTTAATGTTCATTATCTAAATAACTATCGTTAGAGTATCATTACAAAAGACTATCTCAATCTGATAGCCCTAGCTATATCGATCAATAAAATTTGATTTTAGTGGCCATAAATGATCGTATGATGATTTGATAGATAGAGACCACCGATGGATCCAAAAACTTGCAATGATGATCTTGATAATATTTGTAGCATGCTATCAAAATTTTATTTCAATCAGATATCATTATCATGGTTAATTTAGTATGGAATGATTTGGACCATTAAATAAAAAATAAGTGATCAAAAGATCAAACGGCATCTGGTTGTAAGATAATTTTTTAAATAAATAATTTTTATTACTATTTTAATCATTTGTCTGATAGTGATTATAAAATTCAAATCATGTATATATGAACCATTCATATTAAGCAGATCTTACAAAGGTACAAGTATATTTACTTAAGAACTTTAAAAATGAGTATCAAGAAACATATAGTTTTAGATCGTTTAAATATGCATAATTTAAATTTTATGATCACCACCATACAAATGATCAAAATAGTTGTAAAGATCATTTATTAAAAAATTATCTTATAATTGGACATCGTTTGACCTTTTGATTACTCATTTTTTATTTAACGGTTCAAATTATCTTATGCTAAATTGACCATGATAATGATATTCGATTAAAATAAAATTTTAATAGTATGCTATAAATATCATCAAGATCATCATTTTAAGCTTTTGAATCCATCGATGGTCTTTATATATTAGATCATCATACGATCATTCATGGCCATCGAAATCAAATTTTATTGATCGACATAGTTAGGGCTACCAGATCAAGGCAGTCTTTTGTGATGATACTCTAACAATAATAATTTAGATAATGAACAATAATGATGGGCTTTAAATTCTAAAATTATATTATATTTAGAGAAAATAGAAAAAATTATATTTGATTATAAAATACATTTGCGATTGATTTTTTGGTTGCAAAATTTTGTGACTGAAAAATCGATTGCAAAATTTTATTTTTGTGATTGAAAAATCGATCATAAAATTTTTAAATTATTTTAAATTAAAAAAATAATTAAGACATTTTACAATCAAAAAATCAATCATAAAAATTTTAAATTATTTTAAGTTTAAAAAAATAATTAAAATATTTTACGATCAATTTTCAATCATAAATTTTTTTTAATTTTTTATAACTAAAAAATTGATCATAAATTTAAATTTAAAAAAAAAATTAATCGATGCCTTTTTTTGGTGATTGATTATTTTTATTTTAATAAAAGAAAAGAAAAAAAATTTTTATAAGCCCGCTCCACCCCCAGCCCCATCTCAGCTGACCTCGACCCCCATCTTCCCCTCCCCAGTCTACCCTCTCCTCCCCAACGATCGCCTACTGGGTCTCCCCTCGTAGTTGGCCCATCGTGATGGGCCCCCATCCCCTCCTCGATTACTGCCTGCGATGGCCTTCTCTTGCCGACCCACCATGACGGCCCCCCCTCTTCTTTCGGTTACATCCACGATGGCCTTCCCTCGTCGGCCTGCCACGACGGTCCCCTCCCCCTCCTCGGTGACCGTCCACAACGGCCCTCCCTCGTCGGCCCCCATGATGGCCACCCTCCCCTCCCCAGCCTATGACGCCCCCCTCCCCTTCAGCTCCCCTCATCGGCCCCACACGCAATGGCCCCCTTCCCCTTCTTGTTGCCACTATTGCTGATCTCCACTGTCAGGGAATGGGGGCGACGCAGGCAATCGGGGGACTAGAGTGTGGTGCCGGAGGTGCGAAGCAGCGATAGGGGGTTGCTGTGCTGGAGGTGTGAAGCAGCAATCAAGGGGGGGGATGGAGTGCTGGAGGTGCAGCAGTGGCCAAGGAAAGGTGTGTGGTCAGGGGGCAGCGTGGAGTGCAGGGCTAGGGGCAGCGCAGGCAGTGCAGGTGGGGTAGGGCAGGTGGCCAGGAGGCAATGCAGGCGGTGTGGATGGCCAGAGGATAGGGTGAGTGGTTGGAGGACGGTGCGGAAGGCAAGAGGATAGCACAGGCGGCCAACGGCTGGTGGGCTGTATGGGTGGCTAGGAGGCAGCGCGGTGGGTGGGGTGTGGGGGATCGGAGGGCGGCGGCATGGGTGGTGATGGAGGTGGCCGTTGAAGGTGCATGGGATAAGGATGGAAAAAAATAATAAAATATTAAAAAATTATTTTAAAATATTAATAATTTATTATTTTTATAAAAAATAAAATATATAAAAAAATAAAAATAATATAAAAATAAAATATAAAATAAAAATTTGAGACCAATTTTGTAATTAATTTTGAAAATTTAAATATTATAAAAAATAAATAGTGATCAATTTTATGATTAATTTTTTAATTAAAAAATTTAAAAATAATTAGCAATCAATTTTATGATTGATTTTATTAATAAAAAGATATTTAATAAAATTTATGATCAATTTTATGATCAACTATATTAATAAAAAAATTCAAAAATAAATAGCAAACAATTTTATGAATGATTTTATAATTAAAAAAATTTAAAAATAATTAACAATCATTTTTATGATCAATTTTATTAATAAAAATATTTTAATAAAATTAGTGATTGATTTTGCGATCGATATATTAATTAAAAAAGTAAAAATAATTAGCAATCAATTTTGTGATTGATTTTATTAATAAAAAATTAAAAATAAATAATGATCAATTTTATGATTAATTTTTTAATTAAAAAATTTAAAAATAATTAGCGATCAATTTAATGATCAATTTTATTAATAAAAAAATATTTTAACAAAATTAACAATCAATTTTATGACCAATATATTAATTAAAAAAATTAAAAATAATTAGTGATCAATTTTATGATTGATTTTATTAATAAAAAATTCAAAAATAAATAGTGATCGATTTTGCGATCGATTCTTTAATAAAAAATTTAAAAATGACTAGCAATTGATTTTATGATTGATATATTAATTAAAAAATTAAAAATAATTAGCCATCAATTTTATGATTTATTTTCTTAATAAAAAATTAAAAAAAATTAGCGACTGATTTTGTGATCAATTTATTAATTAAAAAATATTTTAATAAATCTAAAGATTGATTTTGTGACTAATTTTAGCGATCAATTTTGCAACTAATTTTTAAAAAATAAAATATCATAAAACTTAGGTTATTTTTTTATTTTTTTGATCGCTAAATTAATTGCAAATTTTGTAACTGATTTAAATCGATTGTAAAATATTTTCAACCAAGCTTTTTGTGATAAAAAATATTTGATTGTAAATATTATTAATGATCGATTTTTAATTTTTAGCAATCATTTTTTGTTCACTAAAATCTTATTTTCTTGTAGTGGAAACAATGCCACCCTGGCAAGTTTTGTAAGTTTGAAATCACTCCTTGTGAGGAGTCATTTGAAATGATATGCTCGAATCAAGAATCCACTGATTAAATATCTTTGATCTTTCTTAAACAAATAATGTATCTCTATCTTC
Organism: Cocos nucifera; assembly: GCA_006176705.1. Classification (NCBI taxonomy): domain Eukaryota; kingdom Viridiplantae; phylum Streptophyta; class Magnoliopsida; order Arecales; family Arecaceae; genus Cocos; species Cocos nucifera. The sequence goes on from QRFJ01000194.1 coordinate 1,780,656, forward strand.
AGATGTAGTAGAACGAGCATCTACCATGCTTCCTTGGGAATTATTGTACTTAGGCTTGTCCTCCTCACCTCTCTTTCTCAACCTATAATTCTTCCTCACGTGCCTTGATTTACCATAGCTCTAACACTTTACCTTTTTCTTTTTTAACTTGGACTTCAATCTAAACTTTTCTCTATCGTCATGATCTCTATCCATGGACCTTCCTCATGCTAAATTTTATCAATAGATGAACTTTAACTTGACTTACATCTTAGTTCTTCAACGAGAAGCGATGCTACAATAAATTCTATCTTAAGAGGCTTCACATGACTAAGATTCATGATTAGATTATATTACTATATTAAGAGCTTATGGTAATATTTACTAATGTAGCAGTTCAAAAACCACTGATGACAGTGGTTATACATAACCACTGCCATAGGTTTGAGCTATGGCAGTGGTTGTATATAACCACTGCCATAGGTCAAACCTATGGCAGTAGTTAATATGTTCGAGATATGATAGTGGTTGATTAATCGCTGCCATAGATTTGGCAGCGGTTATATATAATCGTTGCTCTACCTTAAATCTATAACGGCGGTTATTTATAACTACTGCCATATTTCTATAGCAGCAGTTGTATAAAATCATTGCTATATAAGCAGAATATAAATTTTTAATATTTTTTTTTGAATATGATATAATTTTAAAATTTAAAGTCTATCTCCACTATTTATTATCTAAATAATTATCATTAGAGTATCGTTACAAAAGACCATCTCGATCTGATAGCTCTAGCAATGTCGATCAATAAAATTTGATTTTCGATGGTCATGAATGTCTACATGATAATCTAATAGATAGAGACTATCGATAGGTCCAAAATTTATAATGATGATTGTTGGTGCAGAAATCCGTCCTCGCCGGAGGTTGCCGAAATCGAGGCCGCAGAGGTCGCCGTCGGAGACCTACAAAACGAAGTCCCATCCGAAACCGGTGGGGGGGTGGCTCCGGCAGGACCCTCCGACGGTCAAGTTAGTTTCCGGCCAACAGTAATGGAGTGCTCGGAACGAGTTCCGGAGCTTAGAGATGAGGAGGAGAGCTTAGAGAGTCGAGAGTTCAGAGAGCTTAGCCTTGGCGTATCTGGAGGGGTCCCTTTATAGCGGAGCTTAGTTGATGGTGACGGCCATGCCGTCTGGCAGAGAGTCATCGGGCAGCATGGAGTTCGGTACGGAGAGGAAGGCATCGTCTGGTGGATCGTGGGAGTCATACTGGCACGTCGTGGGCCGCATGGAGTCCGGTACGGAGAGGAAGGCGTCGTCCGGTGGATCGTGGGAGCCATACTGGCGAGTCGTGGGCCGCATGGAGTCCGGTACGGAGAGGAAGGCGCCGTCCGGTCTTGCTGCAGGCGACAGTTCGTCCAGAGGAGTTCGGACTTGTAACAGAGTTCGGCCGAAGGGGAAACCCGGGAGGAGCTCGGCTGGCTGAAGGGTCGGCCATCTGTAGAGTTCGGCCGAGGGACGATTGCCGAGGAGTTCGACCGCCTGGAGTCGGTCCGAAGGGGTTCGGCCGCCTGGGCTCGCCTGGAGTCGGTCCGAAAGGAAAACCCGGGAGGAGCTCGGGTGGCCGAACGGGCGTCTGGGAGGAGTCCGTCTCCCGAAGAAGTCCTGCCGCTTGGAGTCCAAGGAGCTCGGCCGTCAGGAAGTTCGGCTGGCGGTGGGAGTTCGGCCCGGAGCCTGGCGCTGGGGAGTTCGGCAGCTAGGTAGTTCGGCCCGGACCTTGGCGCAGGGGAGTTCGGCCTCTAGGCAGTTCGGCCCGGACCTTGGTGCAGGGGAGTTCGGCCTCTAGGCAGTTCGGCCGTGGTAGGGGCTCGGCCTGGCGCCTGGCGCTAAAGCTCTTCAGCGGCTACTGGTTGCATTGGGCCGAGCATCGGGCTAGACTTCGGCGGGAGCGGGATTTATCCCCAACACTTGCCCCCCCACTCCCAAGTTCGAAGCTCGAAGGAAGGGAGTGCAGGAAGAGCGACTGCCGAAGTCTTCTTCCAGGCCCCGTGCTCGCTGCAGCTGAAGCTCGGGTGTAGGTCTCGTCGCCAGCCAATGTTGACGTCGAAGTTGAAACCGGGGCCCGGGGGAGACCTTGTCTCTAGTCGATGTTTGGAGTTGAAGTGGGACTCGTTTCCAGCCAAAATTGGTGAAGCTGATGTTGAGGCCGGAGTCAATGTCGCCCCCCGTGGTCAGGGTCGGAGTTGACATTGCCTTCATCAACCGAAGTCGATTCGGGGGAGACCTCCTCTCTTGCAGTCAAGGTTACGATCGCTTGGGGGAGATCTCGTCTCCCGCTGATGCTGACACCGAAGTTGAAGCTGAGGTCCGAAGGAGACCTCGTCTTCTGCAGCGAAGCTTGCCGTAGACTCTGGGGCTCGGCCTTGGACCTTGCTCACGTTAGGACGAGGTTCTCCTCCTGTTCCTAACGGGCTGTGGGGGCACATCCGGACCGTCGTCCGAGCTTCTCCCCCCATCCCGTCCTTCATGAACGGGGCCCTTCGGAACTTTGCTCACGCTAGGATGAGGTTTTCCTCCTGTTCCTAACGGACTGTGGGGGCACATCCGGACCGTCGTCTGAGCTTCTCTCCCCCATCCGTCCTTCTGTGAACGGGGGCTTCGACTTTGCTCACGCTAGAATGAGGTTCTCCTCCTGTTCCTAACGGGCTGTGGGGGCACATCCGGACATCGTCCGAGCTTCTCCCCCCCCATCCCGTCCTTCGTGAACGGGCCTTCGACTTTACTCATGCTAGGATGAGGTCTCCTCCTGTTTCTAATGGGCTGTGGGGGCCAAATCCGGACCGTCATCCGAGCTTCTCCCCCATTTCGTCCTTCGGAACGGGCCTTCGACTTTGCTCACGCTAGATGAGGTTCTCCTCCTGTCCTAACGGGCTGTGGGGCACATCCGGACCGTCGTCCGAAGCTTCTCCCCCATCCCGTCCTTCATGAACAGGCGCTTCGACTTCGCTCCATTCAGGACGAGGCTCTCCTCCTATTCCTAACGGGACATTTCCGCTCGCTTTTTCCCACGACCTGAAACGATAGTGTCGAGCAAATGGGGTTTTATTTGAGGGAAACTACTGTAGACATTTCTTCAGGTTTTCTGAGTTCCAAGGTCGGGGAAGCGCTAGTCCTCCGAGCTTCCTTTGGCGATAGGTTCCAGGTCGGATGACCTCTACCACTTCGTACGGACCTTCCCAATTTGGGACGAGCCTTCCCTTGACTCTGGGGCTGGAGAGACGGCTGCTCGTCGAAGCACCAAAGTTTCCCAACTCTGGAACGCCTTGCTTTTGACTCTGGAATTGTAATACCGACCACACTTCCATCGGTAGGGCGGCCATCGGATTGCGGGCTGCCTCCTTTTTTTCTTCTAGAAGGTCGAGGTTGGCTCTTGAGGTCCTGGGGTTGAGTTGCTCGTTGAAAGCCCACGAATTCGAGCAGACGGGAAGTTTGAGCTCGATCGGGATGACTGCCTCGGTGCCGAAGGCCAAGGCGAAAGGGTTGTCTCGCCGGTCGGTAACCCTCTGCGTAGTTCGGTATACCAGAGGACGTGGTAGAGTTTGTCCGCCCAGGCCCTTTTGCCCTGTCGAGCCTCATTTTAGGGACCGTTGCAGCAGGGTTCCGATTGGTACCCTCGGCTTCCCCATTGGCTTGCGGATGAGCCACCGATGTGAAGTGGGTGGAAGACGTTTAGTCCTTCACAGAACTCGCAAATCGGCTCCAGCGAACTGTCGCCCATTATTCGGTTATGAGGGCTCGGGGCAGACCGAACCGACAGATCAGCGTCTTCCAGACGGAAGTCTTTGCACCTGGCCTCGGTGATCTTCGCTAGTGGTTCCGCCTCGACCCACTTGTAAAGTAGTCAATCGCGATCAGGAGGGAACTTCCGTTGTCCGGACACCGTTGGAAGGGGTCGAGGATGTCCATTCCCCACTGCGCGAAGGCCAGGGTGGCAGTGAGCGGAGTGAGTTCGGACGCCGGCTGCCTTTGCACGCTGGCGTTTTTCTCTGGCAGCCGGTCAATTTCTTCACGTATTCCATGGGATCACGAAGTAGGGGTTGCCAGTAGTACCTTGCCGAAGTAGTCTTTACGATAGGGATCTGGCTCCTGCGTGACTCCCGCAGAGTCCTTCGTGGACATCCTGTAGCGCGATGAGGCCTCAGAGGGTCGGAGGCACCTCAGCAAACGGAAGGGAGTACGACCTTTTATATAACCTGCCCTCGTACAAGACGTAGCGGGAGGCTGACTCCTGAGCTTCCGAGCTTCTTTCTGGTCGTGAGGGAGGATCCTTCTTTGAGGTAGGCGATCAGCGGGTCGATCCAGCTGGGCTCCGAAGTCCGTCCGCAGGATGGCCTGAGGTTCTTCAGTGGTGGGCACTTCAGAGTTTTCAGAAAACACTTCTTTTGATAGTTCGGCCGGGGGCAGAAGTGGCCAACTTTGGAGAGAAGGTCGGCCCTTGTATTCTCGGTCCTTGGGATGTTGCCGAGTCGAAGCTGTCTGAAGGCTGTGTATCAAGTTCTCACCTTCCGAGGTACACACCATGCTTTCCTCCGGGCCTCTAGTCTCCTGCCGACCCTGAACCGACACCAACTGGAATCGTATAGACTTGAAGCGACCACCTTCAATTTCTCTGGCTATCATGCAGCCGCGCTTATCAGCTTTGCATATCGGCCCATTGTGGTTGTGGGAAAACTCGAAGCGCAGTGCGTACTCGGCGACGATTCCCCTCGGGCTACACAGACCCACCCTCGCGCCGCCGCTAGAGTTGGATGAGCATCCACGTTAGAAACCCAGGCCGCCTTCAAAAGGTACGGCCTTTCTTAGAGGAAGCTCGGACCCCACAGGCTCGGCTTCGTGGGGGTTGTCTTCCCTCCGAATGATAGTCTCAGCTTGATTCAAAGTTCGGCTTCAACTGGTATGTGTGCATTCCAACGCACAAAGTCCGCCAATATCTGAGCTTGATGATGTCTGGCCCGGAATTGATGTCGAACTCCGTTAGTCAATCACCCCATTTTTGCGTTCTTTCCTGAAAGCGTCGTGCTCGGTGGAGGACTGGCTCTTATGGTTGGTCACGTGAGACCCGTTATGTATGCTCCTGAAAGTAGGTCGAGCTCCCTAAGCAATAAAGATAGTAAATTTAATTTTTTCTAACTGGAGTTACCTGGTTCACGGATCCCTCAGGGGCTCGGCTCACGTTGTAAGACTGGTTGTTGCGCCTTTGGCATTTCCCTGACCAGACAGCCGGCCAGGGGCCAATGGGAAGACAGTAGGTATCAGGGGACACCCTCTGCTCAGGTTCGGGCTTGCCAGCAGCGGGGCGCGCCGGGTAGTTTTGAGCTCCTCGAATGCTTGTTTGGCACTCCGCTGTCCAGCAAAAATCTTTCGGCTGCCTGAGGACCCTGGAGAAGGGCAGGGCACCGCTCAGCCGACCTCGAGACAAAGCGGTTCAGGGACCCACCTTCCCGCAGGGCGCCTGAACTTCCTTTAATTGTTTCGGGCAGTCATTTCTGAATGGCTCGGATTTGTCTCGGGATTTGTCTTGATTCCGCGTCTCGACCACCGAATCCTAAGAAATTTTCGGAGGTCACGCGCGAAGGCGCATTTGGTTGGGTTCAAACTTCAATCCTTGGCCTCTGAGCGGCACGAAAGTTTTTCAAGGCGTGCGAGGTCGGTTGTGGAGGCTTCGGTTTTAGACCTAGCATGTCGTCCACGTATCACCTCCATGTTTGCGGCGATTTGTCCACTTGAAGGACCTTATTGAGACCCAACGGTGGTAAAGTTGGCTCCTGCATCTTGAGTCTGGAACAGGCATTACCCTCGTAACAATAGAGAATCCTTGGTCAGGTAATAAAAGGGTGTCTTTTTCTTCATCCTCGGGCGCATGCGTATCTGGTTATAAACCAAAAAAATGGTTCCATGAAAGGAGGAGAGCTCGTGCCCGAGTGCGTTCCACACGCTGATCGATCCTGCGCACAAGGGGTCAGCTGTCACTTTGGGCAGGCTTTGTTCAGCTTCTGAAGTCGCGACATCCTCCTTTGTTGTTTCTTTTTTGACGAGAGGACCCACGTTCGGAGGCAGGTCGAAAGTGGATTCCTCGCCGGATGAGTCGGACTTCGAGAGGAAGCTTATCACTTCTTCGGCGACCGCCTTCTGTCTTCTCTGGGGCTTGGTGGACGCAACTTTTCTCTGATGGGTCGGTGCTTTGGGTCAGGCCAAGCCGATGTTCTATAACATCGGCATCGATCCCTGGTACACCGCTGGGGGGGAGGCCCAGCCGAAGATGTTCCGCATTTCTCTGAGGAAAGCGACCGGAGCTGTCCCCTAACCGTCGGACCGCCAAGTTGGAAGCCGATCTGCACTCGCCCGGGTCTTCCATCGTGTTAAGGCAGACAGGGAACGAGGTCTTCGCAGGTTCGCTTCCTTCAGTGAGTCGTCGTGAGTCATCCATCAAAAAACAAGGTAAGGGTCGGGCCGGTTCCCACGCAGGCGACTGAGTAGCAGTTACTTTGCGCAGGGCTGTTCCTCTGACCCTCGCCGACTCCGTGGGCTCGTCCGTGAATTTCACTATTAAAGTAGTAGGTTGACCATACCGCACCGAGTGCATTTAGGGCCGGTACGCAAGGATTGCATTATAGTCGGACGGAGGTCCTCAACGAATCAGAAGCGTCCGCGATTGGCCAATTTTGGGGGTGGCCCGACCGTCACCCGCCAAACTCACCCATGCCTTCGATCGGAACGCGTGGTCCGGCAAACACTACCAGGGGGGAATTTACAGGGCCCTAACGCAGGCATCAAGGGTAGGCGACATTTTTAAGAAGGCTCGTAAACAAAATATTGTCCGCGAACTCGTTAGTTCCACCAAAATGCGCGTAACCATTCATAATCAGCGACGTCAAAGAGATTACAACCGCGATCGTTATGTGGGAAAATCAGAAAATCCCTTGGCGTCTGCTCGGTGAAAGGTACGGGCGCTCCGAGGTCCTCTCTTCCTTCGCCGGTCCTCGGATCCGTCGGCCTTCCCCGCATGCGGTCCTCCGAGACTGGGTGTTAATTGAGGCCGAGAGGGCGAGCGATTCACTCCCTGCGATCCCCCCATTTGGCGGCAAACCATTCTCGGCACAGATTCTTTCCGCTCTTTAAGGTTTGTCTTTGCAGAATAGGGCCAAGCCTGCCCGCCGGACAAGCTCTCATTCGTCCTGGAGCTGATGCACTCCTCAGGTATCGTGACCGTGAGTTCAGGTGGTAAAGGCAGAACTGGTTCCATTGGTTGTATTTTCGGATGGAAAAACTGCCATTCTCTCCGACTGTCCGAAAATTCGTCTTGATCTCACAGCACGGCTTGGAGCCTTTGGGCGTTGAGGGGGCGTAGCTGTGAAAAGCCGTCAGGGGGAGAACATTGGCCGGAGAGAAACCTCATCGCGGGGGAGAAAACCTCGCGCCGAGGGAAACTCGGCATGGGGGGGGACTTCGGGCGCCGAGGGGAACTGGCGTGGCCCTTCCGTCGGGGTTTCCCGCCACCGAGCTGAGGGTGGAGTCCGGCTCGCCCGCAGACAGGAGGGAGTCGGGGAGCGCGGCCAAAGCTTAGGGCGCTTCTTTTCTTCGGCGGCCTTCCGGCTCTGCCTATTCGTCGCTTGTCGCGAGCGTTCATATCCTTGGCTCAAAAAGCCTCCTTCTGTGGCCATAACTTTCGGGCCCGAGCTAGCATGTCGCGAAACCTCTGGGGTATTTCTTTCCAGGGAGAAACCAACAGGTCGTTTCCTTCTGAAGCCGGCCTTTAAGAGGGCTGGCCATAGCGACTGTTGGTCCAGGTTCGGACTTCCACGTGGCGCGTTGAACCGGGTTGGACGTAAAAGCCGAGAGAGTTCCCCCTTTTTTGCTGAGGACCACAGTGAATCGAGACTCTGCCGGACCGTATTGACGTGCTGTGACAAGATGGTCACAGGAATGGTTATTCATTTGGTCAAAACAAATAGAGATGGTGCCCTGGCATAAGCGCCGAGTACCCAATTCCTGGCCGCTCCTTGGAAGTAGAAAGGGAAACCCGACACAAAATGGCATCAGGCGCACATGGAGAACATCGAATCAATCTGAATCGGCCTCATAAATGGCGATCCGGTCGTCGATAAGGATCCATCGTAGCTTTCAAAAAACGGGAGACTTAAAGTTCAGGCGTACCATGTTCTCAATAATTTTCTGTAGAGAAGAGGGCAGGTGCAAATATCATTACCAGTGCCGCGGAGAGAAGGAGTTATGATTGAAGTTCTTCTATGCATCGCCATTTCAAGAGCCTTTTGAATCCAGGAAATCTTCCGATTCCTAATCCCAAGGTCTTTCTTCGTAGAATAGGTGGAAGCTCTCCGCTGGGGTGCAGAGCGGTCCGGAGCAGGGGCTCTTTGCCGTGCGCCACTTCTCCTCGCGAAGAGATCGGAGGGTTAGCGACGCATACGGTCGGCATCCTGACATTGGGTTCCCGGAGGCTCGGGACAAGCGCCCGGTGAGCGAGCGTCGACCTACGGAATGCATGGCCTGCACTGACTGACCCTTCGTAGATCGCGGACCTGTTCTGAGGCAAGCAGGTCGAACTTGCTCCGCACTACCGGAGTACGGAGCGGGCCTATGGTGCCGGGCGCGGAGAATGAGGACGGAACCGAACGGATCGCGCGGGAGGCTGCCGACCTCCAGGTCGAGAGCTCTTCTGGGGGGACATCTTTTCTTTCCAGAAAAAGGAACTGAAGAGGAGAAGACGAGATCCGGAGCAGGGAAGGACAATCATCGCCGAGCACTCCTTTAAGAATAGGGAACTCGAGAGTTCAGTGCCCTTCCTCTAGCGCCAACTGTTGGGTTTGCAGAATCCGTCCTCGCCGGAGGTTGCCGAAATCGAGGCCGCAGAGGTCGCCGTCGGGGACTACAAACGAAGGTCCCATCCGGAACCGGTGGGGGGGTGGCTCCGCAGGACCCTCCGACGGTCAAGTTAGTTTCCGACAACAGTAATGAGTGCTCGGAACGAGTGTTCGGAGCTTAGAGATGAGGAGGAGAGCTTAGAGAGTCGAGAGTTCAGAGAGCTTAGCCTTGGCGTATCTGGAGGGTCCCTTTTATAGCGGAGCTTAGTTGATTGGTGACGGCCATTGCGTCTGGCAGAGAGTCGTCGGGCAGCATGGAGTTCGGTACGGAGAGGAAGCATCATCCGGGTGATCATGGGAGTCATACTGGCGAGTCGTGGGCCGCATGGAGTCGGTACGGAAGGAAGTGTCGTCCGATGGATCGTGGGAGTCATACTGGCGAGTCGTGGACCGCATGGAGTTCCGGTACGGAGAGGAAGGCGCCGTCCGGTCTTGCTGCAGGCGATAGTTCGTCCAAGAGGAGTTCGGACTAGTAACAGAGTTCGGCCGAAGGGGAAACCCAGGAGGAGCTCGGCTGGCTGAAGTCGGCCATCTGTAGAGTTCGGCGAGGGACGAATGTCGAGGAGTTCGACCGCCTGGAGTCGGTCCGAAAGGTGTCGGCCGCCTGGGCTCGCCTGGAGTCGGTCCGAAAGGAAAACCTGGGAGGAGCTCGGGTGGCCGAACGGCGTCTGGGAGGAGTCCGTCTCCCGAAGAAGTCCTGCCGCTTGGAGTCAAGGAGCTCAGGCGGACGTCAGCAGAAAAGTTCGGCTGGCGGTGGGGATTCGGCCCGGAGCCTGGCGCTGGGGAGTTCGGCAGCTAGGTAGTTCAGCCCGGACCTTGGTGCAGGGGAGTTCGGTCTCTAGGCAGTTCGGCCCGGACCTTGGTGTAGGGGAGTTCGGCCTCTAGGCAGTTCGGCCGTGGTAGGGGCTCGGCCTGGCGCCTGGTGCTAAAGCTCTTCAGCGGCTACTGGTTGCATTGGGCCGAGCATCGGGCTAGACTTCGGCGGGAGCGGGATTTATCCCCAACAATGATCTTGATGATGTTTGTAGTAAACTATCAAAATTTTACTTCAATCGAACATCATTATTATAGTCAATTTAGTACAAGATGATTTGGGCTGTTATAAAAAATGAAGGATCAAAATGCCAAACGACATCTGATTATAAGACTATTTTTTAGATAGTTAATTTTTACTACTACTTTAATTATTTATATGATGATGATCATAAAATTCAAATCGTGCCTATATGAACTATCCACATTAAGTAGATCTTACAAAAGCACGAGCATAATTACTTAAGAACTTTAAGAATGAGTATCAAGAGACACATTTTTGGATCGTTCATATATGTGTGGTTTGAATTTTACGATCACCACTATATAAATGATTAAAATAGTGGTAAAGATCATTTATCTAAAAAAATATTTTATAATTGGATATTATTTGGCCTTTTGATCACTCATTTTTTATTTAATAGCCAAAATCATTTCATACTAAATTGACCATGATAATGATGTTCGATTGAAGTAATATTTTGATAGTATGCTATAAATATCATCAAGATAATCATTGCAAGTTTTCGAATCCATCGGTGCTCTATCTATAAGATCATCATGCAGTCGTTCATGGTCATTGATATTAAATTTTATTGATCGACATAGTTAGGGCTATCGGATCGAGACTGTCTTTTGTCATGATACTATAATGATAATTATTTAGATAATAAATGATGAAGATGTGCTTTAAATTCTAAAATTATATCATATTTAGAGAAAAATATGATAAAAATTTATATTTTGTCTCTATAGCAGCGGTTGCCAGCAATCACTATTATAGGATCTATTACAGTGGTTGATAACCACTATTATAGGATCTATTATAGTGGTTGATAACCACTGTTATAGACCTATGGTAATGATTTTTAAAAATAGATACCATAGGTTTGGTTAAATTTTTCCTCCCATCCCTCTCTTCTTTATTTCGTGCATCATTTCTTCTTCCCTCTCTCTCTCCTCTCTCTATTCAAACCCTTCCCATCTCGCCATTGGCCCGCCCTGCTACCGCCCCCTCCCTCTAGCGCCTCTGCTGGCACCCTTTGGCCCCGTGCCCTTCCCCCTTGGCCCAACCCCTTTGGCCCATGCCCCACTTGCCGCCGCCTGCTTGCCCGCTCCCTTTAGCACCGCTACTGGCCCCCTTGGCCTGTGTCCTGTTCCCTCGCCCCGTCCCCCTTAGCCTTGCCTCCCTTATCGACCCTCTTGGCCCTGCGTGCGCCTGCACGCCCCCTTCCTCTACCACCATCGCGGCAACCCCACAGCTCTACACGACCCCCCTCTCATAACCTTAGTATGACTTTTATTTTATTTTATTTTATATTATTTTTATAATAATGTTTATAATCATTTCATAATAATATTTAAAGAGAACCTTGTCGGTGGGTTCTGGCCCATGTCGGTGGGTTCTGGGCCATACTGGCAGATTCTGGGCCATCAGGTTCTGGGTCGTGCCGATAAGTTGTGTCGTGTCGATAGGTTCTAGGCTGTACCGATGGGTTCTGAGTCATTGAACTCTGGATCGTGCCACTTTATGAAAAGTATTTTCTTTTCTTTTCTTTTTTTTATAAAGAGGCTGTGATGATTTTGAATGAAAAATGGTTAATTCTTAGTATGATTTTAGTGACATTTCTCTCTTTTTTTTTATAAATATTTTAATAATTTTGAATGGCAATGTGATCTTGGATGGCCTGCAGCTATTTAGCAGGCAGTCATTCATAGTCGATTTAGTTTAGTTATAGTGGAATTCGAAAGTAATGTTGCAATGCATGATTAAATGATGAATTTGAGCCTCATTTTTTACTTTTATTTTCTTCACTTTTCTAATTTCTTATTCTTTTGCATTGCATAGAACTATAGATCCATCTTTTCATTAATATACATATTCTATGGCATCTGTATATTTATATATTTTTGTACAGATGGGAGAATTATATATATTGGTTAATTGACTATCCAATTTAGATAATTTGAGAATTATAATTAATTCTATAGGTAATTATAGTAAATTTATAGAATATTAAAGGTTCAAGAAAAATTTGAGACATTATTTTTTTTTAGTTTTTCTCATACATCTTTAGCTATGTGGGAAGAACTAAGAAAAAATACTATTAAAATTTTTTTCAATCCCTATGCATATCGTTTGATTATTGTAATCAACTTATAGAATTAATGCAATTCTTGAATAGGATAGGACCTAACTTTACTTATTAGTTAATAATATGATGTATTTATTTATATATCTAAAAATAATATTTAATATATTTTTATTTCTTCAAATATTTGTTTATAATGCATGCAATATTTGGTTAGTCCTTCTCAACTTGTCATGATTAAAATAACATATTTTGTTTGCCTATGTAATAATGTTATGAACTCTAAACATTGGTATGCATGCACAAATTATGAGTAATTACTACCAAATTATGTCGATGTTATTGTGTTGCGTCTTAGGTAGCTCAGGCTCAGAAGTGTGTATCTTAGGCTGAGGAGCATACATCTTAGGCTCAAGAGCATATAGACTAATTATAGAGTGTCATGTCTGCTATGGTGATATAGCTCTCCACTAGTCTTAGAGTTGATTTTTCGAGGATTCAGGACATGTTGGCTAGTTATTCAGCTCCAACCCCTTTAGCTTTTGCTACAGCCCCTTCCATTCCTGCTACAGCCCCTTCTGATCCTGTTTAGCCCCTCTTGGTGATGATGAGATGCTTGGAGAGGAGAATTTTAATTTAGCTAATTTTTGATGTATTTTATTTTCATTTAAAAATATTGTAATACAATTTGAGTAATATAATTTGAGTATTTGAAAAATATTATGCTTCTTGTTGAGTTTTATGTGAAATTTTTGGTTCTTGCAAGTTTTAGTTTGAGTATTATATATTGAACTATATCTATTAGGTAAAAAAAAAATTATGCTATTGGTTGAGTAGTTGGTAAATTGTTGCTTTAAAACCTATGGTAGCGGTTGACCAACCGCGGCAGTAGTTAATTAATCGCTGCCATCTCTTAGGCCTACCATAGCGGTTGGCTAACCACTGCTGTCTCAACTACAGCAGCGGTTGAATAATCGCTGTCGTAGGATATATAGCAGCGGTTAGGTAATCGCTGCTATAGATCCAAGATATGGCAATGATTAGAAAATCGTTACCGTAGATCTTTTATGGCAGTAGTTTATAAAATCGCTGCAAGAACTGCTACCATAGACCTACAGCAATAGCCACAATGGCAGCGATTATCTAACCGCTGCCATAGGCTATGGTAGCAGTTATTTGGGCTATGATAGTAGTTTAGAACCACTACCATAGCTTTTTTTTCTAGTAGTGTTATCCCAAGAATCCAGCATAGAACGAAGTAAAAATCTAGCTTTTTCCTTATTATCAATCTTAACATCAAGGATCATAAGTTTACTGATTAAGGAATTGAAATGGTTTAGGTGCCCTTGAATTGATGCTCTGTCTTTCATCTTCAGGTTATACAATTGCTATCCGAGGAATATCTTGTTCAGCAACAAGTTTCCTTCATAGATATTTTTCAGCTTCTCCCACAATCCTTTTGCAATTATCTCAGTCTCAATGTTGAAAAGAATAGTATCCTCGTATGCTAGGAATAAGTAGGAATAAGTTTGCCAAAACCATCTTATATTTATCTGCAATCTGTTTATCTTTCATCTCTTCTAGCTTGTTTTCTTTATCGGGGAGGGCAACCATACAACTATCTTTTACCAGCATCGTATGTCTCTTGAGTTTTAACGGTGCAAAGTTTGTTCCATCAACAGATAGGATCTCAAACTTAGTTGTGCTTTTTCTTGCGATCATGGTTATACTATACAAAACTTGCCTACGAACTATTGACTCTGATATTAATTGTAAGAAATAAAGAATCTTGTATAGAAAATTAAAATAATAGATAAACCATAAGAAAAGTAAAGTAGAAAAGAAGTATAGGAAAAACACAGAGTTTATGAGGTTCGGATGACATAGTTTCATTCTTATATCCTCAAGCAAGATCTCCATACACGTATTTTATTGATCACGACAGGTTCTAATCTCTCACCCCTCTCACTTTGCAATGACAAATAAGGTTGTAAGAACCCAAATCCCAACAATACAAGAGAAAAAAAAACCCCACAAAGTATTAGAACCATCTCTTAGATGTTTTTTTTATATAAGAATAGAAGATAATGGGCATATATATATATATATATAGGCAATTCTTGCTGAGTTTGATAAGAATTATAACTATTATCCTTGTTGGTTTAAACTATTCATATTTCTATATTTATCTCACTTCCGGTCACTTGTTTGAGTTTATCTTCGTCATTTATTCTTAGCTGTTTAGTTGCATACATTCCCCTCATGCAAGCTACTCTTCCAAATAAGAATAAATCTCTCTCTCCACGCGTGTGTGTGCTTGTGCATGTGCTAGTTTGTGTGCGTGCGTGTGTGTTTTGAAGGAGAAGATAAGAAAGCTAAAAAGAGAGACCTTCAAAATTCTCCACTTTGGAGGTGCTCTTGCACTTTGACCATGACACCGTAAGCATGCATGAAAAAATAAAAGCAAGAAAATTGAACGAGAAAACAGAAGAGGATCCCAATGTCAAGATATATATAATTATATATATATATATATATATATAATATATATTATATAGTATATTTATATATATAATAAATATGTAATTGTGAAAAAGAATAAGGAAATAGGCTGAAATTAAAAAGAAACCAACCGAATTGCAGATGAATGTGGCCAATCTACCATTGGAGCCATCTGAAAATGCAATAAGGGATGTGTGGCTGCAAAGGAAACGTTGGGTTTTGGGGTAGGAGACACCAATCATGGGCAATCATGCCGTGGTGGGCTACAGAAAAGTCATTTTAGTGAGTTGATGCTTTAAGCTCTTTCCAAAAACTTTCTAAGCCTCTTAAGCCTCCAGGTAAACACATTCTTTATAAAACACTCCATCCCCTTCTAGGAGCTCTGGGTTTTTTGTTCCAAAACATGAAGTCTCAAATTAAAAGAGGAAAAAAAAATGATACAAAAGATAGGATTCCTTGCCTTGGGAAGCTCAACCTCATCCACATCTTTGTGCAGTCGCTCTCTCTCTCTCTCTCTCTCTCTCTCTCTCTCTCTGGCCTTTTTCTTCGTTCACCGACTTCTTTTGTTTTTTGGGCTTTCCTCTAATTTGCCAGCCGTTCGCCTCCCAGTCTTCAACAGCCATTATATCTCTCCCATAGTGGAAAATGAAAGCCCACCACCTTCAGGACCCAGTTCCTAAAATTTCTCTGTTCTGTCCCTTCTAACATATGAGAAAGAGAGTTGAATTATAGGAAGAGTACCAACTCCACACTTCCAAATCAAACCCTTCTAGTTGTTTGAAATTTGATTGCATGGGTTTGAGAACACTTGGAAAGAGATGTTTGCGTGGGCTGCAGAACTGCAGGCAGCTGCAATCCCCATCACAAGAATTTTGATGTTGCCACTCTTCCAGTGATGCCTTTTTCAGGTACCATAACCCAGTGTCTCCTGTGCCACTCTATGGAGTGACAAAATAAAGCCAAATTAGATTTTTATTCTCTCCTCCACTCTTCTCTCATACTCTGTGTGTGTGTTTGTGTGTGTGTGTGTGTGTGTGTCTGTCTGTCTGTCTTTGTGTCTCTTCCTAAGGAGCTTTAGGCCTTGAGATAAGAACATAGAAGGAAGCAGATACTACTATTTGAACCCTTTTTGTTTCCATCATAGGTGAAAGAAAACAAAACAAAAGCTTTCATGTTCCCATCGGCCACCATGTCCAACTCCACCTCCATCTCTGAAGAAGCCAGTGTTTCTTCTGAGATGAGGGCCCATGACTTCAGTAAAAGCTTGAGCTCTCTGTTCACACCAATAACCCCACCTCACCACCAACAACAGCAACAAGAGCCACAGCCAAAGTCTAAGAAGAAGAGGAGCCAGCCTGGGAACCCCGGTAGGAAGGATCTCCTCCCCTTCTCTTCAATTTATTCAGATAATTAAAAAGATAACTTCTCATGAAACAAGAAAAACAAAAAACAATTTGGTTGTTTTCCATGTTCTTATCTTGTCGGTGTTGGAATTATCTCAAAAAATATTCTACTGGTGTTGGCTTTAGACCCAGATGCTGAAGTGATTGCTTTGTCCCCAAAGACCTTAATGGCTACCAATAGATTTGTGTGTGAGATATGTAACAAGGGTTTCCAAAGGGATCAGAACCTTCAGCTCCACAGGAGGGGCCACAACCTACCATGGAAGCTGAGGCAGAGAAGCAGCAAGGACGGGGCGAGGAAGAGGGTGTATGTGTGCCCAGAGCCAACCTGCGTCCACCACCACCCTTCCAGGGCCCTTGGGGACCTCACAGGGATTAAGAAGCACTACAGTAGGAAGCATGGTGAGAAGAAGTGGAGGTGTGACAGGTGCTCCAAGATATATGCCGTTCACTCTGACTGGAAGGCCCATGTGAAGACTTGTGGGACAAGGGAGTATAGATGTGATTGTGGTGCCCTCTTCTCTAGGTTGGTGATATCTTTCATATTCTATGATAGCAACCCATTTACTATTTGGTATAGTAGTAATGATGGAGGTAAGTGAATCTCTATTCTTCTTTTTCTTCTCCTCCATTCCTCTCCTCGTTCTACTTCTTGTGTTACTCCCAGTTTAAATTCTTGGATTTTTTTTTTTCCTTTTCTTTTCATGCAAGGCAATAGCAGATTTCATGGAAAGCCTAGTATGAACTTATACCATCAACTTGTTGATCTGGTCAAAGCAAAATAAGGTGTAGATTTCCTAAGAATGTGATTTCAACCTATGGTTTGGTTAATGAGAATTGCATGATTTCTAGTTAATTATATGGACATCACTCCATCAAAATCAAAGGAAAAGAAAGGAAAAAACCTTCATTCTCTGCCAGGGCTTACAGATGTGAATTAAGGCAGCATCTCTTTGAAGTTACCTTCTTCATGCATTCTTTAGCTGCTTAATCTCTCAGAATGCAAGTAAATATTTTAGATAATGGTTTTATGAGGTTATTGCTTTTCATCTATTCTCTAATAATATTCTGCACTACAAAAAGAGGATCACTGCATGAAATTTTTAGCCAATCATCTTAGAGTTTGAGGCTTCCTTTGTCTTCCTTCCATCTTGCATGGTTTCTGTTCGTTTAGGTTCAAAATCGAGATCGCTAGTAGAATTTTGTGCTCAAATAGAAGTCCGTTTTTCTGAATGTAACGTTCTTTCTTGATAAACTATGAGGTGCACCGCATGTGACTTGTCTGGAGCCGAAGTGATTGCATTGACAGACACTATAGAAATAGCCACTGTACAAAGTTGACTGTTCATGATTGTTCTTGAGATGATGACAAAGCTCTCCAATGCCATGGTAGTCCTGATGTGTGTGGTTTATTATTGTTTTTTCTTGGTAAGAATGGATGTATTTATTTCTAGAAACTTGCAAGATTTTAGTCCATACCAGAATGGATACAACCTAGAATGGATGGCTTCTTTCCCGATCTTTCTTGAAGGCCATAAATGTGATATTAAGTAAAATACTTTTTTGGCGAAAATTAAAATCTTCTTGATCTGCCATGGTAAAAAAAAAAAAAGAAAAACTGAGCTGCATGCACCTCTAAATTATATGTTCAGGTTGTTCTTCGTTTTATTTCTTTTAATGTAAAGGACCTTCTCTATCCTACTATCAAACTGGAATTCAAAATGAAACAAGCCTACCATAATTCATTAGTCAAGATCTCTCTCGCTCCCCCATCTCATCTCCCATGCATGACACCTCCTTTTGTAGATCTTTCCAACTATATATACCATCCATCAACTTGTAATGAAGATAGTAATCAATGCTACGCTTTTATTCTTCATCATCTTTCCTTATGCTTCCTATCATTGTGAGTTTCTTTACCAATAGTATCATTTGCATCATCCTCCACTTTCTTTTGCAAAGCCTTTCATTTCAACATCAAAATGTAAAGGTCTTCCTTTTATTTTAATTATTTTATTATATTGGTTATATTTTCTTTTACAGGAAGGATAGCTTCATCACCCATAGAGCCTTTTGTGACGCCTTGGCAGAAGAGAATGCAAGGCTCATCGCCGCCAACACCGATGCCTCCGCCGCCGCCACCATGATTCCCACCACAATCAACCCTCCACTCCTCCACCATCCTCTCTACCACTCCTCCTCCTCTTCCTACTCCCTCCCAAACCCTAACCCTAACCCTAGTCCTTATCAACTCAAGCCTGAAGGTCCCTCTCGCTCGCTCCTCCACCCTTATTACCTTCACCACCTCCAAACCACCACCACCTCCTCCTCCTCCTCCCCTCACTTGTCAGCCACTGCCCTCCTCCAAGGAGCCTCCACCATGGACCCCATAACCACCAGCTCCGCCGCCGGAGCCGCGGGGGGCGGCCAGAGGGGCTGCTCGATGTCCGACGCGGGGGATCCGTCCGCATGGCCGAGGAGCGACAACCTGACGAGAGACTTCCTCGGTGCGGTGGCCGGCGAGACTGGCGAGGAGGAGCTGCTCTCCCTCACCGGAGCCCTCGGCCTGGATCTGGTCACCGCCGCCTCCCGCGACCGCAGGGACCACTCCAAGCGCTTCGCTGGGTTCCCCCCGGTCACCGAGACGTGGGGTGACCGTTGAGCTCATTCTCGTATGTCCCTCATTTTGAGGAGGATATACGATATTACCACTCAGAATTAAGCCTCTCTCTTTCCTAAGTTTTATCCTACTTGCTCCGAAGTTTACATTTTAGAACCAAGGGAGGCTTATTGTGAAATATGGTATGAACTTTATTATTCAATTTTTATGGGGTTTTCATTGGGTAATTATATCACAGGGGCAGTAAGGATAGTTTCTTACAAGATGGATGTCAAAAATCTTTTAGAAATAATCCACATTGCTCGCTAGCTATTCTATGTATACACTAGAAATTATTATCTAGATTGCATGCACTAATGTAGCTGTGCATATGGTCAATCATTAAATCATATTTTTATGGATTTCATCATGCATTTATCTTCGTGATTGATCTTGAGGAAGGCATCTTGGTGATGAGCTATATGCACAGTTATATTGATGCATACAATGTAGGTAATAATTTTTCACATTTACACAGATCTTGAATACGGCCCCTAATGCTAGCGATTTTGGTACGTGTGCATGAAAGTGTACGTGCTTGAATGCTTGTATGTGCTATGCTTACCTCAAGAGTGGACCAGTTTCGAGGAAAGTATTACCAAAACTACATGACCGTGAAGTTCCTTTAATGTTGATGGTGGTCCGAAAGACTTAGGACTACCGGTTGCCGCTTCTCTCTCCAGGACTTGCTGTTGAGAGAGGTCCATCATTTAGATCCTAAAAGTGCTATCTTAATTAAGATTATATTATTAAAAATAAAAAGTTAAGAAAGATGGTCCGGAAGATCACATAATTTTGCTGGCATGATCTATTTGATTTTTTTTCTTTTTTTTTGATTTCATGTGTGAGATCCAACTCAGCCACGATTTTGCTAGTCCAACAACCATAGAAGCATATTTTCTAAAAATTCCTAGGCCTTGATTTGACTATAGTCTGCTGTAACAAGTCTGTTGCCATGTCTCAATTTCTTCAATCCAAATAGACTGGCACCTTGTTTATTATTATACACGTAAGTACATATTACATATATATTCGCGCTAGTTTTCTACACAACTACGCCTTGTTTTGCGAGTATAGGCTATAGAACCAATGATAAATGACCATCAAGGCACGGGATCAAGAAGCAAAATTTTGATCAATAGATACTGATCATTACATGGCAATAAAACAGGGGGCATAAAGCAATTTGTTTCCTTCTTGTAGATTTTTCTTCCCCCCCCCCCCCCCCCCCCCCCGCCCCAAGTGGAGAAGGGATGTATTTATATAGTTCTCATCCAACCAAAAGAGGGAAGCACAACATCTTGCAAACATGAACCGTTGGACTAGATTAAAACAAAAAAAAAAAAGAAAAAAAGAAAGAAAAAAAAAATAGAATAATCTAATTGAATCACATTTTGCACTACTGGATCCAAGTCTTGTGATTAACATCTTCTAAAACAGATGAAAAAGAATTTGGATGTTATCAAAATTTTTTAATAGAATGGGTTCAATTTGGATTTCTTTTGCACTCTATTTTCAAAAAAACAAAAAAAAAAAAACAATCATGTAGCCTTTATAGGTTTGATTTTCAAATTTAATCCTGCAAATATAAACTAGACTAGGAAATCTATTGCCTCCAAAACCCGATATTTAGGGTGACCTAGAGATGAGGATGTGCCAATCGATTTGTTGCGGTGGAAAATAAAGTACCAATTTGTAAAAAAAAAAAGAAGAACAATGAAGGTTGCTAGAGTTGATCTGGTCGGAGAACTTGGATGCTTAAATTAGACAGGACCAGAGAATGGGATATATAGAATGATGAAGGAGGAGAAGAAGTAGATGGTTTGTAATTTCATAATCATACTTAAAGAGCCTCGAGTCTCTTTTTATAGATAAAAGAGTGATCTGTGTCCTATTAGAGTTGGAGTCTAGAATTTATAGTCTGATGAAGAGCTGATTTTCCTTATCTAGATTAATTGATCTAAACATATGAGTCCAGCTGAAATTGATTCCTGCTATGTTATCTGTCAGATTGATATATTCAATTTTGGCCACATCAAAATCCACTTAGGATCATATTTATTGGCACGTCCTAAGCTTCAAGTTGTTTGAGAGCATCTGACTAGAGTAACAAATCCAATAAATGCGATCTCTAGAGTGTAATTTCCTTGAAGTATTGAAGTAGGGAACCTTTTAAGTCCTCAATGATCAAGGAAACATAAGGACGCCGTGAGGCCCAAAAGGTTCATCTATGGCCCTGCATTGTTTTGGAACGTTACAGTAATTTGGAAAAGGGTAGCTATTTGAATAAAGTGAGTGTACAGAAATGTCAACGCGTGATCGGGAAAAAGATGTTCAGAGAGGACACACGTAGCCCATAGATTCCTCACGTCCTTTTCCTCCCTTTGCTTTCTTAGATTCCGTGCGTTGTATTGGGATTGCCAGAGATCTCGGTGAAACTTTTGGACCCGTTATTATGGTTTTAAATTTTATCGCCACAGTTGTTGCACTAGTAAAATACTACTATAAATTGAGCATATCTTTTATTAGTGATTAATTTGAAAATTATTTTACCATTAGTATTTTTGAAATGTCCACCATGCCGATGTGGCATCATTTTTGAAGTTTTAGTACTCCTGAGTATTTCTTGCGTAAGATTTCGTGCTTTAGATTGACAGCCAAATGCAATTTCAGTGAGCATAAGAACGCATTACGGAGCAGAATGCATCTGGCATTTAAATGCAGCTGCTAACGTTTGTATTAACTTGAGGAATTTTGGTGTGATTGTGTGCTCGTGGATGTGCTTGTAGTCTTGCACCATGGTACAAGCTATTGCAGGAGTTTCTTTTTTTTTTTTTTTTGTGGTGATAGATAAGTTGTTTGACTAGTTGCACATATAACTTTAACCAAAAAAATTGTACTCCAGGAATAATAATATGACAATCATCATCAGTTCACAATCCAATTTGGGTTTATAGTCAATGTTATTTAGGAAGAGGACATCCAGTACACCTAGATATTTCAACAATCTCAATATTGCTCATAGGCTTTATGACATGAGAGTGCACAATTACAAGGCATGCCATAAGATAAGGTGAAATGTGACATGGAAATCTGAAGCCATGTTTTCTGAAAGGATGTTAGCTTGGAATTTTAGATTTTTTTCTATAGAAGACTTTTACATTACATAAAAACTGAAAACGAAGATCCAATTTATGATTGCTTGGACTACTTTTCAGAAATTTACTATGATTTTATCAGCTCTTACGATCTAAGAACTAGTTTTCTCTCTCCACTAACAAATGAATATGGCCAAACATGCACATGGAACATATGCATTCATCAAGAATCAATTAAAAGCCTAAATTTAGTTACAGAAAACAAATTATACCTCCACAAATACGTAGACCAAGAGCTAGATGATATTTCGTTGCAAATTATACAATTAAAAAAGTATGAAATGTTTAAGAAAATGGACAGCTTTTAAATATATGAACATTGTTGAACTTTTTTCATTTTGAGTCACGCGGATACCATTGAGATTTTCTGGAGAGCTATTCATCTTCCTTATTTTGTCAGGAAGTTTTTGAAGTTATACATTATTGACCTCAAGGTACATATAGTGTAAATTATTTTATTTGCAATATAATGACATCAAACACAGAGAAGCAAAAAAAAATCGATTAAACAAATGGTGCATGAAAGTTTTCATATTCTTTTCCTTTCTTAATGAACCTCCGTCAGCTAGATATATAACTTTTAGCTGACCAACTTTTTAATGTATTAACCTGGTAAAGAATTAATGGTGCAATCTGAATAATTATATCTTTTTGAAGGAGGTGGGGCTCAACTCATTCTATGCAGTGACCACAGCACAATGGATTGGAAGAAATGTTGGCGTACATCTACCCCTTTCATAAAGGAAAATAAAGCTTAATTCCGAATATTCACACGCACACGTACCCACACAGTGTTGGGTGGGCGGTTGTTGCATGGGATATCCTTAACCAGCTTTTATAAAGCTGGTGGGGAGGTATATATAATGCATGTGAGTTGCAGGAGTTTGGACTTAGGAGTACAATACATACCATTTGCCTACTAAAAAGACTGCTCAGCTGTCCCTTTTCTTTCCCTTCTTTATTCCTTTACCTTTCACAAGCAGACAAAACGTAAAGCTCTCTCTTCTCCCACCTCCCTCGCTTGACCTTTCAACACTGGAATCTCCACCTTTCTTCCAACACCTCATTGCTACCTATGCTGTTACTTCTCTCATGCTAACACTCCCATCCCCAAAATGGAGACCTAGGAAAAGCCTCCATGTAGGTAAGTCATGTTATAGGTGATTTCAGATGAATGCATGAATGAAACATGGCCCGTAATTTTTCTTCGAAGTATTACCATGAAGCTAAATTTTCAGTTGAACCTCAACCAAAATATATGATGAATAAATGATCAAATGATCATGACTGGTTTGGTTACTCATCTCTTTTAGGTGGAAAGACCTTATAGGAAAGTTCATTTGACGCAAGAAGGGTGTACAGTTCTCTCCTAACAACTTAGCAATTTATCACAGGCAAGTTCTCTTGGATATATTGAGCATCACTTGTTTACAAGTGTTTGCAGCACACTAAGATGTTTAAAGAAACCACATTAATAGGTGATGCAGCTCTGTCAAAGTACAGGAAAACAAGTGTTCGCCGATCTAATGTTTGAATTCAGGAATGGTGGCTCGGAGTTGTGGACATGGAATTGAGAAATGATAGAGGTGGTCCATGGCTTCGTAGTTATTTAGTGGACTTGTCTCGGAAGGTGTGCTCGTCTTGAGATCTGCGAAAATTGTTCAGCTCCAAAGGTTTGATGAAAAGGACGGCGTGGTTACCATAGCCCCACCTGATCCCTCTCTCATACCTTAAAGTTCTTGTTGCATGATTCAATACCAAAACTACCAATATAAATGCAGAGAAGATACCATGTGATCGAACCACGGATCCCTTTATAGACTAAGTTTCATTAGAATAGAGTGAAATGGCAGTAAACATCTTTTACAATTCGAGAAATAGTTAATCAAAAGGTAATTTTAGAAGACCAACGATGTTATTACATTAAAAGTGTAGATCCAAAATTCACTATTTTTCAACAGTGAAGAACAACTTGTAGGGGGGAAAAGCAGCAAGCCCACCAATTTAATTGGAAGAAAATATTATTCAATAAAAAGCAAAGCTAATTCAGTTGGAACGAAGAAAGTAATTTCTTTAATCCACTCAACTTGAATTTTTTTTAAGAAAAATTCATAAAATAGAAATTTAATAAAAATAGAGTCAAGTCCCTTTCTTTCTTTAATGAATAACAAAACTGAGTTACAAAGTTTTTATCAATACTAGTGGAATCTGTCTTTGCATAATTTGGGTTGGTTCCTCTTTTAGTCAAAAGATTGAAGTCCCAATGATGAAATTTGGCTCTATTCAATTATTGCACCACACTATTAAGGGGTAGCACCAAGTCGTAAAGCTCAAAAAATGAATAATTTTAAAAAAAAAAAGTACCTCAATTAGATTTTGCAAGGGCAAATTAGGGCCTTCAAAAGTTTGGTGCACAATATAGTTTCTCAATATGGTAGATCTCTCCTAGAGCTTATCTAGTCTCCTCCTTATTAGCCTAAGTGGTTTTTATTGAGTCTGATGATCCTCCTAGATTAGGACTCTCTTATTTAAGAGATTTAGCTCTAACTAAATTAGAAATAAAGATGGAGAAATATATGTTTTCATGTTTCATGAGTAAATTACTTATACTTTTTAGGATTGACATTTCTAGTCAATCTGAAAAGACTCAATCCTCCTATATGTAGTGTTTACGACCTTCCTTTCAATGATATTGTCCTCTTCTAGTGGCTTTCCCTACTTTACTTATAAATCATCCACAACTGGAAGCATAGATTCCTGACCTTGATCTTCATCTAATAGAAGGCTCAAACAGCTTCAAATTGATCTAATTGGAGAGAAAAAGGAAGCGAGTTATTGTGATAACCTGATTCTAAATCGGTTTGGCCAGCTTGAATAGGCCTGACCCATGTTTCGTATATGCCTTGCACAAGTGATGTGGAAAGGGAACTCTTGGTAGGAGTCTATCTGCTTCTCCGATTCCATCAAGTGAAGAAAAACCTAGGGCCCACTAGATATGGGCAGAGCCCTAGGGTTTGTCTATAAAATGAGGCCTTGCCTCCTGTCTAGCATCCCACCTTTAAGTTTCCTTAATTAGAGTCATTGATTTCAAGCTTTTTTCTATTGAAGATTTTCTTAGGTTTTGTTCATCCAGCCACAAGAACTCGTTGGAGATGATGGAAAGGTTGCTAAACCTTCTTCTCCTCACTCTATCGATCCCTAGGCTATTACTGTTAGTTTGATTGAAGATGGCCAGTTGTTGAATTTAGCTATGCACCATCTACTCTATTTCAACTACTCATCCATTTATCTTTCTTTTGCTGCCAAGCACTATTAATAAGATGGTTGCTGAGGTCCTCATTAGACGCTCAATGGAGACCCTCCGACGCTCAAGTCAGAAGTTTGGAATAAATGGAAAGGAGTGAGCCTGAGGGAGATTGTGCTTACCTTAGGGTCCTCTAGGATCTTGTATTTATAAGCAGAGATCAATATGCCATAAGGAGGGAGGAGTGCAGGGGCGTTACTCTTACCATATCAGGCATAATGTTCCCAATATCATCAGTCTAATTTGGTAGGATTCAGGGGTTGTCGATTAACTTATTTGCTCATTGTTAGCTATTACTGACGATCACAAGATTCAAGAATCCACATAGAACCAGGGGTCAACCTTTCCCATTATTTTGGCTAAGGTCAACTTCGGAGGTACCTTGGGTCGGTCAGAACTAAGGTCCGACTAGATCGAGGCTCCCTACATGCAGGCATCAATCGAGGTAATATTTTCCTCTCCATATCACACTACAAATAAAAAGATTATTAGCGACAGCTAAATGCCATTGCTAGTAATTGGTTTGCACATTGCTAATACTATTAGTGATAGCTTTCCATCGGTAAAAGACCGTTGAAAATTACCTCATCACTAATTATCGTTATTAGCAACGGCAAAAATTTTATCACTAATAATGATAATTAGCGATAGTATTAGCAATGAAAAAAGACATCGCTAATAGTTTTTTAATTTTTTTTAAAAAATTATAATTAATTTTTTTTAAATGTATTTCAATCATAGTAATAAATAATTATATTATTTTTAAAATATGTTTCCTTAACTTAACATGCAAAAGTTTACTTTTTTGAATGAGAGCTTTAGAATTAAAAAAGTAAAAAAAAGTTAGAAGATTCAAGAAAAATGGGCCCCTCTTCTCTCTCTAATCCTTCCTAAAGAATTAAAAAAGAGTTGCTCGAGAGCTTCTCTCGCTAATACTCTCTAGAGAGAGAAAATTTGGAAAAAAAATTTTCTCCCACAAGTCTTCAAGTATAGAGGCCTCCTTCGGTGGACCCCTCTCTCCGACGGCTGGTCGCTGGGCCCCTCTCTCTTCTCCTTTACTTCTCCTTCTTCATTTATCTCCCTTCCTTCCTCTTTCTCCTCTTCTCTCTCTCCCATTCTTCGGACCCCTCATCCTCTCATGGCCTTCTCTAGTGGTCGGTTGTTCTCGAGGGCTAACACTGGTCGATCGTTGGGCCCCACTCTGTAGCCCCTTTCCAACCGAATGCTATGCTTCACCATAACTTGTCAACTGTTAGCCCTAATGTGAGCATATGATTTTCTAGTATTCAACAATTAAAATAGCAAATTTGAAACCTTAGTTTACTTTGAATTTTTCAGCAACAACACCACCGATCATAGTAAAATAATTAAAGGTACCTTAAAAATATAATATCTTTTAAAAAATCTAAAAATTAAAAAAATAGAGAAGGACAAGATTAAAAGAAGGCTCAGATTCATTACCCTACAACTAAAAAATTAAAATGCGGCTACAAATGGTTGCTTGCAGAAAAAAAGCAGTAGACCATCTAAGATTGCTTTGCCATGAAGAAAAGTACAATCATTTTCTACTCGATAATATAGCCAAATCCTCATCTAGAAATCATCACAGCTTCCTCATTTAAAGCCATACAAAGAAGATGAACAAGAAGCAAAAAAAGAAGATATATAAAAGATCGCATGAAACTAGCACAACATCACCTCCATTACCCATCTAGAAAACCTAGGACAACAAGAAGAAAAAGAAAGAGAACCCAGCCAATCTTAAGAAAGAAATTTAGAAGCCAACCTAGGGAAAAGATCCCTCTCGCATTGTCTTCTTCTTCTTTCCATCTAATAATGGTTGCATACTGGTTGTCTGTAGAACAACAGACTTTCCAAAGCTACCTTACCTTATCAATAGAGGAGGGGAAGGAGGCATACAAAGAAGAGGAGGAGACGGGAGAGTGTGAGCTAAGAAACTAGGAAGGACGTGGCATAGGAAATTTGGTAGGTGGACGACGGCAACGAGAGGAAGAAAAGGGGAGGGGGAGGCAAGGGGATGAAAAGGGGAGGAAGAATAGGATTCAATTAATTCATAAAAAAGAAATAGCAAGAATATAATGATAAGCAGAAGATAATATTATATTTGAACATTGGATGCTATGTCAATATTTAGATGGTGTATAAATAAGAATTAGCATACTCATTATCTATTTATTGAATAGTCAATATATATGACTAGTAAATAATTATAGAATTGTATCACTCTTTCTATGTTCCAAAAAGCACATAAAATATATCAATTCTAAAAAGCTATTGGTAGCAGAAAAATTAGGAAGCAAAGCAAATTTCTATTAAAAAATTAAGTTCTACCTAAGAACTTCTGCATATTTAGTTATAGAAAATGAATGGAAAAGAAAAATAAATTAGTGACATATTAAGGATAAACCAACTTTTAGCTTTTTAAAAAAAATAAAAAATAAAAAATAAAAAATAAAAAATAAAAGATAAAGTGGCCGCCCCAAGACTTAACCCTATGCCAATAAATGCTGATCAGCCCAAACCTTTTTTCATTGCACCAAGCAATGGCCCTTGTTATGCATTAAAAAATAATAACAAATTTGACATGCTACACAAAGTATTTAGAACCTTTTTCAGGGTAATTTGCCAAAAGTTTAGATAATTTCAAACTATTGAAAAAAAATACTTTTCAAAAATACCTATGTATTTAAATAAAAATTATTATTGGAGAGACAAGGATAATGAATATTTTATCAATTTCTTTTATCCTCCAACTAGTCCCTACACTTCAACTTCATAAATATTTTAGAAACATAATTACATAAAATTATAATGTACATAACACACTAGACATATATGCATACATACTACACAAATACATATCTAGAGATAATATATTCTAAAAATAAATAAATTTAATATAAATAAAATAAAGAATATATCATTAAATATGATCAAGATCATCTAGATAGAGTAGTGGAGAAGGCTCACTACGATTAGAGGCCCCATAAACTACATCTACCTTCTCACCTTAGGGAGGATCCCATGGGCATCATCGCTCTGAGAGCAGAGAAAGTAAAAGAGATCTTGAGAACAGAAATAATAGACAAAAATGCAAAAAAAAATATAGAAAAAATCAATGAAAACAAAGGGAATGTAGAAAAATAAAAAAGGAAGACCATTTCTCGCATAGATTGTTAATTTTTTTTGCCTTTTTCCTTTTTTTTCTTTTCATTTCTTTCTCTTTTTCAGATATCTATGGGAAGGATTGTACTTGAGGGAGAAGGTGGAAACACCTGCAAGAAGGACTTGAGAAGGATTCCAAGCAAAAAAAATAAAAAAAGAAAAAGAAAAAATGGAGACCTCTGAAAAGGAAAGCACCTACAGGAGATTGGAGGGGGAAGCCTAATGCCAATGAGGATTGGGAGGAAAGTGACAGTGGAGATTGGGGGAGGCAGCCTCAGGGAGGTAGGTCGGAAGCTCGAAGAGGCTCGAGAAGGTGGTCGAAGGCTTAGAGAGGCAGGAAGCGGTCGGAGGCTCACAACTAGGGACTCGAGAAGGAGGGAGGCGGTCGGGGGATTGGAGAGGTGAGAGGTGGCCGGGTGCTTGGGGAGGTGGCTGGGTGCTCACGGATGTCAGATCTGATGGCATGGCAGGAGAAAATGGAGACCAGAGGACCAAAGGCTAGGGAAGGAGGGGGATGGCGGGGGGATCAGAGGTGGGGGAAAGAGGGGGTGGGGGGAAATGAGGGTATGTGGAAAGAGAGGGTGGGAGAAAATGAAAGGTGGGTGGAAGAAAATGAGGGTGCGTGGGGGAAAATGAGGGCGCACGAGGGAAGAAAAAAAATAGTAATATTGAAGGATATTTGGGATGGATTAATATCACATGTGTATCATAACTTGCGCACATGATTGCTGGCTGTTTTAATAGTTTGCAAAATTTTTTTCATTTATATGTGATTTATGAAATCTCTGTTAAGCTCTCTATACTTTGAAAGTAGTTTCTATTTGGAGGAGGTTGTACACATAAGAATTTGACCCACATAATCTCTATATTTTTTTTAAAAAAAAATTATGCAATTCAAATCTCCAGCCATAACATTATAACAATACAATGGGAAGGGCTGGTACGAAAGCAAACCCAATAACACAAATTAAGCAAATAAACATATGAAAAAGTGGAGGTTATATGCATAAGAATTTGACCTGCATAATCTCTAGATTTTTTTTCTTTTTTGCATTTCAAATCTCCAGTCATGACATCATAATAATAGCAATGGAAGGGCTAGCATGGAAGCAACCCAATAACACAAACCAAGCAAATAAACATGCAAAAAAAATCACACTTGACTCTTTCGATGTTGCCAGAAACTCTATTATGACTGATTCAACATCGCTAGAAACTCCTCTATTGACCACCGGCAAAGGCCTCTATTGGGAAGGTCTTGGTAACCACAGTGAGGCTCTTGAAATGGATCTTTTCGATAGGTGGGTCATTGACAGTGATCTCATTGATAGGGGGCCAGAGGAGGAGCTCTTTGGCCTTCACCCCTTTGAGCTTCTTGATGCGGTGCTTCTCAATGTAGCTATTAATTTCGGTGGCATAGCTCACGAGCTTGCTCACTATCTTGAAGGATACTCCATTTGGTCATGGAGAACCGCATTGATTAGGTTGCCTGATCTAGTTGAAACAAAATTAAATCCTGGATCTCTTAGGGTCCATATGCCCCGATTTGATTGAAACCTTCACTTGCTATCCACCTTCTGATCCATCAGTTTGCTAGTTCGATTTTCTTTTTCCTTTTTATTTTCTTTTTGGGTTGAATCTTTTATATTTTCTTCTTATGTGGTTACAATCAAAAGGCCTTCAATGATTGTAATCTTTAGCCCATGCTAACAAAGCTCTACCATCATGCTATTTTAATATCATTGTCAGGTTTTAGGTAGATATTTGAGATCCTTTGGAAATGTAGGCTTATTAGCGATGGCAAAATACCATCGCTAGTAAGTATTCTCCATCACTAATAATCATAAAATTAAATTAAAAAAAATAAAATTATTTTTTATTAGCGATGGTAAAACTCCATCATTGATAAATATTCTCCATTGCTAATAATCATAAAACCAAACTAAAAAAATAAAACTATTTTTTATTAGTGATGGTAAAATGCCATTGCTAATAACTATTCTCCATCACTAATAATTACTTTTATTAGCAATGGCCAAATGCTATTGCTGATAAATATTTTTCATTACTAATAATCATAAAATTAAATTAAAAAATAAAATTACTTTTTATTTATGATGGCAAAATATCATCGCTAATAAATATTTTTCATCCCTAATAATCATAAAATTAAATTAAAAAATAAAATTACTTCTTATTAGCAATGACAAAACATCATCGCTAATGAATATTTTTCATTGCTAATAATCATAAAATTAAATTAAAAAAGTAAAATTACTTCTTATTAGTGATGGTAATTATCATTGCTAAAAGCCAAAATTTTGTCACTAATAATTTTTTTATGATGGAATAGTTAATGGTCGCAATTTGCCATTAGTAAAAATTATTATTAGTGATAGTAAAATTATCATCGCTAATAACCGCTAATCCCTATTTTTCTTATAGTAGATCAGTTGCCCTCCTACTCTCGAGTCTAAGCTTAGATGAAGTTGGATGAAAAGAGTAGAGCAGATTAGCTTCTCTAATCTTATGAGCATCGCATCGCTTCCTGTGCCTTCACATGAACTATTGCACTCTTTGATTGGCCATCAAAAGAAAACAAAAAATCTAATCAAATGGTGCTAGTGTCAATCATCTAGTAGGGGTAACTAAATTGATGCACCATCTACATATGCTATCTAGGGCCTTTATAAATAGGAAAGTTCTGGCCTCCCTTTTGCCATTAGTTTCTTTATTTGCTTGTCCTTGCTTCATGCTCTTGGGCATATTTCATTGGAAGGGGCAATTTTGGGCAACTTTTTTGGTGATTTCCCAGTAACTACTACTCCTGCTCTAGCTTGCTATGGGATGAGGCTGGAAGACTTAGAGAAGCTTTATAGAGCCGCAAAAAAGAGGAGGAACATTGCAAGAAAATAGGCCTTTTGTGACGGCAAGAATGTATCATAAAAAATTAAATTCCATCACAAAAGATTTGACGGCAAGAATCCATCACAAAAAGGTTTTTGTGATGGTTCATGATAGATTTGTGGCCATCATAATTACGGACATCATAAATGCTTTTGTGATAGTAAACAACCATCACAACTATTTTTTTGATGGTTTTTTATACTGAAATAAAGCCGTCACAAAAAAAGGGCATATCCTTAATTAATAGTGATGATTATTTGTGACAAAAAAATTATCACTAAAAATTATTGTGATGGTAAAAGATTGTCATAAATATTATTAGTGATATTTATTTATAACAATCCCTATCGTTACTAAAAATTATTTATGATAGGCATGAGGCCATCTTAAATAGTATTAAGAGTTTAGTGATAATTATTTATGACAGTCCCAAACCATCACAAAAAGTTATTTGTGATAACCAAGGGCCCATCACAAATAGAATTATGAAATAGGCTTATTATTTATGATGGCAACATGGTCATCACAAATAATGTTTAGTGATAGTTACATAGCCATCATAAATGGTTAGCATATGGCTTTTTATTATATTTCTATAATTTTTTTTTGTACCTATGTACCTATCAATATACACATAATCTATGTATCTAATCTTATTAGTCAAAATATGCATTGAATCAAAATATTGATCGTATAAACACATGCATAAATAAAGTAAAAATCCAACTAAATTTAACATAAGTTATACATTCTCCTCTATCTATAAAATAGAGAATAAAAAAAATAAAATCAAATATAGATCCCCAATTATCCATCTGCTGTCCACCATTAAGCCTAGAAAAATAAATAAAACTTTAATTAGAATGAGAAACAATAATAACAATGTAACAATAATATTGATCTCTAAAATTTACTTAAAATTTCATCTTAAACTATCAAAGTTGATCATCCATATCTCATGTAGTAGTCATTGAAGGAAAATCCTGATTTTTCGGACCAGGTTCGTTAAGATCTGATCGGATCAAGAGATATATTTCAAAAATTTTTTTCTTTAATCCTAATCAGATCTGAGATATTTTAGATTTGATCTTTATTATTTTAATAATAAAATAAAATCTAAATAAATTAAATTAAATTTAATTTATCTTGATGTAGGATAATCCTATTACCCATTGATGATCCTGTAAGCAGTGGAAGGTTCTGAATCTAGCCACGTAAGTGCCTGGCCTCTACCGATATCCACTCGGACTGAATCTAGAGATTCTCTTCTTCTCTATCACATCTCCAAAAATCAGATCTGGATCTGATCTGGAGGATCTTCAAAATACCTTTCGAAGATCAGCAGTTGTCCTTTGCAGCAGCGCAGCCTTCTAGCTTTTAGTCGTCTTTCTCTCATCTGGATTGCACCAACTAAGATCCCAAACTCCTTTGGACATGGAGAGGAGAGGGAGAAAGTGGACTTGACATGGAGGAGGAGAGGAGAGGCAGCCTTGGGGCATGGGAATTTTAATTTCCTTTTCAATGCAATTTGAGTTGGGCGCAGGATCTTATTTATAGACTATCTGTGATTCAACTCCTCTTCTCCCCAACCAATCATAACCCTTTGTGAAATCAGATCTAAATCTAATTGGTGGGAATAAAGTCCCTTGGATTCCTCCTTAGATGGCACATAAGATCAGTCAAACTTGGTTCTTAGGAGAAGTCTAATCGAAATCCAAAAGGCAGATGGAGTCCCTGTCCAATAGGGACTTCTGGGTGCCTCCTGCTTGGGCACACACTATGGGTGGCGTGCGCCCTCCTCCTTGCCAGATTCTGCCAGGAGGACAGGCCCCCATTAGCTCTCTAATAGGTGTGTGACACATGGACAAAAGTCAAAGTATCAATGGTCAATATTTGACCAGTCAAAGATCAACTTTTGACCAAAGTCAAAGAACGAAAAATGGTAGGTGACCAAAAATGGCAGGTATTATCTTAAAATAAGATAACCCTTTTTTGATCTAGATAGGCTCCAGTCAGACCAAGTGAAGGCCTCTGATTGAGCATAAACTTCTTTGGCTCAGTAAGGACAACTATTTATGATAGTAAAAGAAGAACGTTAGGTTCAATCGAGTGCTAGCACGATTTTTTTGAACCTAATTGAATCTCATTTAGATCAATTGAACTAGATTAGTTTAATTGATGATCACTAGATTCAAATCCTTATTTGTGTGATCCAGTTAGGTTCAGTTCTGTATGGTAATAGGGATATGTCATGATCTCTATCATCGACATCATCGAAACTTCTTTCGATGGATCAGAACTCTTCTGATTCGAATAGCTAGAATGATTGATCATCTAAATCATTCTAATTGCTCCTAAAATCCACCAGTGACACCTAGTAGTATATGATGGCAGCCCATCGGAGCTGAATGCGAACCTCTTAGTGCAGCTACCTGTGTGATTAAGTTCTTCTATCTTGAGCCCTGATTAGATTAGGATTTAGGTGAACTCATCAAAACCCTAGTCTCTATCATATGATGTAATCATTCGATTCAAGTCCGATGTGAAAATCTAAATAGAAACTCTTTCTATTATTTCACTCTGCCGTGGCCATGGGCTTCTGGACTTGATTCTCATGATCATCATAGGGCTGCTTCTCTACCATCGAGATAGATAGATTCTATCTTGATGCGATCCAGTTCCTACAATGAACATGCTATAGCCAACATACACCTCGGAATTCCATATGGCTAGGAGATCAAGTTATGGTGTAGTCAAACTATAACATCCTCAAGGTGAATTATCGATGCACCTTAGGTCAAAGAACCAAACACACCACTACAGCATCGAGTCAGTCATTGACGAGAAGGTAGACTTCCTAATGACTACTCGAGGTGGTCACGCTCAGTTTCTTCATTCTCTAACGAGTACCTGTACTCTCGCTCCAGTGTCTCCACACCGTAGACTCAAGACTCATCTACTAAAGAGAAGCGATTGTACACCAACCTTTCAGATCAATCACCATCCTCATGATGATCCTATGGTCGGAAGCATTTTTATGAGTTAATAATAATTATTCATGTCTTAAATTTTTAACTCTTGAAACTATGAATTATTATTACCATTAACTCAAAGGATGTATCACAAATACTAAATACACATATGTGATAGAAAATAATCCATTTTATTGATTTTAGTAAAAATTATAATTTTGCCCCTAGAAGTATATTACAAGTGTCAGCCAATTTTGACTTTTAGGGCACATATATCTAACAATCTCCCACTTGTCCTAAAGCTAATTGGCTACAAGTCTAAGTCCCATCTTCTCAAGATGGACTTCGATCTTCTGCTAGCCTAACGACTTTATAAGTGGGTCTGCCACATTGTCTATGGAGTCAACTCTCTTGACCTCGACGTAACCCTTCTCGAGGTAATCACGGATGAGATGATATCGCCGCTCAATGTGCTTGGATTTCTGGTGAGACCTTGGCTCCTTAGCAAGGGCTATGGCGCCATTGTTGTTGCAGTATAGAGGAATGGCATCTGATGGCATTACTTCGATTTTTGCAGCAAACTTCTTATACCAAAATGCTTCCTTCACAGTCTCTGATGCAGCGATATATTCTGCTTTCATGGTGGAATCTTCTATCACGGTTTGCTTGGAACTCTTCCAGTTGATAGCACCACCATTGCACACAAACAGACTCCCAGATGTTGACTTTCGATCATCTACATTGAACATGAAATCCGAGTCTGTGTATCCCTGGACTTGGAGATCTCCGTTACCAAAGACCAACATCACATCCTTAGTTCTTCTCAAGTACTTAAGGATATATTTCATAGAAGTCCAATGTTCTTCATCTGAATTTGACCGATATTTGCTTGTGACACTCACAGCATGGGCTATATCAGGTCGTGTACATAGCATGGCATACATGAGGCTCCCTATTACAGAAGCATAAGGGATCTTGCTCATGCATTCTATTTCCTCAGGTGTGCTAGGGCTCATCTTCTTGGAAAGATGAATACCATGTCTGAAGGATATTAATCCTCTCTTAGAGTTTTCCACACTAAACCTCTTTAGTACTTTCTCTATGTATATCTTCTGTGAAAGTTCTAGCATCCTATTCGGTCTATCCCTATAGACCTTAATTTCTAGAATAAAGGATGCTTCACCTAGGTCTTTCATAAAGAATTCCTTGGATAACCATAATTTGACTGTTGTCATCATGGGAATATCATTCCTAATAAGGAGGATGTCATCCACGTACAATACGAGGAAGACAACAGCGCTCCCACCGACCTTTTTGAAGACACATGGTTCCTCTTCATTTTTGATGAAATCAAATGTTTTGATCACATCATTAAAACGAGTGTTCCAGCTTCGAGATGCTTGCTTAAGTCCATATATGGATCTTTGTAGCTTGCAAACCTTGTGATTAGTATCACTAGATGTGAAGCCTAGCGACTGTTCCATATAGATATCTTCTTCAAGATATCCATTTAAGAATGCTGTTTTCACATCCATTTACCATATTTCATAATCAAAATAGGCTGCAACGGCAAGCAATGTGTGGATGGATTTTAGTATAGCCACTAGAAAAAAGATATCCTGATAGCCAATGCCTTCTCATTAACTATAACCTTTTGCCACTAGTCTAGCCTTGAATGTCTTCACATTCTCATCTGCACCAATCTTTCTCTTGAAGATCCATTTACACTCAATAGGTACCATACCTTCTGGTGGATCTACCAAGGTCTAGACTTGGTTTGAGTGTATTGAGTCAATTTCTGACTGTATTGCCTCTAACCATTTTTTGGAGTTGATATCTGATATTGCCTCGTTGTAGATTTTGGGATCATCACCATGAGCACCATTATCTATGAGAAATATTTTCTCTATTTTCTCTGAAATAATACCCAAGTATCTTTCAGGGAGATGGAAAACTCTTTCCGATCTACGGGGTGGAGGAGGTAGTGTTCTTATTGGCTCAACCTGATTTGGTTCCAATTGGTTCTTTGCTCATTGTACTTGTGAGACTTTCTCATCAAGCTTAATCTGCTTTCCAATGCTACTATCTTGAATAAATTATTTTTCAAGAAAGATGGCATGTCGACTCACAATCATATTATGGTCTTCTAGAATGTAGAAATAGTATCCTAATGACTCTTTAGAATATCCTATGAATCGAGCTCTGAAAGACCTAAACTTTAACTTATCCACTTATTATCTTTTGACATGAGTCGAACAATCCCAAATTTTGAGATGACTCAGACTTGGTTTCTTACCGTGCCATATCTCATACGGTGTGGTAGGAACGGTCTTATAGGGAATCCTATTCAGTAGATAAATTGAAGTTAATAATGAGTATGCTTAAAAAAAATCAGGAAGGTCTGTGAAGCTCATCATGGATTGGACCATATCTAATAGGGTTCGATTTCTCCATTTTGAAATGCTATTGAGTTGAGGTGTTTCTGGTGGAGTCCATTGAGAGACCATGCCATTTTTCTTGAGATAGTCTAGAAATTTCTGACTAAGGTATTCACCTCCTTGATCTGATCGAAGAACCTTAATGGGTTTTTCAATTTATTTTTCTACTTCATGTCTGAATTCTTTGAACTATTCAAAAGCTTCAGACTTGTGTCTCATAAGGTACACATATCCATACCTAGATAGATCGTTGGTAAAGATAATGAAGTAGATAAAATTACCTCTAGCTGACATATCAAATGGGTCGCACACATCAGTATGTACTAGGGTAAGGAGATCTGTGGCCCTCTCTCCATGTCCTATAAAAGAGAGTTTGGTCATTTTGCCTTGGAGATAAGATTCACAAGTTGGATATGACTCAGAAGTCAATGGACTCAATAGCCCATTTTTCTTCAATTTGTTGATCCTATCTTCTGCTATCTGACCTAATCTCAGGTGCCATAGATATCTATCGTTTGGACTATCCCTAGGTCATTTGGCATTCACGTTTTCCTCGATAGTTAGAACGGGTACATCAATATATAGCTGATAAAGATCGTTAATAAGAAAACTATTTGCAATTTTATTTCTTTCATAAAGAATGTTACAATGGTCCTTAAAGAAGGTAATCACATAGCCTTCTAGTGCTAAGCATGAAACAGAAATCAAATTCCTGCTAGCTGCAGGCACATAATAACAGTCTTTCAAAACTAAGTCTAAACTAGATGGTAATCGAAGAGGGTATGTTTCCACCATCACTGCGCAACTCTTGCTCCATTATCGATGCGTAGGATCATGTCTCCATCCCTCAATCTCCTACTATCCTCAAGACCCTGCATGGAAGTGCACAGATGAGCATTAGAACCAGAGTCAAGCATCCAACTGGATGCAGAAGAAACCATAAGGTTAGACTCAATAACGAGCATACCTCCAGAAGGACCTTCCTTCTTGTTCTTCAGAGTGGCTAGGTAAGTAGGGCAGTTTCGCTTCCAATGGCCGTCGCTGTTGTAATGAAAATACTTTTCTTTGGCAGCGGCTTTCGTCCTCAGCTCTGCCTTCTTCTTCTTTCCTCCTTCCATCTTCTATTTTTTCATAGACTTCTTTTTCTTTCCATAAGACTTTCCTTTGGAAGAAGTCCATTCCATAGCAAGAACTGAGCCTTTAGCTCCTTTCATAGAAAGCTCAACGGTGACCAGCATGTTATTAATTCGGCCAAAGAATTTTGAAGTTTATGCATGTGGTAATTCATGATGAATTGCCCATATGCATCAATCAAGGATTGCAGAATAATATCATTCTGCAGATCCAAGTCTAACTTCACACCGAGCTTCTCAAGCTCTTTCATGTCCTTGATCATCATAAGATAGTGATCTTGGACTGACTGCCCATCATGCATCTTAGCCTTCAAAAGTCATTTCGTGACTTGATACTTGGCTGCACGACTCTGTTCACCAAACATCTCCTATAGGTGAGCCAACATTTGGCAAGCAGTCTCGATATCTTCATGTTGGCGCTGGAGCTCATCAGACATTGAGCCCAATATGTAATATCTGGCCTTATTATCTTCGTCTATCCATTTTTTCAGAGATGCTCTCTGTTCAGTGGATGGATGGACTGGTAAGGTGGGAGGGTCCTAATCCAATACATGGGTTAACTTCTCAAAATTCAAAATGATTTTATAGTTTCTGAGCCAATCTTTATAATTGGATTCGGTCAGTCTATGTGTGTCCAGGATACGTGCTAATGGGTTGGACGCAGACATTTTTCTATAGAGAGTCAAAGATTTTAGTTAGATATTGTAATTATGACTTGACCAATTTATTTAAAAATTTTATTTTTTTTAAATAAATTAGCTTCCACTATTTTCTCGGATCCCTACACTTCCTCTATAGAGATGCGAAAATCTCCACGATTAATGATTTCTAGTGGGTGGTGCGGTCTCACCAACTGACTCATCACCTCACCTAACAGTTATTGATGTGGGTTAGCCAATGAGTGAACAACTCTTATTCAATGATTCTCTAATCATGGTGCACCTAAACTTGGTCTCTAGTTCATGAATTTCACCGTATCCAAAATATTGATCCACTCCTTAGTTAAGTTAGACCCACCATTTGCACAGACTGGATTCCTAATTGAGTCTCTCACCGTATCCAAAATATTGAGCCTAACTCATCCTCCAGCCCATAGCATCCAATGCCTAATAGACATGGTTGCATCTTTTCGGTGCAACTGAGCCACTGTATTCAGCCGAGAACAATCAACCCCAAGAAGGGCCCGCACATCTACAATGGTGGAAGATCTCAGACTTAATCTTTTCTTAGGAGGAATTGATCCAGGTCTCATTAAACTAGACTTGTCATAGTCATAACAATTATGACTAACCTAGTGGTATAGGTTAGCTCAGATTATTGACCATCTCAAATCAGAACTGGATTAACAGATATGGTCAGGTAAGTGAGACCGGTGGAAGGGATATGCCATTAACTCATACAAGAATGCATTCAGGTCGAGTAGCTCCCAATTAAAAATCAGTCGGTCGTATGTGCCAAACTTACCTTAGACACCAAATTATTGAGCTAGAATCAATTGGGTTAGCCTATAATTCAGACTCTAACCTCTGAGTTTAATTAGGTCTTGCTTGATCATGACTCAATCTTGATCCAGACTTAATCCTATTAGGCTGGTCAATTTAAGCATTATTGATCCCATCTAACCAACTCTTGATTCGGTTTGATCAACCGCTTAGACCTAAGTGAGCTACCCAAGCTCGAACCCAGTATTATGAATATGTCTTAGATCTAAAATTCTTAATTTTAGATTTAATTAATATTTCATAATCTTAATTCTTAATTAAGTAGGATTCATAAAAAAAATATACACAATAAATCCTAGGGTTTTAGGATCTAGGGTTTTGCAGAAAGTAAGTTTTGGATTTCTGATTAAGGACGAACGCGCAGCATCCCTACATGTTATAAGAACACCCCATCGG
The DNA here is from genome assembly GCA_006176705.1 of Cocos nucifera. Classification (NCBI taxonomy): domain Eukaryota; kingdom Viridiplantae; phylum Streptophyta; class Magnoliopsida; order Arecales; family Arecaceae; genus Cocos; species Cocos nucifera. Next base: position 1,820,261 of record QRFJ01000194.1, read on the forward strand.
ATGGAAGGAGAGGGTCTTTAAATCCTTCTTCGTTCTTATGACTGGACAGCCAAGAGGAATGCCTTAATCAGGAACATGTAATACTACAAAACTATTTTAGATCTATATCATATATCTCATATACAAATTAGATCTAATCATGGCATATTTTGCATACATCTCATGTATCGAATCATGCATATTTTTAGATCTAAATTATCTCATAATAATCTAAAAAATTAGATTTAAATTGATCTTATCAAAATAAACTCTAATCTAGATAACTATGTAGAACTATTCTACAACTAGTCTAGACATGCATCAATCATATCTCATATGATGTTTAAAATTAAATAATTTTTATTTACTATTTTTTAGATGTTATTATAATAATCATAATATCAAAAAATAGTAAATAAATAGATCTAAAATATGATTTAATCAAATTAAATTAAAAACATACAAGACTATTCTATAGAACTATTCTATTTTAGAACTAGTCATGCATATTTTCTAATCTTAGATCCAAATTATTTAATTTTAATTTTTTTGATTTCAGATTTGACCACATCTTATGTGACATCTGAAATCACTTATTTTTTAATTAAAATAAATATAAAATTAGATCTAAATACTTTAGAATCTTGGCTTGATACTAGTTGAAAGAAAAATCCTGATTTCCTAGAGCAGGTTCGTTCAGATCTGATCAGATCAAGAGATATATTTCAAAAATTTTTTTCTTTGATCTAGATTAGATGTGAGATGTTTCAAATCTAACCTTTATTATTTTAATAATTAAAATAAATTTATATAAATTAAATCAAATTTAATTTACCTTGACGTAGGATAATCGTATTATCCGTTGATGATCCTATAAGCAATGGAAAGTTTTGGATCTAGCCATGCAAGTGCCTGGCCTCTACCGGTATCCACTCAGATTAGATCTGAAGATCCTCTTCTTCTCTATCACGTCTTCAAAAATTAGATCTAGATCTGATCTAGAGGATCTTCAAAATACCTTTCGAAGATCAGCAGTTGTCCTTTGCAGCAGCGCAGCCTTCTAGCTTGCAGTCGCCTTTCTCTCATCTGGATTGCACGAACTAAGATCCCAAACTCCTTTGGGCATGGAGAGGAGAGGAAGAAGGTGGACTTGGCATAGAGGAGGAGAGGAGAGGTAGCCTTGGGGCATGGGAATTTTAATTCTCTTTTCAATGCAATTTGAGTTGGGCGCAGGGTCTTATTTATAGACTATCTATGATCCAACTCCTCTTCTTTCCAACCAATCATAATCCTTTGTGAAATCAGATCTAAATATGATTGATGGAAATAGAGTCCCTTGGTTTCCTCCTTAGATGGTGCCTAAGACCAGTCAAACTTGATTCTTAGGGGAAATCTAATCGGAATCCAAAAGGAAGATGGAGTCCCTATCCAACAGGGACTCCTAGGTGCCTCCTGCTTGGGCACACACCAAGGGTGGCGTGCCCTCCTTGCTAGGTTCTGGTAGGTGGATAGGCCCCCACCAGCTCTTCAATAGGTGCATGACACGTGGACAAAAGTCAAAGTGTCAATGGTCAATATTTGACCAGTCAAAGATCAACTTTTGACCAAAGTCAAAGGACGAGAAATGGCAGGTGACCAAAAATGGTAGGTATTATCTTAAAATAAGATAATCTTTTTTTGACATGGACAGACTCTAGTCAGACCAAGTGAAGGCCTCTGATTGAGTATAAACTCCTTTGGCTCAGTAAGAACAACTATTTATGATAGTAAAAGAAGAATGTTAGGTTCAATCGAGTGCTAGCACGATTTTTTTGAGCCTAATTGAATCTCATTCAGATTAATTGAACTGGATTAGTTCAATTGATGATCACCAGATTCAAACCCTTATTTGTGTGATCCAGTTAAATTCAATTCTATATGATAATGAGATATGTCATGATCTCTATCATTGACATCATTGAAACTTTTTTAGATGGATCAGAACTCTTCTGATTCGAACAGCTAGAATGATAGATCATCTAAATTATTCTAATTGCTCCCAAAATCCACTAGTGACACCTAGCAGTATATTCATCCCCCTCTTGGGTAGCCATTCTTAGGCAACACCTAGTCCTCAGCATGGACAATCTGATCGAGTCATGGATCTTAGACTTCAGAGCTTTATTTCACTCTATTTTATAGAAAGAGTATATGATAAATTACATTACTAAAGATTTTAGAAAGATTTATCTTGCTGATGATAAATTGTTGGATATTATAGGGAAGATAATGTGCACATAAATATATCAAATTAGTTAAGAATGCCAGACATGTTCTAGGTTTAAAAAAGAATATAATTTTAGTTGGATGGTTGGATGCTGAGGGATATGATACAACTTTTGTTTGTAGCTCTTGGAAGATCACCAAAGGTATTATGGTAACAGCACGAGGAAGCAACCTTGGTACCCTCTACATGACTGATAATATTAGAGATTCAGTTTATTACTGAGAAATTAGGATTGTGTACGGCCTCGATTGACCTCCGAATTTAGTTGAGTGGAGATGCTGTATAGAATACTAACCTATATTTTGAAAGTTTATTTTTGTATTTCAAATGGATGCATGTTTAGATATTTTAGTCTCCAAGTAGGAGAGTTGTTAGGTGGTAGAACCTAATCCACCCACAAGATGAGCCCAAAATCAAGAATCAAGAAATCCAAAAAAAGCCTAAAGAAAAAAGCCCAAAAAAAAAAGAAAGAAAAGGTGGGGGCTGAACGAGCTCGGCCCACTGGCTGGTGCAACCCAGGCGCCAGTAGGCCAGGCAAGCACGTGGCCTAGGCAGGCATGCAGGCCTACTAGCTGGCATAGCCCAGGCATAGTGGCCCATGCAGGCATGTGGCCCAAGCGAGCGTGCGAGTGCATCCAGCCCAAACCCATGTGATACCATGGTCCACAACCGTATGGCAGGCCGACATGGTCCACGTGGTGGGCGTGGACCCTTAAGAGGTCCATAGTTTAAACCAAATTGCGTACAGAGGTTTTTTGGTCATTTTTTATGCCATGGGATGCCCTGATTGGTTGGGAACTTTCATACGCCCGATCCATGGGTGGTGCATGTGCACAGAAGGCATGATCGGATGGCTATGATTGCTTGCAGCGTGATGGGGCTTGATTAATGGCCTAATGGGCTTGATTTAACTCGATCTATAGTTGATTGGATGGCTAGAAGTGAATTTAAGTTTGGTTTGGAATCTGATCTCTATTTTGGACTCAGATTGAAGTTAATTTTTGGCCTTTAAATAGGCCTATGGGCAAAAAGGGTTGGGAGAATGCAGAGAGCAGTTGGTAGAGGTCTTAGGAGAAGACCAAGATCCAAGAGAGCTTTTCTAAGAGGGAAAAGAAAGAGAGAAAAAGAAAGAAAGAGAGAAAAAATAAGGGTTCTTCTTGTAAGAAGGTAAGGGTTCTTTTTGTAACAATCCTAGGATGTCACTAGGTAAGTAATATATCTCTAGGTGGGATTTTCTGCTTCCTATTTGGGGCTATTCTTGCATCTAGAGGAGAGGAAAAAGAGAAGTTCTTCTTTGTTCTCATCTCTTGTAAACTTTTTGCTCTTAGTGAAAATATTATTCTATGCGGCTGTGGACATAGAAGCAAGGGACTCCAAACCACATGAATTTTTTATATTTTGTGCTTGTGTTATTTTATTTTCTTCTTTTTTCTATAATTATCATGTCCGCTGTGCATCATTCCATAACATTTTGTTTGGTCAATCCTAATAGAAGCCCTACCACATTATGCGGGCATTCGCACCGTACCTTCTGTGACAACCCTAGATCAATAATGTGGTAGTCTATGAGATATACATTTTTTATTTAGCATTCATACATATGTGGCATAGCATTTCATCTATGATATACTTGAGCATTTAAACATAAATTAGATAGTAGTAATGAAGCATAAAATCTAGTTGCTAATTAAGAAGGAAAATGATCGAGGAATGGGATTAATAATAATGGCAATGGAGTTAAATTTTGGTTCTTATTGAGCATAGAATGAGTGATATTTTGAAGGATACTTAAGGTAATATGTGTGTGTGGCAATAATGTGGTATACATTCATGGTCAATAGTAATTTCTACAACCCAGGGAAGGGGTTGACTTAGTTCCAAGGGGGGTTGACTCTATCGCAGGAAAACAATGAAAATTCAAGAAAATTTATGTTGGTACACAAGAAGAGTCAACTCGACTTTTAGAGGAGTCAACTCTATTTCAGTGGAGTCAACTCGGTATCAGGGGAGTCGACTCAGTTTGCGGGAATAGCAAAGAGATGGGTTTTAAATGAAGTGTTTTAAGTTGTATTTAAAAATGATTCTTAAGGTATTAACTAAGCAGCTTCATTATATAAAGAAATAGCTTAGAAATCAAATCATTTGCTGGCTTTCCATGAGTTAGACACCAAGCAAATTTCTTTCTTAGTTTATTCTTTTCCAAACCAAAAGCCATCAATTCCTCTTTGTGCTGTTCTGATTCTTTAGCAACAACTTAGAGGAGGAAAGAGGATGGGAGAAGGTGTTATTCTCAGCAGAAAATCAAGGGAAATTCAGTTGGAAAGTGGTGATTTATTGATAAATGAATTTGAAGGAAGAAAAGTTGCTGATTATAGAAAGGAAGAAACCTATTTTGCTAAAAGCTGAGTTTTAATCCCTTGAGATAAGGATTTTAATCCCAAAACTAAGTTTAATTAGAACATTCAATTGTTATTATCAGATTTAATGTTTTAGTAAATCAAATTATGCAATTAAACTTGATTTGAAGGATGAATTTTGCTGTCAATCTTGCTGAAATTGTTTGAATGGTTTAGCAATTAATTGAAATTGTTTTGGCTGAACTTGGGACAGATTATGAAGAGAAAATACAATTGCATTTTAAAAATTCCTAAGTTTATGTTGAGGTTTAGTTAAACCTAAACTAAGTCTAATAAGGTATAATAAAAGTAAGAGTTGGAAGGGCTAAAGAATAAACATAAAAAGCAAAGCATGCATAATTGTATTCATGAATCATGTAGTATTGTATTAATAAGTGTGTACCAATATTATAGGAGAGGAAGAGGACTCGAGGGGTGCTTTGGGTGAGTCTAGCACCAAGGTAGTGTGGTAGCTATTAAGAGGTGGGTGGCTTTCTAGATGTTTCCTTTATTGTATGTTGTTATAAAATGTACTAACTTCAAAAATAAATAAAATTTCTATTATTCTATAATTTGTATATGTTTGCAAGCATGGAAATAGAAAATGAGTTTTATTAAAATGTTGTTCAAGGATATGTATGTGTATGTATATCCGGTTTGGGTAGAATTTATATTTTAGCTTGAAATTGTTCTTGGAATTAGCTTTTCAACATTTGAAAATTAGCTTTCCAACATTTGAAACTTCATTGAGCATGCATTGAAAAAGGCTATCCATAGGAGTAATCAACCTATATGGTGTGCCTTAGCTTTAGAATTTTAAATAGTAGAAAACAACGGCACCACAAACAGCAGAAAATTTAGCATGTTTGGTAGGGTCAGCAACATAATTTGCTACATATTGGTTGTCCACAAGAGTGGTGCCCTATGGTATAGTCGGCAATAGCCTAGCAACAGCATGATTTATTATACGATTTACTCTTTTGTAGCATATCAAAGTTTTGAAAGTGTATCAGTAGTTTCATCTCTATGTTTTATATTAAGTATTAAAGCTAAAAATTCGTGTTTCCCATTGTTAGATGGATTATCCATTCATTGGGACTTAGGTCTCACCTTTCACTTCTTTTCATTGTAGGCTTGGAGTACCTTAGCTAGACATAAAGTTAAAGCATCAGCATCTTCATCAACACTCACACTAGAAGAAGGTTGGTCATGTTAGCTTGTGAGAGTATAATTTAAGATGTTTTGTATGTTAGAGTTGTTTGTGCTAGCTAGGAAGAGGGGTACTTTTCGAGATATATTATATGGTTGAGTTGTTTAAATCAGAAGATGTTTAGTGTGTTTTACTTTTGAACTGTATGTATGAAATATGGTATGAGGAATGAAACCTTGAGTTTGATTTTGAGAAATATTGAGTTCAATTAAAATGCTTATGTTAATGAATTGAAAGATCTTAATTAAGGGTAGGTTATTAGTAGATGGACAGGGTTTAATAGTATCTTATAAACCGTAGCATAAAATGCTAGTAAGATTCAGCTTAGCTACTATACCTGTACGTGGTTTAGGGGGTAGGGTGTGACATTTATTGGTATCAGAGCCTAGGTTAGTAGATTGTATGGGTATAGGTGGAGTATAATTATTTTTAGTTGATCTTTTCAATTGTATTTTATAGAAAGATGGTATGGATAAGATCAGGTTTTGGTGGAGATCAACCACTAGTGGAAGATAGTGGTCAAGGACAAGCCTCAGGTAAGGGTCGAGGCAAAGGCCATGGTAGACCAAGAAGAGTGGATAAGGATGGCCAACCTCATAGGACATCATCCAATGCTTCCTCTTCTGCCCTTATGGCAGAGGTAGAGGCTTCGAAGTTGCATTAGCATGTTCATGAGTCTCCATCCATTACACTAGCATTAGCACTTCCACCTCAAGTATAGGCACCCATTCCTGAACTATAAAAATTAGTGGGTATAATCACTCAGGCTATCACTACTGCAGTAGTTTCTGCTCCTAGCTTTCAATCTCGAAGCATAGATATAGAAAGAAATTATGAGAGGGCTAGAAAATTGTGGGCAACAAAATTTTAGGGTACTATAGATTTAATACAGGCAGAGAGTTTGTTTCAGAAGATAGAGAGAGTGTTTGCATTAATGAAGAGTGCAGATGAGCAGAAGTTAAGTATTGTACTTTTCTACTAGAAGGTCGAGCTCAATATTGGTGAAGATCTTATGTTAATAGGCAGCCATAGGATTTTGTTATTTCTTGGGATGATTTTATAAGAAAATTTTTCCAGCAGTATTACTCAACTGTATATTAGGAACAAAAGAGAAGGAAATTCCTTAGTCTAACATAGGAAAAAAATGATAGTGGCTGAGTATGAAGCTTAGCTTATTGAATTGTCCCATTTTGCCCTGGCATTTATAGCAGATGAGAAAGAAAAGTGCCGACTATTTCAGGATAGGTTGCACTTGGAGAATAAGGGAGCCATCAAGGCAAAGGAAATTAAAAAATAATTTTGTAACCATTAGCAGGAAAGGAACAAGAGGAGTGCACAGAGTTTCTCAATGGATTCAGGGGGAAGTCAGCCATCAAAGAAGGTTAATATTTTTTGGGCAGCCCAATTAGAGTTTTAGAACATCAAGAGAGTCAGGTGCGGATTCTTTTGCTTATACCAGCCTAGAGCAAAAAAGGACAGAACAATGATTTGTGCCATGATCAACAGGAAGTAGAGTGACAAGAGGAAGGGAGAATTAGGGTAGCTTTAATGGGGGTATCAGTCCAGTTACTACTTCATTAAACAAAATCCCTTAGTATACTAATTGTAGAAAGTTCAATCCTGGAGAATGTAGAAGTGAATTCACACTATTATAGAATAGAGCTATGACAGTGCTTACTATTGCAATGGTTCGAAAACCATTGCCATAAGCTCTAAGGCAGTGGTTACTATGAACCACTATCATATGTTTATCCTATAGCAGTAGTTAAAATAAATTACTGCCATAGATTGACCTATAGCAGCGGTTACGAATAACTGTTGCCGTAGGTTCGATCTATGATAGTGGTTACTGATAACCACTATAATAGGTTGGATATATGACAATAGTTATATAACTGCTTCCATAGTTTCGATCGATGGCAGCAATTGCACATGACCGCTACCATTATTTTGACTTATGGCAGCGGTTATGTATAACCGCTGCACTAGGTGAAACCTATGGCAATAGTTTACTTAACAACTGCTATATGTCAAATCTATAACAGCAATTATTTGTAACCATTGCCATAGATCTTGACTATTGCAGTGGTTATCAGTAACCACTGGCTATAGATCAAATCTATGATCAGTGGTTACTGATAACCGCTGCTATATATTTTTATCATATTTTTTTTTAAATATGATATAATTCTAAAATTTAATATCCATCTTCATCGTTCATTATCTAAATAATTATCATTAGAGCGTCATCATAAAAAATCTTGTCGATCTGATCATCCTAGCTATGTCGATCAATAAAATTTGATTTCATCGACCATGAATGATTGCATATTAATTTGATAGATAAAGAATATTGATGGATCCAAAAATTTGCTATAATGATCTTGATAAAGTTTGTAGTATACTATCAAAGTTTTACTTCAATCAGATATCATTATTGTGGTTAATTTAAAATGAAATGATTTCGACTGTTAAATGAGAAATAAGTGATCAAAAGGCCAAATGGCATCGATTATAAGACAATTTTTTAGATAAATGATATTTGCTATAACTTTAATCATTTTGTATAGTGATGATCAGAAAATTCTAATTATTTATATATGAACTATTCAAATTAAGTAGATCTTGCAAAAGCACAAGCATAATTACTTAAGAAGTGTAAGAATGAGTATTGAGTGATGTACAGTTTTGGATCGTTCTTAGATACGTGGTTTGAATTTTATGATCGCTATCATAAAAATAATTAAAGTAGTAACTAAAATGATTTATCTAAAAAATTATCTCATAATCGGATGCCATTTGATCTTTTGATCATCGTTTATCATTTAACAGCTGAAATTATTCCATACTAAATTGATCATGATAACGATATCCGATTGAAATGAAACTTTGATAGTATACTACAAACATCACCGAGATCATCATTGTAGGTTTTTGGATCCATCAGTGATCTTCATCTATCAGATCACCACACTATCATTCATGATCATTGAAATCAAATTTTACTGATCGATGAAGTTAGAGCTATCGGATCGAGATGGTCTTTTATGATGATACTCTAATAATAATTTTTTAGATAATGAATGATGAAGATAGACTTTAAATTTTAAAATTATACCATATTCAAAGAGAAATAAAAAATTAATTAAACTACTATTGCAGTAGTTTTGGAACTGCTACAATAGGCCTATGATAGTGGTTTTCTATAACTGCTGTCATACGCCTAGGCCTATGGCAGCGGTTCAAAAATCGCTATCATAGACTAGATCATTTTTTTCCATCCGACCCATCTCATTTTTATTTTTCCTCTCCTTAACTCTCTCTCTCTTCCTCCTCTCTGCCATCGGTAAGGTCCTCCTTCCTCTCTCCCTTCTCTCTGTCGCTGCCGACACACTCGTCCCCAGCGTCCATTGACCAGCTCTGCCTCCTCTTTCTTCTCCAGTCGGTACAGCTTCCTCCCCCACCTTCTCCTTCTTCCCTAGCTGGCCTCGCCTCCTCCCCTACCTCTTCCTTCTTCCTCGGTTGGCCCCACCACCGGCCCTACCTCCCTCTTCCTCGATCGACCCCACCTCCTTCTTCTTATCCGACTGGCCCTACCTCCTTCTTTCTCGGTTGGCCCTGCCATCTCCCCCGACTCCTTCCTTGGCCGGCCCTGCCACCTTCCTCACCTTCTTCCCTGGCTGGCCCTACCTCCCTCTTCCCCGGTCAGCCCTGCCTCCTCTCCCTCTCCTTCTCTTTCTCTCCTCTCTTTCTATCTCTCTCTTCCCTCTTTCTTTCTATCTCTCCTCTCTTTCTGTCTCTCTTCGTATCTCACTATCTTTGTCTGTTTCTCTCGTAGGCTACCTCTAGCACCGCCCCTTCCCTCTAGCGCCACCCCCGACACCGCCAGCGACCCTCGAAGCTCTGTGCGACTCCCCTCCCAGCAGCCGCTAGTATGATTTTTTAAATTTTATTTTATAGTAATATTTATTAATTATCATTTATAATATTTATAATAATATTTATAATAATTTTATGATAATATTTAAAGAGAACCTCCACCAATGGGTTCTTGGGCATACTGACAGTTGTGGGCTATGTCGGTAGGTAAGAGAACTCATGTCGATTGGTTCTAGACCATGCCAGTAGGTTCTAGGTCGGTTCATATCGTGCGGCCTTAGGCCGGGTCGTGGATGGCTCTAGGCCATACCAATGGTAAGAGAACCCCCAACAGCGAATTTTTGGACTATGCCGATGGGTTCTTGGCAATGCCAGCAGCCTTGGGCTAGGCCATGCCATGTTGGTGGGTTCTGGGCCATGTTGGCAGCTTTAGGCCATGCCATGTTGGTAGGCTCTGGGCCATGCCATGAACTATGCCAGCTAGTAAGTTGAAAACACTCATCGATAGGTTTTGGGCCATACCGATGGGTTCTAGGCCATGTTGGTGGATTTTGGGCCATGCTGACGATTTTGAACCATACCATGTTGGTCGGTAAGAGAACTTCCACCGATAGGTTCTAGGCCATGGTAGCAAATTTTTGACCATCAGGTTCTATGCTATAGCTTGGTAGTTGGATGTCGAGGCATGGTAGTAGTAGCTACCAGGAAGGCGGCGATTACTATCAAGAGCCGCAATCCAGAGCTCCATCCTCTATCCACCGACCATGAGTGAAACTCCCATAGAGATACATTTGAGTGATGGTTCATAGGCTATAGAAGCAGAGTTTGAGCTTTATTATTGTTCTCATTCAAATATCTCTAACTCTAGTAATGTTCTGATATAAATGTTAGAGTTTGTTTATGCATGTAATTCATATTTATATCTTCTTACTTTTGTTTATTGCATTACATAATGATAGACCCATCAATTGATTAGTGTACATAATCTCCGACATCCATACATTTATATACTTTAATATGGATGGAAGAATTATATACAATGATTAATTGATTATCCAATTTGGATAGTTTAGAAATTGCAAATAATTCTATAGGTAATTATAGTAATCAAATGGTATGTTGAGAGTTCTGAAAAAAATTTTGGACAGCATTTCTTTTTTTTTTCTTTCTACATTGAAGAACTAAAGAAAAATACTATCAATTTTTTTTTTGATTCTTGTTGCATATCATATGATTACTGTAATAAATCTATAAAATTAATGCAATTTCTGAATGGGATAGGATATATCTTTACCTATTAGTTGATGATAGGATGCATTTATTGCACATCTAAAAATGATATTTAATGTAAGTTTCACACATAATATTTATTTTTATCTCTATTTATAATATATTTTTTGTTTATACTGCATATTTATTTACAATGCATTGGTATATAATGTAAGTTCCATACATGATTTAATTAAAGTATCACCATTTTTATAATGGATAAGAAGTGGATGAAGTTTAGTAGGCTCTCACCAGAATATGAGGTTGGACTAATATTTTTATTCAATATGTTATATTGATTAATGTTCATTAATATTGCAGATCATGATGGCATCGAAATACCATCTAGCTTTCACCTCTACCCCTTGATGGGCTATACGGAGCTCCACATCTGAGTCACAATCGAAGCATACTCCATTCACCTCCACATCAGCTTCAGCTTCAACTATCCAAGCACCACTAGCATCTACTCTACCGACATCTAAGCCTCCACCATCAGTCACATCTCTAGCACATGCTCCATCCACCAATGAGTCTCCACTAGCATCCACATCACATGATACCATGGCCAGTGAGAGTAGATTTTCATTATGTTAATTTTTTTTATATAATTATCGTACACTTTTATATATTTATATAATATATTTTTATTAGAGGTGCATAATTCAGTAAGATATTTTTCAATCTCATGCACACGCCACATATGTAGAACCGCTAGCATTAGGTCATGGTGGAGTACGATCGAAAGAAAAGGCTAGTCGAGGCGACCACATGGAAGAGCATATTTTTTTTGAAGTGCTTGTGAGGTGCTCTGATATTATTCCTATTGTGCTAATAAACTAGCGATTAATGAATGTTGGTGTCAAGAATCAGGTGTGGAAGAAGATATGGGTAAATATATCTAAATTATATTTATGCATTTGATATGTTTACACTATATATATTTGATTAGAATAATTTTGTAACTAATTTTTGATAAATTTTTGCAGAGGAGGTAAGACTTTCCAAATCATGAGTGAGCTCAAGATGCCCATCTACAGAAGATTGGGGAGTTGTATCAGAACTACAAGGTCAAGCTCCATAGAGGGTGGTTCGATCACCAATAGGATACTTTGGAGGAGCTTGTTACTTAGATTTAGGACTGTCCTCCCAATCAGTAGGAGGGGATGGTTAGGCATTGGAGGAGCTAAGAGTTTCAAGTTTAATTTCTAAATTATAAATTTTTTAATATACTAATAATTATATTTGAATACTTTTTAAATACTTATGATTTAAATACTTATGATTTAAATATCTTTTAGACTTCCTCTCATTAGAATCGGAGAATCGAACGGCTCAGAAGTAATGCACAACTCTCGATCGTGAGTTTATGGTCAGTTGTGTGCATGGAGAGGTACAAATTAAATTGATTTTTTTTTTATATATTTCTAATAAGCTGATCGATTGTTATAGCTGATGAGAGAGAGGGTGATGCCCACTTGTAGTGCCATCTTTCAATCTAACCATATAAATAAGAAGGGCAGGCCGATGAATGCTACGATCGAAATTTTTTTTGCAAGTAATAAATATATTAGTATGATTAGTATTATAGTATTTCTTATGATATTTTATCTAAATTTATAATTGTAGGAGCAATTAGACATGCTCGCGAGCAAGGGCCCGGACACGTTTGGCCCTCATGACCATCTATGTCAAGTCTTGGGGCCTGAGCATTCTGAGAAGATCTGATGCAGGCCTAAACATACACAGACGAGCTATTGGTTTGAGATGAGCATTTCTTTACATGCTTTTAGGATCGTTAGTTAGGAGCAGCTTGAGGAAGCATTTGTGCAGGTAGCTTAGGCTGAGAAGCATACATCTAAGCTATAAAACATCATGACCACTATGGTGACAAGACTCTCCATGCATTTTGAAGCTGACTTCATGGGCCTTGAGAATATGTTGGTTAGCATTTCAACTCCAGCCCCCCCAATTTCGGCTCCTCCAACTCCCAGTGACGATAATTTAGATTTAGATGTAGACTTTTGATGTACTTTTTTTAAAAAATATTATAATAAATTTTATTTAGTAATAAAATTTAAGTATTTTTGATATATTTTTATGTTATTTTAGATATATTCTTATGTTATTTATTGAATTGCATTTAATAGATAAAAAATAAAAATTAAAAAATTAATATTTTTTTAATTATTTAAAATCTACGATAGTGGTTGTAAAATCATTATATTAGCTCTATGGTAGCAGTTGTATAACCGCTGCCATAAAGACTTATTGCAATGGTTACAGAATCACTCTCATAGATGACCTATGGCAGTGCAGTGATTGTTTAACCACTACCATAAATGATCTATGACAATGGTTAGCAAATCGCTACCATAAATCTAATAGCAGTGGTTGATGAACTGTTGCTATAGATCTATTATAGCATTGATTGAATAACTACTGCTATACATGACATATGATAGTGGTTACAATAATTGCTACTATAGGCTATGATAGTGGCAGCGGTTAAGTAACCACGGTCGTAGACTATGACAGCCATTTTTTGGGGTACAGTAGCAGTTTTGGACCATTGCCATAGTCCTTTACTATAGTAGTATCAAAGGATATTTTGGGTGTAGATAGATGGGACATTAGAGGAGGGATTGCCCTAAAAATGCTAAAGCTAGGGGTATTCCACTAGGGCTGAACACTTCCCAGGGATTTCCATCTAAGGTGGCAACTATATTGCAAATGCTCTAGCAAATTAGGTGAGGACTAGCACCAGAAGGTAGGATGCCACTCCACACAAGCCGAGAGCTAAAGCAAAGGTGTTTGTGATGACTAGGCAAGAAGCGCAAGCTACTCTTGATGTGGTGACAGGTAAGTTATCTATATATAATCATGATGCATACATATTGATTGATCCTAGGTCCACACACTCATATCTATCATCTGCATTCTCCATGCATATTGCTAAGAGTCTGAGCCCACTAGACAGTAGTTTGGTAGTATCTATGCTAGTAGGAGAGACATTCATTGCAAATTAGGTATACAGGAAATGTTCAGTCCGAATAGGTGAGTATGAGCCAGTAGTAGATTTGATTCCCCTAGGTATGCATAATTTTGATGCTATTTTGGGTATGGATTGGTTATTTGCACATTGAGCAAAAGTAGATTATTTTAGAAAGAAAGTGGTTTTTTAGATTTTGGATAGCAGAGAGATGTGTTTCTCAGATGAACACCGGGTACTTTCATCATGTATTATTTCAACCTTGGTAGCTAGTAAATCACTTAGTAAAGGGCATGAAGCATATTTAGCATGTGTAGTTAATACAGAGATAAGCAAGCCAAATTTAAAATATATTCTAATGGTTTGTGAGTTTTCAGATATTTTTTCAGAGAAACTTTTAGGGCTGCCACTAGATAGAGAGATTGAGTTTGGTATTGATTTGATTCCAATTACCAGACTGATATCCAAAGCCCCGTATCGAATGGCTCCAGTAGAACTCAAAACATAATTGTAAGAACTACTTGATAAAGGGTTTATTAAGCTGAGTATTTCACCTTGAGGAGCTCCAATGTTGTTTATTAAGAAGAAAGATGGCACCATGATGTTGTGTATTGATTATCGATAGCTTAATAAGGTAATCATCCAGAACAATTATCTGCTACCGCATATTGATGATCTATTTAATTAGGTTCAAGGGGTCAAAGCATTTTCAAAGATCGATAGACCTCAGATCTAGATATCATCAACCTAAGATTAAAAATGAGGATGTATCTGAAGAAAAATCTTGATTTTTCGGTCCAGGTTCGTTCAGATCTGATCAGATCAAGAGATATATTTTAAAATTTTTTTATTTGATCTATATCAGATCTGAGATATTTTAGATCTGATTTTTATTATTTTAATAAATAAAATAAAAAAAATTAAATCAAATTTAATTTACTTGATTTGGGTAATCCTATTACCCTGTTGATGATCCTGTATGCAGCGAAAGGTTCTGAATCTATCCACGCAAGCGCCTGGCCTCTACCGGTATCCACTCAGGTTGGATCTGGAGATCCTCTTCTTCTCTATCACACCTCCAAAAATTAGATCTAGATATGATCTGGAGGATCTTCAAAACTCCTTTTGAAGATCAGCAGTCGTCCTTTGCAGCAGTGCAGCCTTCTTGCTTTTGATCTCCTTTCTCTTGATCTGGAATCGCACCAACCAAAGTCCAAAACTCCTTTTGGACGTGGAGAGCAGAGGGGAGAAGGTGGTTTGGCATGGAGGAAGGAGGGGAGAGGCAGCCTTGGGGTGTGGGAATTATGATTCTCAATCATATCATGTTCAATCTGAGTTGGGTACAGGGTCTTATTTATAGACTAGCTGTGATCCAACTCCTCTTCTTCCCAACCAATCACAACCCTTTGTGAAATCAGATCTAAATCTGATTGGTGGGAATAGAGTCCCCTGGATTCCTCCTTAGAGGGTGCCTAAGACCAGTCAAAGTTGGTTCTTAGAAGAACTCTAATTGGAATCCAAAAAGGAGATGGAGTCCTTGTCCAACAAGGACTCCTAGGCGCCTCCAACTTGGGCACACGCCTAGGGTGGCGTGCGCCCTTCTCCTTGCCAGGTTCTGGCAGGGGGACAGGCCCCCACCAGCTCTCCAATAGGTGCATGACATGTGGTCAAAAGTCAAAGTGTCAATGGTCAATGTTTGACCAGTCAAAGGTAGACTTTTGACCAAAGTCAAAGAACAAGAAATGGCAGGTGACCAAAAATGGCAGGTAATGTCTTACAAAATAAGACAACCTTTTCTGACTTGGACAACCTCCAGTCAGACCATATGAAGGCCTCTGATTGAGCACAAACTCCTTTGGCTCAGACAGGACAACTTATTTATGATAGCAAAAGAAGAACGTTAGGTTCAATCGAGTGCTAGCACGATTTCCTTGAACCTAATTGAATCTCATTCAGATCAATTGAACTAGATCAGTTCAATTGATGATCACCAGATTCAAACCCTTGTTTGTGTGACCCAGTTAGGTTCAGTTCTGTATGGTAATGGGATATGTCATGATCTCTATCATCGACATCATCGAAACTCCTTTCGATGGATCAGAACTCTTCTGATTCGAACAGCTAGAATGATCGATCATCTAAATCATTCTAATTGCTCCCAAAATCCACCAGTGACACCTAGCAGTATATGGTGGCAACCCATCAGAGCTGAATGCGAACCTCTTGGTGCAGCTACCTGTGTGATTAAGTTCTTCTATCTTGAGCCCCGATCAGATTAGGGTTAAGGTGAACTCGTCAAACCCTAGTTCTCTGTCATATGATGTAATCATTCGATTCGAGTCCAATGTGAAAATCTAAATAGAAACTCTTTCTATTATTTCACTCTGCCATGGCCATGGGCTTCTGGACTTGATTCTCATGATTATCATAGGGCTGCTCCTCTACCACCGAGGTAGATAGATTCCATCTTGATGCCATCCAGTTCCTACAATGAACATGCTATAGCCAACATACACCTCAGGGTTCCATATGGCTAGGAGACCGAGTAATGGTGTAGTCAAACTATAACACCCTCAAGGTGAACTGCCGATGCACCTCAGGTCAAAGAACCAGACACACTACTGCAGCATCGAGTCAGTCATTGACGAGAAGGTAGACTCCCTAATGACTACTCGAGGTGGTCACGCTCAGTGCCCTCGTTCTCTAACGAGTACCTGTACTCTCGCTCCGGTGTCTCCACACCGTAGACTCAAGACTCATCTACTAAAGAGAAGCGATTGTACACCAACCTTCCGGATCAATCACCATCCTCGTGATGATCCTATGGTCGGGAGCAATTTATGAGTTAATAATGATTATTCATGTCTTAAATTTTCAACTCTTGAAAATATGAATTATCATTACCATTAACTCAAAGGATGTATCACAGACACTAAATACACATATGTGATAGAAAATAACCCATTTATTGATTTTAGTCAAAATTATAATTTTGCCCCTAGAAGTGTATTACAAGTGTCAGCCAATTCTGGCTTCTAGGGCACATATATCTAACAATCTCCCACTTGTCCTAAAGCCAATTGGCTACAAGTCTAAGTCCCATCTTCTCAAGGTGGGCTTCGAACTTCTGCTGGCCCAACGGCTTTGTAAGTGGGTCTGCCACATTATCTGTGGAGTTGACTCTCTTGACCTCGACATAACCCTTTTCGAGGTAATCGTGGATGGGGTGGTATCACCGTTTGCTTGGAACTCTTTCAGCTGACAGCACCACCATTGCACACAAACAGTCTGCCAGATGTCGACTTTCGATCATCTATATCAGACATGAAATCTGAGTCTGTGTATCCCTGGACTTGGAGTTCTCCATTACCAAAGACCAACATTATATCCTTAGTTCTTCTCAAGTACTTAAGGATACATTTCACAGAAGTCCAGTGTTCTTCACCTGGATTTGACTGATATCTGCTTGTGACACTCACAGCATGGGCTATATCAGGTCGTGTACATAGCATGGCATACATGAGGCTCCCTATTGCAGAAGCATAAGGGATCTTGCTCATGCGTTCTATTTCCTCAGGTGTGCTAGGGCACATCTTCTTGGAAAGATGAATACCATGTCTGAAGGGTATTAATCCCCTCTTAGAGTTTTCCATACTAAACCTCTTTAGTACTTCCTCTATGTACATCTTCTGTGAAAGTCCTAGCATCCTATTCGGTCTATCCCTATAGACCTTAATTCCTAGAATAAAGGATGCTTCACCTAGGTCTTTCATGGAGAATTCCTTGGACAACCACATTTTGACTGTCGTCAACATGGGAATATCATTCCCAATAAGGAGGATGTCATCCACGTACAATACGAGGAAGACAACAGCGCTCCCACTGACCTTTTTGAAAACACATGGTTCCTCTTCATTTTTGATGAAACCAAACTTTTTGATCACATCATTGAAACGAGTGTTCCAGCTCCGAGATGCTTGCTTAAGTCCATATATGGACCTTTGCAGCTTGCAAACCTTGTGATCAGTATCACTGGATGTGAAACCTAGCGGCTGTTCCATATAGATATCTTCCTCAAGATATCCATTTAGGAATGCCGTTTTCACGTCCATTTGCCATATTTCATAATCGAAATAGGCTGCAACGGCAAGCAATGTGCGGATGGATTTTAGCATAGCCACTGGGGAAAAGGTATCCTGATAGTCAATGCCTTCGCGTTGACTATAACCTTTTGCCACTAGTCTAGCCTTGAATGTCTCCACATTCCCATCTGCACCAATCTTTCTCTTGAAGATCCATTTACATCCAATAGGTACTATACCTTCTGGTGGATCTACCAAGGTCCAGACTTGGTTTGAGTGCATCGAGTCAATTTCTGACTGCATTGCCTCTAGCCATTTCTCGGAGTCGATATCTGATATCGCCTCGTTGTAGGTTTTGGGATCATCACCATGAGCACCATTACCTACGAGGAACATTTTCTCTACTTCCTCTGAAATAATACCTAAGTATCTCTCAGGGGGATGGGAAACTCTTTCCGATCTACGAGGTGGAGGAGGTAGTGTTCTTATTGGCTCAAACCTGATTTGGTTCCAATTGGTCCTTAGCTCGTTCCACTTGTGAGACTTTCTCATCAAGCTTGATCTATTTTCCAATGCCGCTATCTTGAATAAACTATTTTTCAAGAAAGATGGCATGTCGACTCACAATCACATTGTGGTCTTCTGGAATGTAGAAATAGTATCCTAATGACTCTTTAGGATATCCTATGAATCGAGCTCTGAAGGACCTAAACTCTAACTTGTCCGCTTGTTGTCTTTTGACATGAGCCGGACAACCCCAAATTCTGAGATGACTCAGACTTGGTTTCTTACCGTGCCATATCTCATACGGTGTGGTAGGAACGGTTTTAGAGGGAACCCTATTCAGTAGATAGATTGAAGTTAACAATGAGTGTCCCCAAAGAAAATCAGGGAGGTCTGTGAAGCTCATCATGGATCGAACCATATCCAATAGAGTCCGATTTCTCCATTCTGAAACCCCGTTGAGTTGAGGTGTTCCTGGTGGAGTCCATTGAGAGACTATGCCATTTTCCTTTAGATAGTCTAGGAATTTTTCGGCTAAGGTATTCACCTCCTCGATCTGATCGAAGAACCTTAATGGGTTTTTCTAGTTTGTTTTTCTACTTCATGTCTGAATTCTTTGAACTTTTCAAAAGCTTCAGACTTGTGTCTCATAAGATACACATACCCATACCTAGACAGATCATCGGTAAAGGTAATGAAGTAGACAAAATTGCCTCTAGCCGGCACATCAAATGGGCCGCACACATCAGTATGTACTAGGGCAAGGAGATCTGTGGCCCTTTCCCCATGTCCTACAAAAGGGAGTTTAGTCATTTTGCCCTGAAGACAAGATTCACAAGTTGGATATGACTCGGAAAGTCAATGGACTCAATAGCCCATTTTTCTCCAATTTGTTGATCCTATCTTCTGCTATATGACCTAAGTCTCAGGTGCCATAGATATCTGTCGTTTGGACTATCCCTAGGTCGTTTGGCATTCACGTTTTGCTCGATAGTTAAAATAGGTACATCAATATGTAGCTGATAAAGACCATTAATAAGGAAACCATTTGCAATTTTATTTCTTTCATAAAGAATGTTACAATGGTCCTTAAAGAAGGTGATCACATAACCTTCTTGTGCTAAGCATGAAACAGAAATCAAATTCCTGCTAGCTGCAGGCACAAAATAACAGTCTTTCAAAACTAAGTCTAAACCAGATGGTAATCGAAGAGGGTATGTTCCCACGGCTACTGCAGCAACTCTTGCTCCATTACCGACATGCGTAGGATCATGTCTCCATCCCTCAGCCTCCTGCTATCCTCAAGACCCTGCATAGAAGTGCACAGATGAGCACTAGAACCAGAGTCAAGCACCCAACTGGATGCAGAAGAAACCGTAAGGTTAGACTCAATAACGAGCATACCTCCAGAAGGACCTTCCTTCTTGTTCTTCAGGGTGGCCAGGTAAGTAGGGCAGTTCCGCTTCCAATGGCCGTCGCTGTTGCAATGGAAACACTTTCCTTTGACATCGGCCTTCTTCTTCGGCTCTGCCTTCTTCTTCTTTGATCCTTCCACCTTTTGCTTTTTCACAGACTTCTTTTTCTTTCCATAAGACTTTCTTTTGGAAGAAGTCCGTTCCATAGCAAGAACTGAGCCTTTAGAACCTTTCATAGAAAGCTCAGCGGTAACCAGCATATTCATTAATTCGGCCAAGGAATTCTGAAGTTTATGCATGTGGTAATTCATGATGAATTGCCCATATGCATCAGTCAAGGATTGCAGAATAATATCATTCTGCAGGTCCAAGTCCAACTTCACACCGAGCTTCTCAAGCTCTTCCATGTCCTTGATCATTGTCAGACAGTGATCTTGGACTGACTGCCCATCACGCATCTTAGCCTTAAAAAGTCATTTCGTGACTTGATATTTGGCTGCGCGACTCTGTTCACCAAACATCTCCTGCAGGTGAGCCAACATTTGGCGAGCAGTCCCGATATCCTCATGTTGGCGCTGGAGCTCATCAGACATCGAGCCCAACATGTAATATCTGGCCTTATTATCTTCGTCTATCCATTTTTTCCAGAGACGCTCTCTGTTCAACAGATGGACGGGCTGGTAAGGTGGGAGGGTCCTGGTCCAAAACATGGGTTAACTTCTCAGAACCCAAAATAATTTTGTAGTTCCTGAGCCAATCTTTATAATTGGGTCCGGTCAGTCTATGTGTGTCCAGGATACGTGCCAATGGGTTGGACGCAGACATTTTTCCTGTAGAGAGTCAAAGATTCTAGTTAGATATTGTAATTTTGACTTGACCAATTTGTTTAGGGATTTTATTTTTAAACAAATTAGCTCCCACTATTTTCTCGGATCCCTACACTCCCTCTGTAGAGATGCAAAAATCTCCATGATTAATGATTTCTAGTGGGTGGTGCGGTCTCACCAACTGACTCATCACCTCACCTAACAGTTATTGGTGATGGGTTAGCCAATGAGTGAACAACTCTTGTTCAATGATTCTCTAATCATGGTGCACCCAAACTTGGTCTCTAATTCATGAATCTCACCGTATCCAGAATATTGATCCACTCCTTAGTTAAGTCAGACCCACCATTTGCATAGACTGGGTTCCTAATTGAGTCTCTCACCGTATCCAAAATATTGAGCCCAACTCATCCTCCAGCCCATAGCATCCAATGCCTAATAGACATGGTTGCATCTTCCCGGTGCAACTGAGCCACTGTATCCAGCCGAGAACAATCAACCCCGGGAAGGGCCCGCACATCTACAATGGTGGAAGACCTCAGACTTAATCTTTTCTTAGGGAGAATTGATTCAGGTCTCATTAAACTAGACTTGGCTTAGTCATAACAATTATGACTAACCTAGTGGCATGGGTTAGCTCGGATTATTGACCACCTCAGATCAGAACTGTGTCAACAGATATGGCCAGGTAAGTGAGATCGGTGGAAGGAATATGCCATTAACTCGTACAAGAATGCATTCAGGTCGAGTAGCTTCCAATTAAAAACCAGTCGGTCGTATGTGCCAAACTTACCTTAGACACCAAATTGTTGAGTCAGAACCAATTGGGTTAGCCTACAATCCAGACTCTAACCTCTGAGCCTAATTAGGTCTTGCTTGATCGTGACTCGATCTTGACCCAGACTTAATCCTATTAGGCTGGTCAATTTAAGCATTGTTGATCCCATCTAACCAACTCTTGATTCGGTTTGATCAACCGCTTAGACCTAATTGAGCTACCCAAGCCCGAACCCAGTATTATGAATATGTCTTAGATCTAAAATTCTCAATTTTAGACCTAATTAATATTCCATAAACTTAATTCTTAATTAAGTAGGGTTCATAAACAAAATATGCACAATAAATCCTAGGGTTTCAGGATCTAGGGTTTTGCAGAAAGTAAGTTTTGGGTTTCTGATTAAGGACGAACACGCAGCACCCCTACACATCATAAGAACACCCCATCGAATGGGAAGAGAGGGCCTTTAAACCCTTCTTCGTTCTTATGACCGGACGGCCAAGAGGAACGCCTTAATCAGGAACATTCAATACTACAAAACAGTATCAGATCTATATCATATATCTCATATACAAAGTAGATCTAATCATGGCATATTTTGCATACATCTCATGTATCGAATCATGCATATTTTTAGATCTAAATTATCTCATAATAATCTAAAAATTAGATTTAAATTGATCTTATCAAAATAAACCCTAATCTAGACAACTATGTAGAACTATTCTACAACTAGTCTAGACATGCATCAATCACATCTCATATGATGTTTAAAATTAAATAATTTTATTTGCTATTTTTTAGATGTTATTATAACCATTATAATATCAAAAAATAGTAAATAAATGGATCTAAAATATGGGTTAATCAAATTAAATTGAAAACATGCAAGACTATTCTATAGAACTATTCTATTCTAGAACTAGTCATGCATATCTTCTAATCTTAGATCCTAATCATTTAATTTTAATTTTTTCTGATTTCAGATCTGATCACATCTCATGTGACATCTAAAATCAATTATTTTTTAATTAAAATAAATTTAAAATTAGATCTAAATATTTTTAGAACCATGGCTCTGATACCAGTTGAAGGGAAATCCTGATTTTTCGGATCCAGGTTCGTTCAGATCTGATCAGATCAAGAGATATATTTCAAAAATTTTTTCTTTGATCTATATCAGATCTGAGATATGTTTCAGATCTAATTCTTATTATTTTAATAAATAAAATAAATAAAAGATAAATTAAATCAAATTTAATTTACCTGATTTGGGTAATCCTATTACCCTGTTGATGATCCTGTATGCAGCGGAAGGTTCTGGATCTAGCCACGCAAGCGCCTGGCCTCTACCGATATCCACTCAGGTTGGATCTAGAGATCCTCTTCTTCTCTATCATACCTCCAAAAATTAGATCTGGATCTGATCTGGAGGATCTTCAAAACTCCTTTTGAAGATCAGCAGTCGTCCTTTGCAGCAGTGCAGCCTTCTTGCTTTAGATCGCCTTTCTTTGATCTGGATCGCACCAACCAAAGTCCAAAACCCTTTTGGACGTGGAGAGGAGAAGGAGAAGGAGGTTTGGCATGGAGGAAGAGGGGAGAGGCAGCCTTGGGTGTGGGAATTATGATTCTCAATCATATCATGTTACAATCTGAGTTGGGCGCAGGGTCTTATTTATAGACTGACTGTGATCCAACTCCTCTTCTTCCCAACCAATCACAATCCTTTGTGAAATCAGATCTAAATCTGATTGGTGGGAATAGAGTCCCCTGGATTCCTCCTTAGAGGGCGCCTAAGACCAGTCAAACTGGATTCTTAGAAGAACTCTAATTGGAATCCAAAAGGGAGGTGGAGTCCTTATCCAACAAGGACTCCTAGGTACCTCCAACTTGGGCGCACGCCTAGGGTGGCGTGCACCCTCCTCCTTGCTAGGTTCTGGCAGAGGGACAGGCCCCCACCAGGCGCCCTCCTCCTGCTAGGTTCTGGCAGGGGGACAGGCCCCCACCAGCTCTCCAATAGGTGCGTGACATGTGGTCAAAAGTCAAAGTGTCAATGGTCAACATTTGACCAGTCAAAGGTAGACTTTTGACCAAAGTCAAAGAACAAGAAATGGCAGGTGACCAAAAATGGCAGGTAATGTCTTATAAAATAAGACAATCTTTTCTGACTTGGACAACCTCCAGTCAGACCATATGAAGGCCTCTGATTGAGCACAAACTCCTTTGGCTCAGTCAGGACAACTTATTTATGATAGTAAAAGAAGAACGTTAGGTTCAATCGAGTGCTAGCACGATTTTCTTGAACCTAATTGAATCTCATTCAGATCAATTGAACTAGATCAGTTCAATTGATGATCACCAGATTCAAACCCTTATTTGTGTGACCCAGTTAGGTTCAGTTCTGTATGGTAATGGGATATGTCATGATCTCTATCATCGACATCATCGAAACTCCTTTCGATGGATCAGAACTCTTCTGATTCGAACAGCTAGAATGATCGATCATCTAAATCATTCTAATTGCTCCCAAAATCCACCAGTGACACCTAGCAGTATATGGTGGCAACCCATCAGAGCTGAATGCGAACCTCTTGGTGCAGCTACCTGTGTGATTAAGTTCTTCTATCTTGAGCCCCGATCAGATTAGGGTTAAGGTGAACTCGTCAAACCCTAGTTTCTATCATATGATGTAATCATTCGATTCGAGTCCAATGTGAAAATCTAAATAGAAACTCTTTCTATTATTTCACTCTGCCATGGCCATGGGCTTCTGGACTTGATTCTCATGATCATCATAGGGCTGCTCCTCTACCACCGAGGTAGATAGATTCCATCTTGATGCCATCCAGTTTCTATAATGAACATGCTATAGCCAACATACACCTCAGGGTTCCATATGGCTAGGAGATCGAGTAATGGTGTAGTCAAACTATAACACCCTCAAGGTGAACTGTCGATGCACCTCAGGTCAAAGAACCAGACACACTACTGCAGCATCGAGTCAGTCATTGATGAGAAGGTAGACTCCCTAATGACTACTCGAGGTGGTCACGCTCAGTGCCCTCGTTCTCTAATGAGTACCTGTACTCTCGCTCCGGTGTCTCCACACCATAGACTCAAGACTCATCTACTAAAGAGAAGCGATTGTACACCAACCTTCCGGATCAATCACCATCCTCGTGATGATCCTATGGTCAGGAGCAATTTATGAGTTAATAATGATTATTCATGTCTTAAATTTTCAACTCTTGAAAATATGAATTATCATTGCCATTAACTCAAAAGATGTATCACAGACACTAAATACATATATGTGATAGAAAATAACCCATTTATTGCTTTTAGTCAAAATTACAATTTTGCCCCTAGAAGTGTATTACAAGTGTCAGCCAATTCTGGCTTCTAGGGCGCATATATCTAACAGTATCAAAGATAACTTTTTGAACCAGGTGTAACCATTATGAATTTTTAGTAATACCATTTGGTTTGATAAATGCTCTAGCAACTTTTATGGGTTAGATGAATCATGTGTTCCGACAGTACTTAGATTTGTGAATGTTTTTATTGGTGATATACCAATATACTCTAAAGATGAAGCAGAACACAAAGAATACTTTAGAATTATTTTACAGATACTTCGAGAGAAATAGTTATATGCTAAGTTGAGTAAGAGTAAATTTTGGCAGGATAGAGTAGTTTTTCTTGGTCATGTGATTTCAGTAGAAGGTATATTGGTGGATCCATAGAAAATTGATGCCATTATAAATTGGGAGCCACCCACTAGTCCATCAAAGGTGAGGAGTTTTTTGGGTTTGGCAGGGTACTATTGAAGGTTTATTGAAAACTTTTCAATCATTGCATCTCCCATGACAAAATTGCTTTAGAAAAATGTTAAGTTTGAATGGATTGATGAATGTCAAAAAAGTATGGATGAGTTAAAGAAATGGTTAACTATGGCTCTAGTACTTACTCTTCCTTCCAGAGATGAGAGGTTATGTGACATACCATGATGCTTCTCACAAAGGGTTGGGTTATGTGTTGATGTAGCATGAAAAGGTGATTGCCTATGCTTCCAGGCAACTTAGACCCCATGAATTGAATTATCCTACTCATGATTTAGAGCTTGCTACAGTTGTATTTGCTGTTAAGGTGCGGAAACATTATTTATATGGGGAGAAATGCCAAATCTTTACAAATTACAAGAGTCTAAAGTATGTGTTAACCTAGAAGGATCTGAATCTTAGACAGTGAAGGTGGATTGAGCTTATTAAAGATTATGATTGTATAATTGAATACTATCTTGGAAAAGCTAATGTAGTGGCAGATGCATTGAGACAAAATTCCATAGCCACTTTGTCTCATATTAAAGTTGTATATCTGCCATTGATGGTGGAGTTGAGGGCACTGAATGCTAGGTTAATAGTGGAAGATTTTGGAGCCTTGTTAGCTAGTTTTTAAGTCAGGCCTAAATTGGTTAATGAAATATGTAAAGCTCAGGTTCAAGATCCTTAATTAATGAAAATTATAGATATTGTACAGAAGGGGTTTTAGATAGATTTTATAATTAGGAAAGATGGTACTCTGGTGTATGGGAATCATGTATGTGTTCTAGGGATAGGAGATCTTAGAAGGTAGATAATGGAAGAAGCCCATTATTCAGCTTATGCCTTGCATCCAGGAAGCACCAAAATGTGTACCAAACTATTAGACAAAATTATTGGTGGGGTGGTATGAAGAGAGAGATAGTTGAATATGTGTCCAGATGCCTAGTGTGTCAACAAATAAAAGCAAAGCATTAGAGTGCAGCTAGGAAGTTGCAGCCGCTTCTTTTTATCCCTGAATGAAAATGGGAGCACATCATGATAGACTTTATTACAGGTCTTCCAAAAAACAAAGAGAGGTAATGATACAATATGGGTGATTGTTGATAGATTGACTAAGTTTGCTCATTTTATTCCTATCAAGATAACATTTACTCTAGATACATTAGCAAAGCAATATATTGATGAAATTATTAGTAGACATGGGATGCCTATTTTAATTGTATCAGATAGAGATCCTCAATTTACTTCATGATTTTGGCTGGGATTGTAGAAGGCTTTAGGTACTAAATTGAGTTTCAGTACTGCTTTCCATCCATAGACTAATGGGCAATCAAAGAGGACTATTCAGACTTTAGAGGATATGCTACGAACTTGCATTATAGAGTTTTCGGATAGCTGGAATGAACATTTACCGCTAATGGAGTTTGCATACAATAATAGCTATCACTCTAGTATAGGTGTGGCACCATATGAAGCTTTATATGGCAGAAAGTGCAGAACTTTGGTATGTTGGGATAAAGAAGGGGAAAAAAGGCTTTTAGGACCAGAGATAGTATAGATTACTATGGATTGGGTTAGATTAATCAGGGAAAAATTGAAGGTGGCACAAGATAGATTGAAAAAGTATGCAGATCCGGAGCATAGAGAGGTAATTTTCAATGTGGGTGATAAGGTATTTCTTAAAGTCTCTCCTTGGAAGGGTAAACTATGGTTTGGGAAATAAGAAAAATTGAGTTCAAGGTATATTGGACCATATGAGATAATAGAATGAATTAGACCAGTTGCATATCATTTGGCATTCCCACCAAAACTTTCTCAAATTTATAATATGTTCCATATTTCTATGTTGTGGAAGTACATTTCAGATATATCACATGTTCTATAGTCCAAGCTAGTTAAATTAAAAGAAAACTTATCTTATCCAAAAAAATCAATGTAGATTTTGAGTAGAGAAGAAAAATAATTATGTACTTGAGTTATATCCTTAATCAAAGTTCTCTGGCAAAATCACAATACAGAAGAAGCCACATAGAAAAGAGAAGATAAAATGAAAAGCAAATATCTACATCTATTTCAGACTAAAGGTAATAGAATTTTGAGATGAAATTCTTTTAAAGGAGGGAGGAAATGTGACACCCTAGATCCATAATGTGGTAGTCTAAGGGGGTGCTTGGTTGGGAGGAGTAGGGGTCCGAAATCAGAATAGGAATGGATAACTCCCATTCCAACTACTTGGTTTGGAGGAGTCTCATTCCAATTTCAATTCCAGAGTGGAATGAGAATGGCCCAATCTACCTAAAACTCAATCCTCACTCTTCTCTATAAATTCAAATTTTTATTCTGATTTCGATTCCGGTCATGAACCAAATAATTTAAAGGATTAGGCTATTCCAATCCATTTCAATTTTTATTCTGATTTCAATTTTGATCATGAACCAAGCACTCCCTAAGAGATTTATATCTTTCATTTAGCATTCATGCAATTGTGGCATAGCATTTCATCTATGATATACTTGAGCATTTAAACATTAATTAGGTAGTAGTAATGAAGCATAAAATCTAGTTGCTAATTAAAAAGGAAAATAATCGAGGAATGGGATTAATAATAATGGCATTGGATTTAAATTTTGGAGGTTATTGAGCATAGAATGGGTGATATTTTGAAGGATATATACTTAAGGTAATATGTGTGTGTGTGTGGCAATTATGTGGTATACATTCATGGTCAATAGTAATTTTTGTAACTCAGGGGAAGGGGTTGACTTGGTTCTAAAAGGGGTCGACTCCGTAGTAGGAAAAAATTAAAGATTTCAGAAAAATTTGTGTTGGCATGCTGGAGGAGTCGACTCGATTTTCAGAGGAGTCGACTCAATTTTGGTGAAGTCAACTCGATCTTAGGGGAGTCAACTCAATTTGCTAGGTGATTTAAGTTATAATTTAAAAATGATTCTTAAGGGATCAACTAAGCAGCTTCATTATATAAAGAAATAGCTTAGAAATCAAATAATTTGCTGGTTTTCCATGGGTTAGACACCTATCAAATTTCTTCTTTAGTTTATTCTTTTCCAAACCAAAAGCCATCATCGATTCCTCTTTGTGCTATTCTAGTTCTTTAGCAACAACAAAAAAGTTAGAGAAGGAAATAGGACAAGAGAAGGTGTTATTCTCTAAAGAAAATCAAGGGGAATTCAGTTAGAAATTAGTGATTTATTGATAAACAGAATTGAAGAAAGAAAAGTTGCTAATTATAGAAAAAAAGAAACCTATTTTGCTAGTAGCAAGATTTTAATCACTTGAGGTAAGGATTTTAATTCCTAATCAAGTTTAGTTAGAACCTTCAATCATTATTATCACATTGATGTTTTAGTAAATCAAATTATGCAATTAAACTTGAATTAGAGGATGAATTTTGCTGTCAATCTTGCTGAAATTGTTTGAATAATGTAGCAATTAATTGGAATTGTGTTGGCTGAACCTAGGATAGATTATGAAGAGAAAATATAGTTGAATCTCTAAAAATTTCTGAGTTTATAAACATAAATTAAGGCAAACAAGGTAGAATAAAAGTAAGAGTTGGAAGGGCTAAAGAATAGATATAAAAAGCGTAGCATGCATAATTGCATTCATGAATCATAAAGTACTGTATTAATAAGTGTGTACCAATGTTATAGGAGAGAAAGAGGACCTGAGGGGTGCTTTGGGTAAGTCAAGCACCAAGATGGTGTTGGAAAACCATACGGGATTTATGCATGGTTTTCAAACTTTTCTTCCAAAACATATGCAGTGGAACACATTAGATTAAACCTTTTAATCTAAATATATATTAGATCTAATCTACAAACACCCTACTACTGGATCTATAATATAATATCATGCATATAAAATCTGAAACATAAATAATAATGTTGAGATCAGATCTCATACCTGAAAGCAAAGTGTCGATCATAATTTCAAAAACTTCATAGATTTGATCATTGCTTCAGCTGCGCACACAAACGGCCTCTACGAGTATCCATGCGAAGCTTGATATGTCAGCTTCCAAAGTGCTAGCTCCTTGCAAAGATGATCTTTAATGGCTAAACAAGAAAAAAAGAAGAAGGCATTGATACACAAGAGAACAGCCTTTTCTTATGTCTCTCATAAAACCCTTGCAAACTCCCCAATAGAGGGATGATTTCCTCTGAAGCTCACATGCCTAAGAGCCCACCCCAAAAGCCTTACACCCTAGAGAAATCTCTCAGATTTCTCATGCCTAAAGCTCTCGATATTCTATTACTTTTGTCTCACAAAAGGCTATATATATAAGGGGCTAGGCAGCATGGATAGGGAAAAGGAATTAGAGATTGGAGCAAAATCCATTTCAAAATCTTTTTGAACTAAAACTCCATCAACTCAAACTCTATCCATGGAGTGGGTGTCAAGGGGTGTTGGGCATCCAAAATCCTTATGCACAATTGGTTTGTGCAGCAAGGATAAGTGGACAAATTTAGGGTTAAGCACATGGGAGTATGCAGTCCATGTTTGGACTCTTGGTTCTCATCCAATTTGGCTCTAATCAAACCTCATTTGATCAAACCCAAACTTATGAGTTAACCTAATCTAAATAGGCTCCAACCTTGTTGATCAAATCAAAAATTAATTGAGTCCAAGATTAGATTAAATCAAGATCTCATCTCCCTTAGCGATTAGGTCATCCAATAATCTAATGGGTCAACCTAACTAAATCCAATTCAATTAGACTTGATCCAATCCTTATAACTCAATCAAATTAAGTTAATTAATAATTTAATTATTAATTAATTTTTTTTAATATTATTGTATTAGGTTAATCATCAATCATATTAATAATTATACCTTTCAATGATTCTTAATCATTGATCAGCCACCTAATCAGATCAAAATTTTTGTGTGTATGACCCTATAGATTCAAATACTAAGCCGACAGCATAGAAATAAGTTCTTGTACTAATTAAAGTGACCATCTAGCTATGGTATCCGATGTCTAGATAGAGTCGAATATAGTGAAGCAACATTCATAACCTATTGGAATATGGTTATCATATAATTCATCCCTTTGATCCTTAATGCTCAAGATGACTTTAGAGTTTACTATTAACTCTTGATTAATACCTCCTTATACTGTCTCAACCTACTCAATCCTATGACTCCTCATAAAAATTATCCTGGCCAAGATTTTGCTAAATTAAAATATATTGAGACATTCTTTCCAATTTTACTAGGAGTGGTCAATCCTATCTTGACTCATGCATCGACTTAATAAATACTTGACTGCATCTAGAAACCATCCATCATTGAATTAAAAATTTAGGTACTCCAGCACCAAAGTATAGTGAGTTGTTTGCAAGTTACTATGGTGATCTTAGGTTGGAGGGATATTTATAGCCATATACCCTTGGATAATACTCTTGACTATAGAGTGCTCCAAAATAGTCACGTTCAGTGTAGATCTATATCCCATGTATATGTCATACCAGTCTTTCTACACTCCTTAGTCAAGAAGACAACCAACCTATATGGCATATAATGACCTATATTCAATACAATTATCGTCCTGATTAATAATGTATCATTTGGTCATAGTTTAAGAACCACATGATAAATCCTCCTTTATCATATTAGAAGTAGTTTTAAGGACTTTCATCATAACAATGAAGTTTGATTAAGAAAATGTACAATCTTATAATAAAAAATATCAAATAACTTTTGTTAATATATATGATTCATATATGATTATAAAAATAATCTCAATCATCTATAAACTAAATAATTGGATTTAGGATGCAATTCCTAACAACTCCCACTTGGACTAAAGCCAATTGGTACAGTATCATATATCCATCTTTGATTTGTGTTCTTTGAACTCCTTGATACCAAGGCCTTTAGTGAATAGGTCAATGAGGTTCTCTTTTCCATCGATCTTCTAAAAATCAATGTCACCTTGATCTATGATCTCTTGGACCAAATGGTAGTAATGCAAAATATACTTCGTATGTTGATGGATCTTCGATTATTTTGCTTGAGCTATGCCTCCAATATTATCGTAGTAGAGCAAAACTGGACCATCAATGAAGGATGATACTCTGAGGTCATAAATGAATTTTTTCAACGATACAGCTTTTTTTGCAGCATCCAATGCCGTAATATACTATGCCTTGCATATTGAATTGACCATGGTATGCTGCTTAAAATTTTTTTAGTAAACCGCACCATCATTTAGGATAAACACGTATCCCGACATACTTTTGCTATCATCATAATCTAATTGAAAGCTAGAATCAATGTATCCCATAAATTTCAAATCATATTCTCTATATACGAGCCATTGGTCTTTAGTATTTCTCAAATACTTAAGGATGATTTTAGCCACCTTCTAATGATTCTCTCCTAGATCAGATTGGTATCTACTAACTATTCTTAGTAAGTATGCCATATCTGGTCTCATACATATTATGGTGTATATTATAAAATCCATAGCTAAAGTATATAGAATTCTACTCATACGCTCTCTTTCTTGAGGAGTTGTTAGATAATCATTTTTTTAAAAAAAAATTTCATGGCTTATCAGAAGATAGCCTTTCTTAAAATTTTTTATATTGAACCACTTCAGCAAAGTATCAATGTACATGGATTGGGACAACACAAGTAACCTCTTATATCTATCTTTATAGATTTTCATCCCTAGAATGTAGGATGCTTCTCCTAAGTCCTTCATGTAGAACTGTGATGATAATCAAATTTTTATTTTTTTTAATACAGAGATATTATTTTTGATTAAGAGAATATCATCCACATACAGAATAAGAAATATAACCATTGAACCATTTATCCATTTATAAATATAAGGTTCTTCTCTATTCTTAACGAAACCATACATTTTGATTATCTTATGAAAATGCATGTTCCAACTCTAAGAGCCTACTTCAATCCATAAATAGATCTCTAAAGCTTACATATCTTAGAATTATTTATGGATGTGAATCCTTCAGATTGTATCATATACACTTCTTCATCAAGCTCTTCAATTAGGAAAGTTGTCTTCACATCTATTTGTCGAATCTCATAATCTAGATGTGCAGCTAGCGCAAACATGATCCAAATAGACTTGAGCATTGCCACAAGTGAAAATATCTCATCATAATTAATACCATAATGCTGACGATATCTCTTGGCAATTAGACGAGTTTTATATGTCTCTACCTTACTGTCAATGCCTCTCTTCCTTTTGAAGACCTAGTTACACCCTATGAATTTTATCCCTTCAGGTGGATCAACTAACATCTATACATCTTTGACCTTCATGGATTTTATTTCGGATCTCATGGCTTTTAGCTATTTTTTAGAATCAGACCTCTACGTTCATCCATATAGGTAATCGGATCCTCATCATTCTTATCGAGTTCAACAAGATCTCTATCACAAATCAAGAAATCATAGTATCTATCCAGCTGACATGGTACTCTACTAGATTGCCTTAGTGGTAGCTCCACATTAAGCTATGGATTTGATCTAATCAAAATAGGTTTAGGTTCAGTCATCAATGTCGGTTCTTCTACCTGTTAAATTTTCTCAAGTTCAATCTTAGAAGCACCAATTTTTTTCTCAAGAAACTTTTTTTCTAAAATGGTTGCTCTATTATTGATGAACAACTTTTGTTCTTCAGTATGGTAGAAGTAATACCCTTTTATCTCTTTAGGATATCCTACAAATTGACATCTATTAAATCTTGGTCTAAGTTTGTCTATTTTTAAATGTTTAACATAAGTTGGACAACCCCAGACTCTAAGGTGTGAGAGTACTGGCTTACGTCCTATCCATATCTCATATGATGTTTTACTTACAAACTTACTTAGAACCCTATTCAGTAAATAACAAACCAACTTGAGTATATATCTCCAAAAGAAGATTGATAGACTTGCAAAGCCTAATATAGACCAAACCATATCCAATAAGGTTCGATTCCACCTTTCAGACATTTCATTATATTGTGATGCCCCAAGAGGGATCCATTATGAGAGAATCCTATTCTCTTTCAGATATGTCAAAAACTCACCAGTAAGGTATTCACCTCCTCAGTCTGATCGAAGAACTTTAATACTCTTACTAGTTTATTTTTCTACCTCAATATGGAATTATTTAAATATTTCAAACAACTCAGACTTATGCTTCATAACATAGACGTATCGATACCTCCATAGATTGTCTATGAATATAATGAAATAGTCATATCCACCTCTAGCATTCATGGTCATAGGTCCACATATATTAGTATGTATTAGATCCAGAAGTTTACTAGATCACTCACCTTTTCCAATAAAGATGACATGGTTATCTTTCCAAGAAGATAGGATTCACAGGTTGGCAATGATTCATAATTACCGACTTTGAGAATACCCTCTTAAGCTAACCTGTTTATCCTATTCTTACTAATAAGACATAGCCTATAGTGCCAAATATAGATACTATAGATATCAATTATTTTAGGATATTTGCTGGATGTGTACACTATACTAATAGGCTATGGTAATATATAAATATCATTGTTTATTTATCCATGCATCACAATAATATCATTTATAATGACATCACAATAATCTTTTTTTATTCAAAATTCATAATCATTCGTGGCTAATTGGCCTATAGAAATAACATTCAATAAGAAATTAGGACAAAAATGACAATCATTAAGAATAATGATATTTGATTTGAATACAAGCTTGATAATTCCTACAGCTAGAATTAAAACTGGTCTTCTATCTCTAATTTCAAGAATCTCTAGCTATTTTCAAATCTTCTACTGACCTTAAGTCCCTATAATAAATTGCAAATATTAATAGGATTACTGGTATCCAATATCCAAGTAGTAGAATCACAAATAGAAAAATTATAAGATATTTTCAGATAATTATCTTATCTAGCAATAACTTGCTTCTTCCTCTTATTCGGCCTATTTGTGTCCAATAAGGCAATGTATAGAGGATAGTTTCTCTTTCAGTGCCCTAGCTTTTTATAATAGAAGCATTCTGCCTGACTCTGATTGGACCTAGACTTATTGTTCTAACTGAGTTTAGATGTCCCAACACTTTGCATCTTCTTTTTCTTTTCTTTTCCAAAGGGTTGACCCTTAGAAGAAGATCCTCCCACTAAATTCACCGTCTCTTTGTGAAGATGGTGATCCTTCTCAAAGGTCTGTAGCAACCCCATCAAATCATAGAAATTTACTACAGGCTTTGTCATTCTATAATGACTAAGGAAGGGGAGGTAGGATTTAGGCAATAATTCATAATTGCATCTTTTTCAATCTATACCTATAAGGGAAACTCGAGTTTGCTTAGATGCTCAATCATCTCGATCATATATAATGCATTATTTATGACTGATGCCCCTCCTTCAACTTAGCATTGAAGATAGTATAACAAGTTTCATGCCTCTCAACATCATCAGGAGTGTCGAAGAATTCTTGCAATACTTTCAACATATCCTTTGGCTATGCATCCTTAAATTTATGGCTGAATTCATCACTTATGGCCGCCCACGTGATGCAACAAATAGTGATTCGATCGTTGAGTTATTTTTGATAAGTATCTTGGATCGTATCATACATGTTCGATGCGGGCTCCTCAGGTGCCAAATCTATTATCATATAAAGGATCTATTGGTGTAGAAAATGGATGGTCGTTAGAGATTGCTGAAGGTGAGAATTAGGATCTCGTCAGTAAAATCTGCAAAATAAAGTCCTAGCCAAAGGTGGCTCCAACGTGGACCTTCAACGATCCAGTTAGTATTCTGGCCAATAAGAATGGAGTACTCAAGAGATTGAGAACAGAGAGAGTACTTAGAAAGAAAAACGTATCTAGAGGATCCTTTTTATAGATGGAGCCTATAATAGATTGATAGTGATAGCCATAACCGAATGTCAGTAGATCATTTGAGCTGCTCAGAGTTAGTTACAGAGAGTAGGCTATCATTTGTTATGACTTGCTGGTGGTTAGATATTTTTTTGTTAAAGTTTGTACAAAAGGATGGATACTTTCGAGCTTGATCGTGAGTTACTTGACTTGAGATTAGGAAATTAGGGGCTTAGGATCAGTAGGACTAAGCTTGAAGATCGATCTTTAGATTGAGAATGATGAGTTTGTAGATCAGATTTTGGATTTGAACCATGGTTGAACTATTTCAACTACTTTTGGAAACTTAGTCATCTTCAAGGTCGGCCAATGATAGAAGCTGGTACTTTGGTCTGGAGGAACTTGAGGTTGAAAAGGAATAATTACAGGACTAGTTATATGAGTTGTGTTTACAATTGAAAAATCAAGGTCGATGAGAGTTGGAAGTCATAGGAGTATCGGATTCTT
The DNA here is from genome assembly GCA_006176705.1 of Cocos nucifera. NCBI lineage: Eukaryota > Viridiplantae > Streptophyta > Magnoliopsida > Arecales > Arecaceae > Cocos > Cocos nucifera. The sequence continues at coordinate 1,856,055 of QRFJ01000194.1, forward strand.
CAATTAAAACTACGATAAAACTACTTTAGTTATTTTGATGAAGTTCGGTTAGTACCCAAGGTTGACCCAAAGTTGGGATCGGATAGTACTGAGATTTAATAGTTGTGAAGCGGTTGTTGCTTGTCCCAGACTAAAGATCGAAATTAAGCAAATGACGAGTTTTTTTTATTGGCTCAAGTTCGTCTGACCAAAATTCATAGTGTAGTCTTGGCAAGATCTATCATTATAAGGATATAGTTGGAGGGTCGAAGTAAAGGAGCTCAGCTAACACACAAGATCGGACATTGGTAGAAGTTATTGTCATTTCTAGAATAAGCTTACTCTCGATTGAAGCTCTAAGCTTAGCCAAATTTGGAGGCCGATCCTTTGGTGCTCACCTAGACTAGGGGACTGACTTGATTGAATCTCGAATTAGAGTATGCCTTAAACCTAGATGGTGCTTTACCAAGGTTGGACTTTATTAAATCTTGGGGGAAAACTATTTTACCCCCAATACTTATCCCCTTACTTCCAAGCTCAAAGTTTGGATGAAGGGAGTATCATTATTTATGATCGCCAAAGTCTGATTCCACTTTTCTGCTTTTAAGGTGTGATATTTTCTGGATTATTCGAATAGACGTGAAAGCTTCTTTATTGCAGAATAAGCCAAGATAATCTCAATTTTCAAAATTCTGCCTGGTGCAAAGCTTAATTATATGGCACTATAATGATTTCATCTAATATTTGCAACTGTAATAATGGGAAGAACAAGTGAAAGGCTGGAATTCAGTACTAACAATCTACAATCATAATAGCTCGGAGACACCATTAGCTATTTAAGCCCCTTTCTTCTCTTTTTTCACATTCTAGCTTGTTTCTTCTCTAACTCTCCTTTTACTCTCATCTTTCCCATGCCTGATTGTTTCATCTCATGCATCTCTTAGTATCCATTGCCCTTCCTCCACTTGTTTTTCACCATTTTGACTGCGTCACTAAGCTCTCTGCATTCTTTAGATTAGTATCCTAACTTTTCTTTATGTTTCCATGCCTGCTTTCTATTTTTAGGAGTCCTTTGGGATTCATCTATTTTTTTCTTTGGTTTTCAAAAGTTTTTTCCCTTGAATTCTTCCTAATTTTCAATCAATTTTACCTTATTCCTTTTGATCCAAAATGGCCCCCTAAGATTCTGATTATTTTTGGTCTTCTCCCTCCAAAAGCTTGTTTGAAATGAACCTTTTGAATCCTATATCCAAGGTTGAATCTGACCTTAGAGATGAAGCTCATCCAACCTTTGTGTTATGGTATCAACTCACTCTGATACCAATTGATGAGGATCTCGTACCAGAATATTACGGTAGGAAGAAAAAAGAAAATAAAAAGAAAGGACAATCAAGTACATGGATCAACCTAAAGGCTCACCTCCACGGGATGTGCAAAGCTTCACTATGAAAAGGAATAGATACAAGAAGAGATTACCCACTCTTAACTTGCATATACAATCCTCTCAATAAGAAGCTATCCTTATAAAGGTCTCTCTTAGAGACCTCCTAAAATGACCGCAGTCCGCTGTCTAGCTATTTGCCTGAAACTTTTTGCTCCTGCTACCCACTAGCACTCTTTGAAGCTCCCTACTTCTATTGCCAGCCAGCACTCTCTAAAGCTCTCTGCCATCTTAAATCTCACCAAAAACACCACTAAGCCACTGCATATAGCTCTCGATCTGCTATAGGCCTTTTAAAAGCCTCTGTCTATGTCTAGCTCGAAGATGAATCTTCGATTACATCTCTAACAAGCTCTAGCCCATCAGATCTTCACCGCCTAAAAAACCAATCATCCAATCATGTAAATTTTCTTTGAACTTCATATAAACCTCCCCTGGCATGAACCGAAACTTCTTCTAGCACACCACGTCATCCGCACACTCCTATGCTTGCCAAACACCACATTATTTGGCCGTAGACCTCTTAAGGGTCCACGATAGTCCACGTGGGTGCTAGTCCATTGTGAACCCATGCCCAAAACTCCCTTGCAGAGCATGCCACATGGACTCTTCATATAGACCTATTGGGCCGCATCCACGATAGGCCCACGCGCGCGTTCGCATGTGTGCTGGGCTCACCAACACTGGGCCACGCATGGCACGCGCTTGCACTAGGCTGCATAAGATCAAGCCCACACACCCATGCCCCAGTGTGCTAGGCTGCACCCTCATGGCTGGCCTGCATTGCACGCTGGGCCTGATGGCCTACTGGCCTGTGCCAGCCTATGGGTCTAGTCTAATGTCTCCACGTGCTCCTTCACTCATATCTTCACCATCTGGACTCCGATTGGGATGTTCTTGGGCTTGTTGGACTCCATTCGTCATCTTGGACCTTGCTATTGGCTTATTATGAGAGAATTCAAGATATTTTTCTTAATAATCTCCATCTCAACTTAATATTCAATCTCCACCTATCTAAGAGCTCATCTCATACCCCCATGCCCTGGGCAATCATCTACTGATCATGGATGGGCAAATATGAGAGTCAAGCCAGGCCACTTGATTCCATCTCCATCGATTGCTGTGATCCTCCTAATCTGAGATCTGCTTAAGGTAGCCTCCTATAGCAATAGAAATTTTACTTTGCGATATCGCATGTCATTCTCTCGAGTCTCCCATCTCATACCTGATCTATCTCCACCTAGAGCTCCATATCGCACTAGGCTCTCCACCATAAGGTAGTGACCTCCATACTTTCTTTCTCTTAACACCATCCTACTCCCACACATGATCATTAGGATTCTTCTATCAGCTTTTCATCTAAAGCTGGTCAAATCTAGTCTGCTCAGTGAGATTAGATTCTTCTTAAAGCTAGGTATGTATCAGATCTTACCCAACTTTTTCACTATTCCATCATGGTGCTTCAAACTAACCATCCCACTATCCTTGATCTTATAGCTCAATCCATTTGGTAGGAACATAGTGCCCTTACTGGTCTCTAAGGAGTCAACAGCTTCTCTCTATAACATACATGATGGAAATAAGCAAAATCTATAATCCATTGAGAGAAAAAAAGTAGATACCTCATCAGTAATCAGAAAAACATCATCGCTACCTTCTGTATCACTACTGGCCACCACTACAATAGCATGTGCCTGATCTTTGAGTTATAGGTTGTTGGGGTTAAACCTGCTCCTACCGAAGTTTAGCCTTGTATCTGATCCTAAGGTAATCCCAATATGGTCGACCTTCGATCAGCTAGCTGATCTTCTAGACTATATGGGTAAACTGCAGAGCCTGCAAAGCATCACGAACCCCACCCGAATGAGCTTAAACAGTGAAAGCGGTCGCCTAAGCAGTCAACTAAGCACCCAATCCCTGCATAACCTAATTTGACTAGCCTTAAAGCTGGCTGAACTTCTATTTAACTAGATCTCCTTTAGGCCAAGTCTCGCTATTACAGATTAGATCTCACGACAAGAACCATGGACTAGTAGAGCTTCCCCCTAGACAAACCTCCATGCCTTACTGAGGGTGGCAGATCTTGGCCCTATTGAATCTGGAACCTTGAGTGTACAAACGAGGATAAACAAAAGAACTCTAGCATCAGATTAAGCCCAAACTCCTTTCTGAAGAGCCTGGCCATAATTCTAAATCAGTAAATCTACCATCCTTATCAATTGCAGACGATCTTGAAGATAATCAAACTTCAGAGAAGTGATTGAGACTCACCAAAATGCTCTAATTATGCTTGCCCATCCTAGCCACTAGTTGAACTCCTTCCAGTCACCGAACTCCATCTAGTCATCCAAAGGGCTCCTTCCAGCCGATCTCCATCCAGTTGCCCAAAGGGCTTCCTCCAATCAAACTCCTTCTAGTCGCCCAATAGGTTCTTTCCAATCAAAATCCTTGCTGTCGCCCATAAGAACCTCGTTGTCTATGCAGATTCAGCTCTCAGCTCAATGCAAGCCAGTCAACAGACAGACAACCTTGGAGAAGTTTGAACTTCTCCAGAACTATTGTAGTATAAAGCTCTTCATTACTAATAGCTATCCCATCTGAACTTCAACTACTAAATCTTAATAGACTGGTATATCACAACAACGGACACAATCCTCCATAACAAACTTCACATGATCCCAAACGATCCACTATCAAGTAGTTACGACTGTCACCATTAACTTGTTACGAGCTATATAAGGGATCCTCCAGATATGCTTTCTCTTTAAGCTTTAAACTCTGCTCTAATTTTCTGAGTGCTCCATTTTTGTTGGCCCGAAGAGCTAACTTGATCGTTGGAGGGTCCTGCTAGAGCCACCCCCAAGTTGGTCAAGACTTGTCTTGCAGGTCATCAACAACGACCTTATCCTCTCCAGCTCTAACCCGCTTTCGACGTCAACCAAATTCGATACCAACAGAATTGGCGCTAATGGAAGGGTTTGAACCTTCGGTTTGATCTCTTATTCTTAAAGAAGCACTCGATGGAATTTTCTCTTGACCTCTATCTCTTCTTCTTCTTCGACCAGTGCTGTAAGGATGCCGCCCAGGAAAACATCGACAAGGTGGTCTACCACCTTTGCGGCTAGATCTCATCTAGATCTATCCGCTCCTACTCCATCTCTGGTGCCCCAGGCCCCTCCACCGACAGTAGTGGTGAATATGAAGCAGTTCAACCTACTGATCTAGTAGATTAAGGGCCTCACAGAGGTAGTACAGGCCATGTAGCAACTTCTAGCATCAATTCAGTTGGAAAGAATCTAACCAGAGTACCAAGACCCGATGCTCGAATGATCCACCTGGGCTAGTTGTTTGATGACCCCTAGAAAGGGGAAGCGGAGAATGGAGAGCTCTTGTTCAAGTCATCATTCCACTCTTGGAGGATCCCTACCTCTGTTTTGTCAAAAGACTCTCGAGATCTATGATCGAGAGGACCTGGATCAAAGATTCTAAGAAATGAATCAATGGATCGAGGAACTTCGCCATGGCCCCCCACCTATGATGATGATATCTGCACTGATCATTCTTTCTTCTAAAGAAATATGCAGGAGTCAGTCCCACTGAACTTCAAGCTCCCTCAATTCGAGAACTATGATAGAACCACTAATCTGGTTGATCACCTAAAGATTTTCTAGATCATGATGCTGAGGTACCCCCGATGCCATCTTGTGCCGAGCTTTTCTATCTACTCTAAAAGAAGCAATGAGAAACTGATACTCGATGCTTAAGCCAGGCACGATCTTCTTCTTCAACCAAATGAGCCATCAATTTATGGCTCATTTCGTCAGCTGACATCTAAGGTGAGGTTCGGACTCTCTCATCAACATCAAGGAGAAAGAAGGAGAGTCCATCTAAGCTTACATCAGTCATTTTAATGCTGCTGCACTGAAAGTTCAAAATTTGGACCAATCCACCGCTATGGTTGCACTAAAGGATAGCCTTCAAAAGAATGATCTCTTATCCTTCCTGAAAAAAAATATCCTAGAAACTTTGCTGATATGCTGGCACGGGCTGAAGGTTATGTCCGAGCTAAGGAGGCCTTCAAAATGAAAGATGAGGAGGCTGTGAGAGAGTGGCGAAAAAGTGAATCCAGCATGCTTGCAGTTGAAAAAAAGTCGAGTAAAGCTTGGTCACACTCTAGAACTCCTTTTGAGCATAGACGAGCCCGGACTCCCTCCCGAGCTCATCAACAAAAAAGTCCTGACCAAAGGGCATGATGAAACTCTCCCTAAGAAGATTCCACAACTATGCCTCCCTCAATATCTCAAAAACTCAAGTACTGATGAAGATCAAGGAGTAGCTATTGAGGTTGGAAAGGATGCACACTCATCCTAGAAAACACAATCCTAACAAATATTATCTCTACCATCATGATCACAGTCATGATTGAAGAATGCATTCAGCTCCAAGATGAGATCGAGGAGTTTGGAGCTCATTAGGCACGATCGGCTTGGCCGATTTCTACGATGTCAGTCTTAGATAAGAAAAGATTGGCCGAGGGCACTACCACAGCTGAGCCACCAAGGAGAAAAGAGCAGCAAGAAGATCGACCCCCATTGGGCATCATCAATATTATCTCTAGAGGACTTCGGTGGGGAGAGGCCAGCAGATCGATAGAACCAGCTAAAAGGTAGAAAATTGCAGAACCCATCATCTTTACTAAAGAAGATGTGTAAGGGATTCAATTTTTACATAACAATGTGGTTGTAGTTTCTTTAAATATTATAGACTATGATGTACGCCACATTCTAATTGAAGAAAAATCTCTATTTTTTGCCACAAGATCATCCAGATCTGATCAAATCTAGGATAGATTTTTCTAAAAAATTTCTAAACAATCCAATTAGATCTAAGAGTTCTTAGATCTAATCATAATGATATGATATTAAAAATAAAAATTAAATTTAAATAAGAAAACAATCATTATTACCTGATTAGGATAATCTGATTATCCTGATGATGATCCTGATGCTTCTGAGGTTCTAGATCGAGCCATGCACATGCCTAGCCTCTACCAGAGACCACTCAAGTAAGATCTGGAGGTTTTCTTCTTCTGAATCAATGCTCCAAAGATCAGATCTGAATCCGATCTAAATCTTCTTCAAAACTCTTTTTGAAGAAGTAGTAGTGGTCTCTCGAAATAGTGCTGCCTTCTTCCTGATCTGGGCTCCAATCTTCCTTAGATTTTTGCTGGATTTGCACCCAACTCCTTAGGCATGGAGAGGGGAGAGAGAGGATCAAAGGATGGCATGGAGGAGATGAGAGGCAGCCTTGGGGCATGGTGGATGGGCGTAGCAAAAGAATCCTAGGAGCAGACAGGGTTTAAATAGACCTTGCTGCGCCATGCATTGCCATATCATCTCAACCAATGAGAGGCCTTTGATCAATCAGATATAAATCTAATTGGTGGGATGATGTCATCTGATCATATTAGATAAAAGACCACTCAAAGTCTCCTAATATTGGCACCAACACTAGATAAGCCTGGTGAAATTGGTGCCTAATAGTTTAAGGCTATCAAGCTACTCTGAAGTCCCATCTGTATAGGATTCTTCCTTTTTCCCCATGTGCGCATGCCAACTAGGGGCATGCACACATTCTTGTGTGTGAAATCCAAGGGGGAGTGTGCCCCAAGGAGATGTCCAAAGTGGGCGCATGCCCCTGCCCTTTCTTTCCTGCATGGGGATATCTCATGTCCAGGCAGTGTCAGAAAATGGCAGGTGGCGATAGGAATTAGCAGGTGTTGTCTTATTTTCATTAGATGGATTAAGATAATCTTTTACTAACTTGAACAAGTTTCAGTCAGTTAAAGACAAACCCATATAGAGTTCTCTGGTGAGTCCAAACCAATTGGCTCAGCTGAGATGAACCAAAAAGACTATAGAAGAAAAAAGTTAGGCTCAATCGTATGCTAGCACGATTTTTTTAAAACTAATTGGATCTGATTCAAATTAATTAAACTGGATTAGCCCAATTGATGACATCCAGACCCAAATCCTTATTTGTGTGATCCAGTTAGATTCAGTTTCATATGGTAATGAGATATATCATGATCTCCATCATCGAAATACCTTTTGATAGACTAGAACTTTTTTGATTCATACAATTAGAATGATCGATCATCAAGATCATTTTAATTGCTTCTAAAATGCACCAGTTACACCTAGCAATATATGGTGGCAAGCCATCAGAACTAAAAGTGAACCTCTTGGTGCAGCCACCTATGTAATTAGATACTTCTATCTTGAGCCCCGACAAGATTAGGATTAAGGTGAACTCGTCAAACCCAATATCCATCATATGCATTAATCATTCGATTCAAGTCTGACGTAAAATTCTAATAGAAATTCTTTCTATCATCTTCACACTACCATGGGCATGGGCTTATGAACTCAATCTCATGATTATCATAAGGCTACTCCTCATCTACCGAAGTAGATAGATCTCCTATTGGTGCAATCCAATTCCTACAATGAACATGCTATAACCAACATACACTTCAGAATTCCGAATGACTAGGAGATCGAGTTGTGGTGTAGTAACACCCTCAACATAAACTATCAATGCACCTTAGGCCAAAGAACCAGACACACCACTGCAGCATCGAGCCAGTCATCGACGAGAAGGTAGACTCTCTTATGACTGCTCGAGGTGGTCATGCTCAGTACCCTCATTCTCTAACGAGTATCTATACTTTTGCTCTAGTGTCTTCATACTGTAAACTTAAGACTCATCTATCCTAAGAAAGTGATCGTACATCAATCTTCTAGATCGATCACCATCTTCGTAATGATTCTACAATCGGAAGCAATTTATAAGTTAACTATGAAAATTCATATCTTAAATTTTTAACTTTTAAAAATATGAATTATCATTACCATTAACTCAAAGGATATATCACAAGCATTTTAAACACACACTATGATAAAAAATAATTCTTTTATTTATTTATAGTTAAAATTATAAAATTATCTTTAGAAGTGTATTATAAGTGTTAGCCAATCTGGCTTTTAGGACACATGTCTAACAAACTCCCACTTAATCTAAAACCAATTAGCTACAAATCTAAGTTTCATCTTCTCAAGATGAGTTTCGATCTTCTATTGTCCCAATGGCTTCATTAGTGGATCAGTCGTATTGTCTGTGGTGTCAACTCTCTTGACCTTGACGTATCCCTTCTCGAGATAATCATAGATTAGATGGAATCACCACTCGATGTGCTTGAATTTTTAATAAGACATTGGCTCCTTAGCTAGGGCTATGGCACCATTGTTATCACAGTACAGAAGAAAAGTATCCGATGGCATCACTCTGAGCTCTATGGCAAACTTTCTATATCAGAATATCTCCTTCACAGCTTTCAATGCAGCGATGTACTCTGCTTTTATGGTAGAATCTACTATCACCATCTGCTTGGAACTTCTTTAGCTAATATCACCACCATTGCATATAAACAGACTTCCAAATGTCGACTTTCGATCATTTATGTCAGACATAAAGTTTGAGTCTATAAACCCCAGGACATGAAGTTTTTCATTACCAAAGACTAGAAACATATCCTTAGTCCTTCTCAAGTACTTAAAGATATATTTTACAGAAGTCCAATGCTCTTCGCCTGGATTCAACTGATACCTACTTGTGACACTCACAGTATAAGCAATATCAGGTCGTGTACATAGCATGGCATACATGAGGCTCTCTATTGCTGAAGCATAAGGGATCTTGCTCATGTATTCAATCTCCTCAGGTGTGCTAGGGCACATCTTCTTGGAAAGATGAATACCATGTCTAAAGGATACTAAACCCCTTTTTGAGTTTTCTATGCTAAATCTCTTTAGCACCTCCTCTATATATATCTTCTGTGAAAGTTCTAGTATCCTATTCGGTCTATCTCTATAGACCTTAATTTTTAGAATAAAGGATGCTTCTCCTAGATCTTTCATAGAAAAATCTTTAGACAATCATATTTTGATCGTGGTCAACATAGGAATATCATTTTCAATTAGGAGGATGTCATCCAGGTATAGTATGAAAAAAATAACAACGCTCCCACTGATCTTTTTGAAAATACAGTGCTCCTCATTTTTGATGAAATCAAATGATTTGATTACATCATTAAAATGAGCATTCCAATTTCGAGATGCTTGCTTAAATCTATATATGGATCTTTGCAGCTTACATACCTTGTGATCATCATCACTGGATGTGAAACCAAACGACTATTCCATATAAATATCTTCTTCAAGATATCCATTTAAGAACGTCATTTTTATGTCCATTTGCTATATTTCATAATCAAAATAGGCTGCAATAACAAGCAATGTATGAATGGATTTAAGCATGGCTACTAGCAAAAAAGTATCCTGATAGTTAATGCCTTCGCATTGACTATAACCTTTTGCTATGAGCCTTATTTTGAATGTCTCTACATTCCCATCAGTACCTATCTTTCTCTTGAAGATCCATTTACATCCAATAGGTACTATACCTTCAGGTGGATCTACTAAGGTCCAGACTTGGTTTGAGCGTATTAAGTTAATTTCTGACTTCATTGCCTCTAACCATTTCTCAGAGTCGATATCTGATATCGTCTCATCATAGGTCTTAGGATCATCATCATGAACCTCATTTTTTATGAGAAATATTTTCTCTACATCCTTTACAATGGTACCTAAGTACCTTTCAGGAGGATAGAAAATTCTAGTTGATTTTTGAGGTGGAGGATTTAGTGTTTGGACTGGCTCATCAATCTGATTGGATTCGATAGATTTCTTAGCTCGTTGCTATTCAGAGACCTTCTCCTCGAGCCTAATCAGTCTTCCAATGCCACCATCTTAAATAAACTATGTTTCAAAAAAAATGGTATGTCGACTCACAATCACATTATGGTCTTCTAAAAGATAGAAATAATATCCTAACGACTCTTTAGGATATCCAATGAACCAAGCTCTAAAGGACCAAGATTCTAACTTATCTATCTGCTGTCTCTTGACATGAGTCGGACAACTCCAAATTCTAAGATGACTCAGACTTAGTTTCTTACCATGCCATACCTCATACAGTATGGTAGAAATAATTTTAGAAGGAATCCTATTCAGTAAATTTGTAGCAGTCATTAGACTATATCCTCAAAGAAACTTAGGAAGATCCATGAAGCTCATCATGGATTGAACCATATCTAATAAGGTTTGATTTCTCCATTCTGAAATTCCATTGAGTTAAGGCATTTTAGGTGAAGTCCATTATATGACTATGCCATTAACTTTGAGATAGTTCAAAAATTTTTGACTAAGATATTCACCTTCTCGATCTGATCAAAGAATCTTAATGGATTTTTTTGTTTATTTTTCTACTTGGAGTCTAAATTTCTTGAACTTTTCAAAAGCTTCAGACTTATGTCGCATCAAATACACATATCTGTGCCATGATAAACATTGGTAAAGATGATGAAGTAGATATAATTATCTCTGGCCAGCACATCAAATGGGCTGCACACATCTATGTGTACTAAGGCAAGTAGATCTGTGGCCTTTTTCCTATATCCTACGAAAGAAAGCTTAGTCATTTTGCCATAAAGGCATGATTCATAAATCAGATATGACTCAAAAGTCAATGAACTCAATAGCCTAGATTTTTCTAATTTGTTATCCTATTTTTTGCTATATGATCTAGCCTAAGGTGCCAAAGATACCTATCTTTTAGACTACTTTTAGATCTCTTTAATTCTATGGCATTCATGTTTTGCTCGATATTGAAAATAGAAACATCAATATGTAGTTAGTAGAGATCATTAATAAGAAAATCACTTATAATTTTATTTTTTTATAAAGAATATTACAATGGTCCTTAAGTAAATTAATTACATAGCCTTTCTGTGCTAAACATGAAATAGAAATCAAATTCATGCTTACTGCAAGCATATAAAAATAGTCCCTAAGTACTAAATCTAATCTTGACAGTAGTCAAAGAGGGTAGATTTCCACAGTCATAGCAACAACTCTTGCTCCGTTCCCAATACACAGGATCATCTCACCATCCCTCAACCTCCTACTCTTCTCAAGATCCTGCATAGAAGTGCATAAGTGAGCACTCAAACTAGAGTCAAGCATCCAACTAGATGCAGAAGAAATCATTAGATTAGATTCAATAATGAGCATACCTCTAGAAGGACCTGCTTCCTTCTTATTCTTTAGGCTGGCCAGGTATAGAGGGCAGTTCCACTTCTAGTGGCCATCAGTGTTGCAATGAAAATATTTTTTCTCTACTTTCAATGATCGTCAGTATTGCAATGAAAATATTTTTCCTTGTCGGCAGCTTTCTTCTTCGACTCTGCCTTCTTCTTCTTTCCACCTTTCATCTTCTGCTTCTTCATGATCTTCTTCTTTTTTTCAAAAGACTTTCTCTTGGAAGAAGTTCGCTCCATAGTAAGTACTGAGCCTTGAGAACCTTTCATGAAAAGCTCAACAGTAATCAGTATGTTCATAAGCTCAGTCAAGATATTTTGTAGTTTATGCATATAATAGTTTATGATAAACTATCCATACGCATCAGTCAAGGACTGTAGAATTATATAAATCTGTAAATCCTAATCTAACTTGACATCAAGCTTCTCAAGCTCCTCTAAGTCTTTGATCATCATCAGACAATAATCTTGGACTAACTGTCCATCATGCATCTGAGCCTTAAAAATTCTCTTAGTGACTTGATATTTGGCTACGTGACTCTACTCACCAAACAACTCTTGTAGGTGAGCCAACATTTGATGGCTAGTCTTTGTCTTCATGTTGATGCTGGAGCTCATCAGACATCGAGCCCAACATGTAATACCAGGCTTTATTATCTTCATCCATCCACTTTTCTAGAGATGCTTTCTACTCAGCAGATGGATGGACTGGTAAGTGGGAGGATCCTGTCCAATACATGAGTCAACTTCTTAGAATCTAAAATAATTTTAAAGTTTCAGAGCCAATCCTTGTAGTTGGGTCCGATCAGTCTATAGGTGTCTAGGATATGGGATAGTGTATTGGACTCAGATAATTTTCTATAGAGAGTCAAAATTTTTAGTTAGATTTTATAATTAGACTTAATCAATTTATTTAAAAATTTTATTTTTAAATAAATTAGGCTTTTACTATTTACTCAAATTTCTATACTTTCTTGGCAAAGATGCAAAAATCTTCGTGATCAATTGATTTCTAGTGGATGGTGCAGTCCCATGACTGGCTCACCACCTCACCTAATAATTATTAATGATGGATCAATCGATGAGTGAACAACTCTTATCCAACGATACTCTAATCATGGTACATCCAAACTTGGTCTCTAATTCATGAAGCCACCATGCTCGAAATATTGCTCCACTCCTTAGTTAAGTCAGACCCACCATTTGCATAAATTAAATTTCTAATTGGATCTCTCACCATATCCAAAATATTGAGCCCAACCCATCCTCCAACCCATAGCATCCAATGCCTAATAGACATGGTTACGTCTTCTTGATGTAACTAAATCACTATAACCAGTCGAGAACAATCAACCCCGAGAAGGGCCCGCACATCTACAATGGTGGAAGATCTATGACTTAATATTTTCTTAGAAAGATTTGATTTAGAACTTTTTAAACTTGACTTGACTTAGTCATAATAATTATGACTAACCTAGTAGCATGGGTTAGCTCGAATTATTAGCCACCTCTAATCAGAACTGGGTCGACATAAATGACCAAATAAGTGAGACTAGCGGAAGGGATATACCATTAACTCGACAAGAATGCATTTAGGTTGAGTAGCTACCAATTAAAAATCAGTCGATCATATCTGTTAAATTTATCTTAGATACCAAATTATCAAATTAGAACCAATCAGATTAGCCTGAAATTCAGGCTCAAACTACGAAGCTAAATTAGGTCTTGACTTAGTCAACCACATGTGAATATGAGTCGAGCTTAATCTAGACTTAATCCTATTAGTCTGGTCAATTCTAAGCACTCTTGATCCCACCTAATTAACTCTTGATTCAGTTTGATCAACCGCTAGACCTAATTGAGCTACCCAGATCTGAACCTAATTTTATGAAGGTGTCTTAGATCTAAAAATTTATAATTTTTAGATCTAATTGATTTCATAATCTTAATTCTTAATTAAGTTTGGATTCATAAATAAAATATATATTAAAATCCTAGAGTTTCAAGATCTAGAATTTTATAGAAAAATAAGTTCTAGTTTTTGATTAAGGATGAACGCGCAGCACCCCTACACACTATAAGAATATTCTATCGAATGGAAGGAGAGAATTTTTAAATCCTACTTTATTCTTATGACTAGACGGTCAAGGAGAATGCCTTAATCAAAAATATATTTTTGACTACAAAATAAGTTAGATCTAAATCATATATCGCATATACAATTAATGATCTAACCTATACATGCCTTGCATACATCTCATGTATCAAAACTTAATTAAACATGCATATTTTTAGATCTAATATATCACATATAATATCTAAAAAATAAAATTTAAATTGATCACATCAAAATAAAACTATTCTAGAAAGTTTATAAAACTATTCTACAACTTGTCTAAGCATGCATCTTTCATATCTCAAATGAATAAATTAAAAATTAAAAATTATATTTTTTTCTATTTTTTAAATTTGATTATAATATTTATAATATTAAAAAAATAAATAAAATATATCTAAAATTATATTTAATCAAATTAAAAATATGATTATACTAGACTACACATAGAACTATTCTATACCTAGTCTAGTCATACATCTCATACACTATAGATCTAAATCATTTAATTTTTAATTCTTTAATTTTAAAACTAATCACATATGATGTGATATCTAAATTTTTTTAATATTAAATTATAAAAAAAAAAAAAATTAGATCTAAAATAAATCTAAAGAACTGCTAACGCAGCTCTAATACCAGTTGAAGAAAAATCTTTATTTTCCACCACATGATCATCCAGATCTGATCAGATCTAGGATGGATTTTTTAAAAAAAAATTTAAATAATCTGATTAGATCTAAGAGTTCTCAGATTTAATCATGATTATCTAATATTAAAAATAAAAAATAAAATAAAATAAAAAAAATAACCATTATTACCTGATTAGGATAATTCGATTATCCTGATGATGATCCTGACGCTCCTGAGATTCTGGATCGAGCCATGTACATGCCTGACCTCTACTAGAGTTTACTCAAGCAAGATCTATAGGTCTTCTCCTTCTGAATCAATACTTTAAAGATCAGATCTAGATCTAATCTAAATCTTCTTCAAAATTGTTTTTGAAGAAGCAGCAGTCATCTCTCGAAATAGTGCTGCCTTGTTCCTGATCTGAATGCCAATCTTCCTTGGATTTTTGCTAGATTTGTGCCCAACTCCTTGGGCATGGAGAGGGAAGAGAGAGGATTAGAGGATGGCATGAAGGATATGAGGGGTAGCCTTGGGGCATAGTGGTGGATGGGCGCAGCAAAAGAACCCTAGGTGCAGACGGGGTTTAAATAGACTCTACTACGCAATGCAGTGCCACATCATCCCGATCAATGAGAGACCTTTGATCAATCAGATCTAAATCTAATTGATGGAATGATGTCATTTGATCATATTAGATAAGAGACCCCTTAAAGTCTCCTGATGTTGGTGCCAACACTGGATAAGCCCAATGAAATTGGCACGCAATAGTTTAAGGCTATCAA
Source organism: Cocos nucifera (assembly GCA_006176705.1). Taxonomy (NCBI): domain Eukaryota; kingdom Viridiplantae; phylum Streptophyta; class Magnoliopsida; order Arecales; family Arecaceae; genus Cocos; species Cocos nucifera. The sequence continues at coordinate 1,871,225 of QRFJ01000194.1, forward strand.
GCAACTTTGGAGTCCCATCTGTATGGGACTCTTCTCTTTTCCCCAAGTGTGCATGCCAACTAAGGGCGTGTGTACATTCTTATGCATGAAATCCAAGGGGGCGTGCACCTCAAAGAGATATCCAAAGGGGTTGCATGCCCCTGCCCTTTCTTTCCTGCATTGGGACATCTCATGTCTGGGCAGTGTCAGAAAATGGAAAGTGGTGATAGGAATTAGTAGGTATTATCTTATTTCAATTTGATAGATTAAGACAATCTTTTACTGATCTAGATAAGTTCTAGTCAATTAAAGACAAACCCATATAGGATTCTCTGATGAGTCCAAATCAATTTGGCTCAGTCGAAATGAACCAAAAAGACTATAAAAGAAGAAAGTTAGGCTTAATCGTGTGCTAACATGATTTTCTTGAACCTAATTGGATCTAATCTAAATCAATTGAACTAGATCAGTCTAATTGATGACATCCAAATTCAAACCCTTATTTGTGTGATCCAATTAGGTTTAGTTCTATATGGTAATGAGATATATCGCGATCTCCATCATCGACATCATCGAAATACCTTTCGATGGACCAAAATTTTTTCTATTCATACAATTAGAATGATCGATCATCAAGATCATTCTAATTGCTCCCAAAATCCATTAGTGACACCGAGCAATATATGATGGCAAGCCATTAGAACTGAAAGCGAACCTCTCGATGTAGCTATCTGTATGATTGGATACTTCTATCTTGAGCTCCGATAGGATTAGGGTTAAAGTGAACTCGTCAAATCCAATATCCATCATATGAATTAATCATTCGATTTGAGTCCGATGTAAAATCCTAATAGAAACTCTTTCTATCATCTTCACACTACCATGGCCATGGGCTTATGGACTTAATCTCATGATTATCATAGGGCTACTCCTCATTTATCAAGATAGATAGATCCCCTATTGGTGCAATCCAATTTCTACAATGAACATGCTATAGCCAACATACACCTCAGGATTCTGAATGGCTAGGAGATCGAGTTATGGTGTAGTAACACCCTCAAGATAAATTATCAATGCACCTTAGGCCAAAGAACTAGACATACCACTGCAGCATCGAGCCAGTCATTGACGAGAAGGTAGACTCTCTTATGACTGCTCGAGATGGTCATGCTCAGTGCCCTTGTTCTCTAATAAATATCTATACTTTTGCTCTAATATCTCCACACCATAAACTTAAGATTCATCTATCCTAACAAAGGGATTGTACATCAACCTTTCGGATTGATCACCATCCTCATGATGATCCTACGGTTGGGAGCAGTTTATGTGTTAACTATGAAAATTCATGTCTTAAATTTTTAACTTTTGAAAATATAAATTATCATTACCATTAACTCAATGAATGTATCACAGACACTTTAAACACATATTATGATAGAAAATAATCTTTTTATTTATTTATAATTAAAATTATTAAATTACCCTTGGAAGTGTATTATAAGTGTTAGCCAATCTTGCTTCTAGGGCACACATCTAACACTAATTGATAATGAAAGCTCTGCTAATATCTTATTTTATGATGCTTTCTCAAAAATGCTCTTACTTAATAGTCGATTAGTACTAATGAATTATCTATTGGTAGGCTTCACTAGCGATGCTGTGCCAGTTGAAGGAGTAATTACTTTACCTATGGTTGTAGGATAATACCCAATGCAGTCCAAGGCATAGGTTGATTTTTTGGTGGTAAGAACTTCTTTCACTTACAATGCTATTTTTGGCCGGCTTGGTGTAAATGCACTTTGGATGGTTGTATCGACTTACTACTTGAAAATGAAGATCCCAGCAAATAGCAGGATTGGAGAAGTCAGAGGAGATCAGGTCCTGGCCAAATGCTGCTATATAATTGCCTTGTAGGGGGAAGGTCAGCCAGATCCTTGTCCAGTAGATGGACTTAATGCCCACGATGATCTTACTGAAGAACGGGGCGAACCTATGGAATACCTCTTTTCAATCCCATTAAATGATGGAAAGGAGGATCATACTGCCTAGATCGGCTCCAATTTGAAAGAAGAAGTCAAAGAGCAGCTCGTAACCTTCTTGCAAAAAAATGTGGATGTTTTTGCTTAGATCCCAACTGACATACCCAAAATCGATACTAAAGTTATGGAACATCGTCTGGCTGTTGATCCCAAATATCGACCAGTGAAAGAAAAAATATGCAGCTATGTCCCGAAGAGACTGAAGGCAATTATAAAAGAAGTTGACAAGCTCTTTAAGATCGGATTCATCCAAGAAGTCTCTTATCCGAATTGGATTTCTAATATAGTCCTCATCAAAAAAGCAAATGGCAAATAAAGAATGTGTATTGACTTCAAGAAGTTGAATAAAGCCTGCCTAAAAGATAGCTATCTCCTGCCCAAAATCAATCAACTGGTGGATGCGACTTCGGGCCATGAACTTCTCACTTTTATGGATGCCTTCTTCGGCTACAACCAAATCTAGATGGCATCAGAAGATGAGGAAAAACCTACTTTTATTACTGATCATGGTCTTTATTGTTATAGGATTATGCTCTTTGGGCTCAAAAATATAGGTGCGACGTGAATAAAATTTTTAAGAAGCAGATCGGCCATAACAAGGAGGTCCATGTAGATGACATGTTTGTCAAGAGTTGTTCTTCAATAAATCATATTACCAATCTTGAAAAAATCTACAGTATCCTCTAAAAGTATAAGATGAAATTGAATCCAACAAAGTGTGCCTTCGAAGTGACCTTGAGAAAATTTCTAGGGTTCATGGTGTCGAGGCACAAAATTGAAGCAAATTTGGAGAAGATCCAAGCCATTCAAGAGATGATCATCCTAAAGTCAATAAAAGAAGTTCAGCATCTAACAGAAAAAATGGCAGCATTGAATTGCTTTATTTTGAAGTCGGCCGAGTGATGTATGCCCTTCTTTCAAGTTCTCAAAAAACCAAAAAACTTCTGCTGGACTGCTAAATGTCAATAAGCATTTGAAGAACCTAAGAGCTACCTTGACTCACCTCCTCTATTAGCCAAATCCAAGCCTAGAGAAGGATTATTTTTGTACCAGACGGTCTCAACAGCCATCCTTGCAGCAGTCTTAGTCAAAGAATGGGTGAAAGTGCAACAGCCAATCTACTATATAAGCCGAGTTCTAAGAGATGCTGAGATCAGGTATACTAAGTTAGAAAAACTAACTTATGCTCTGCTGATTGTAGCTCGAAGGCTCCAACCATATTTTCAAAGATATACTATAACTCTCCTCATTGATCAACCAATCAAGGTAGTTCTTCATCAAACAAATGCCTCTAAAAGAATAGCAAAATGGGCAATCGAGCTTACTGAGTTTGACATCAATTTTCAACCTCGGCCATCCATCAAAGCTCAAATATTGATAGATTTTATAGTAGAATACACTATTTTGGATGCAGCCAAACTTGAACAAAAAGAAGTTAGTATTCCATGGCTGTAGTCAAACTCTCTTGAAGAAAGGGCAGACCTCCTTGAAGATTTTTGGGCCCTGTATGTGGATGGCTCATCCAATGCTTCTAGTGCAGGAGTAGATTTGATCTTGGTTAATCCCAAGGGAATCATCATCGAATACGCACTGCATTTTGAGTTTTCTATAATAAATAATGGGGTTGAATACGAAGCACTAATGCAGGATTGAAAATAGCCAAGGAGGTGGAAGCAGATCGACTCCAAGTTTATAGTGACTTCTAATTGGTGGTAGGATAAGTTAGTGGTAATTATGAAACTCGAGAGGAAAGCATGGTAAAATATCTTTAAAAAGTGGTAAATCTCACTCCTACCTTCAGCAATTTTGACATCAAGCAAATTTCGAAAGCAGAAAATGTCAAGGCTGACCTTCTCTCAAAGTTAGCCACACTAGCCCCAAATGAATTACCAAGAAAAGTTTTCTTTGAAGTTCTAAAATGCCCAAGTTCGGAGGAACCCCAAGTTGTAATGCAAGTTGACCTCGAGCTAGCTGGATTGATCCATTTGTCACTTATCTCAGAGATGGCATTCTTCCTTGAGATGTAAAAGAAGCTCGAAAACTAAGAAATCAAGCTGTCCGATATATTCTGTATGAGGATAAGTTGTATAAAAGGTTGTATTCCTTGCCATTCTTAAAAAGTCTCCAACCTTCTGAAGCCAATTTTGCATTAAGAAAGGTGCATGAAGGAATATGTGGAAATCACCTAAGGGCCCGATCTCTATCTCATAAATTGCTTCAGCAGGGCTACTATTGGCCGATGATGTACCAAGACTCTATGAAGTACAGAAAATGTGACCAATGTTAAAGAAATATAAGTATTCAAAGATAATCAGTCTCTAAGCTTACTCCCTTGAGCGCCACATGGCCATTTGTATAGTGGAGGATGGACATACTCAGGCTCTTTTTTATGGCATCTGGACAATGGAAGTTTCTCTTAGTGGCACTTGATTATTTTACCAAATAGATCAAAGCCAAACCTCTAGCAAAAATTATTGAAGTTAAAGTACAGGACTTCATCTAGAAGTTAATAGTTTGTAGACTTAGTCTACCTCAAACTCTTATAATTGATAATGGACACCAATTTGCAGTGACAAAATTTGCCAAGTTTTGTGAAGACTTGAACATCTCTTATAATTTCATATCAGTGGCTCATCCACAGAAAAATGGAGAGGCCGAAGTGATCAATAGGACTTTATTACAAGGTATAAAGGCAAGGCTTAAAAGAACAAAGGGGACTTGGGTAGACAAACTCTATCATGTACTCTAGACGTACTGAACTACTCAAATATTGCCGATTGGAGAGACACCATTTGCTTTAGCCTTTGAAATTGAAGCGGTCATCCCAATTGAGCTCAAACTTCCATCAGCATAAGTCGTGGCATTCAATGAATAGAGAAACTCACAGAATCTTAGAGCCAACCTGAACTTGTTAGAAGAAAAATGAGAAAAAGTTCAAGTTCGGATGGTAGTCTATAAGCAAAAAATAGCTAGCTACTATAATTCCAGAATTAAAAGCAAAGCATTCAAAGTGGGGGACTTAGTGCTTCGATGGGTGGCTATCTCACAATCTCAAAATCAAGAAAAACTCACCCTGAATTAGGAAGGCCCTTATGAAATTAAGAAAGTTGTCTGGCCCAGAACTTACTATTTGAAAAAACTTAAAGAAGCTAATCTCCTATAACCCTGGAACTTGGAGAATTTATGAATGTACTATCAATGATTACATCTCAATGAATTTTTTTTGCTTTAACATCTTTATCCTTGGTGCAAGGCTGTGATGATAGAAAATAACCGTGTTATGAATAGAAGGAGAATCTCGTCCTGACATGGGTGAAGACCTCCGATTATGTAAGATAGAAAAAGGAGAGAGGCCCTTACAACGGTCCTTTTGTGCCCTAATGATCTTGTTAGGGATAGGAGGAAGATCTCATCCTAATAAGGATAAAGGTCAGTCATGTCAGAAATAGGAGGAGAACCTCATCCTGACATAGGTGAAGACTTTCAATTATCTAAGATAGGAGGAGGAAAGAGGTCCTTACAACGGCCCTTTTATATCCTAATAATCTTATTAGGGATAGAAAGAAGACCTCATCCTAACAAGGATAAAGGCTAACCTTGTCAGAAATAGGAGAACCTCATCTTGATATAGGTGAGACCTCCAGTTATCTAAGATAGGAGGAGGGAAGAGGCCCTTACAGCAGTCCTTTTATGTCCCAATGATCTTGTTAGGAATAGAAAGAAGTGTTAGATATGTGTGCCCTAGAAGCTAAAATTGGTTGACACTTGTAATACACTTCTAGGGGCAAAATTATAATTTTAATTATAAATAATAAAATAGATTATTTTTTATCATATATATGTATTTAGTGTCTGTGATACATCCCTTGAGTTAATGATAATGATAATTTTTATTTTCAAGAGTTGAAAATTTAAGACAAGAATTTTCATTATTAACTCATAAAATGCTCATGATCGTAGGATCATCATGAGGATGGTGATTGATCCAGAAGATTAGTGTATAATTGCTTCTTTATAGTAGAAGAGTCTTGAGTCTACAATATAGAGACATCGAAGTGAGAGTATAGGTACTCGTTAGAGAATGAGGACACTGAGCGTGACCACCTCGAATAGTCATAAGGAAGTCTACATTCTCATCGATGACTGACTCAAAGCTGCAGTGGTGTGTCTGATTCTTTAACCTAAGGTGCATTGACAGTTTATCTTGAGGGTGTTATAGTTTGACTACATCATGACTCAGTCTCCTAGCCATTTGAAATCCTGAGGTGTATGTTGGATATAGCATGTTCATTGTAGGAATTGGATTGCACCAAGATGGAATCTATCTATCTTGGTGGATGAGAAGCAGCCCTATGATGATCATGAGAATCAAGTCCACAAGCCCATGGCCATGGTAGAGAGTGAAATAATAGAAAGAGTTTCTATTAAGATTTTCACATCAGACTTGAATCAAATGATTAAATCATGTGATAGAAATTAGGGTTTGACGAGTTCACCTTAACCCTAAACTAATCAAGGCTCAAGATAGAAGAACTTAATCACACAAGTAGCTACACCGAGAGGTTCATTTTTAGTTTTGATGGATTGCCACCATATACTGCTAGGTATCATTGATGGATTTTGGCAGCAATTAGAATGATTTAGATGATCGATTATTTCAGTTGTCTGAATCAGAAGAGTTTTGATCCATCAAAAGGAGTTTCGATAATGTTGATGATGGAGATCATGACATATCCCATTACTATATAGAACTGAATCTAACTGGATCACACAAACAAGAATTTGGATCTAAATATCATCAATTGGACTAACCCAATTTAATTAATTTGAATTAGATTCAATTAGTTCAAGAAAATCGTGCTAACACACGATTGAGCCTAACATTCTCCTTTTTCTATCATTATAAGTTATCTCGACTGAGCCAAATATATTTATGCTCACTTAGGTATCTATACCTGATCTGACTAGAGCTTGTCCAGGTCAAAAAAGAATTATCTTAATTTATGAGATAAGTTTAAGACAACACCTATCATTTTCCGTTATCTACTAATTCTTGTCCTTTGACTTTGGTCAAATATTGACCTTTGATCCTTGGACATCTGCCCATATATCATATACTTATTGGAGAGCAGATAGGGGCTCGTCCCCTCACTAAAATTTGAAAAGAAGGGGGCACATGCCTAGGATGGCATGCACCCATGGATAGGGATGCCTGCAGTCCCATACAGATGGGACTCCAGGTTGCTTCATAGATTCAAACTAGGTGACCCTTACCTATAGACTTTGACCAATCTTAGACACCATCTAAGGATGAATCTATGGGGCTCTCATCTAATTGGATCAGGTGATGTCATCCCACCAATCAGATTTAGATCTGATTGCATGAAGTAATGTGATTGGTCGGGATGATGCAACACTGCATGGCGCAGTAGGATCTATAAATAAACCCTATCTGTGCCCAACTTTCTATGAGTTCCTCTTAGCCCAGCCCCAAGGTTGCCTCTCTCCCTCCTCCATGCCATCTTTTGATCATTTCTCTCCTCTCCACGCCCAAGAAAGTTGGGCCTTCAGATTAGTACGATTCAAGCAAGAAAAGGCTGACGAGAAAAGAAGAAAGCAGCACTGCTGTGGAGACGACAGTAGATCTTCGAAAGAAATTTCGAAGATCCTCCAAATCAGATTCAGATTTAATTTTTAGAGATATGATAAAGAAGAAAAAAATCTCCAGATTCAACCTGAGTGGATATCGATAGAGGCCAGGCGCTTGCGTGGCTAGATCCAGAATCTCAGGCTATCAGTAGATCATCAATGGATAATCGGATTATCCATATCAAGATAAAACTAATTTAGATTTAATTTAATTTATTTTTTTATTTATCAAATTATAAAATTATATCTAAAAAATATTAGATCTGATTTGGATCTAAGAAAAAATTTTTGAAATATGCCTCTTGATCCAATCAGATTTGAACGAACCTGATCCGAAAAATCTAATTTTCTCCTTCAATTGGTATCAAAGTCAGGTTGCATTAATATTTATTTAGATCTGATTTAATCTAATAAATTAGTAATTTTAGATATCATATGAGATATGATTAGATCTAAAATTAAAAAATTAGAAAATTAAAATTAATTAATCTAGATCTAAATTGTATGAGATACATAACTAGACTAGGAGTAGAATTATTCTATGTGTAGTCTAGCATAATTATAATTTTTATTTGATTAAATATGATTTTGAGATCTACTTATTTATTATTTTTTGATATTATAAATATTATAATTAGATCTAAAAATAAAAAATAAATTAAATTTAATTTGTTCATATGAGGTATGATAGTTGCATGTTTAGACTAGTTGTAGAATATTTCTATAAAAGGGTTTAGATTAAATTTTATTTGATATGATCAAATTTAAATTTAATTTTTTAGATGATTATGAGATAATTTAGATCTAAAAAATATGCATAATATAATGTATACAGAACATATTTTAATTAGATCAATTTTCTTATATGAGATATATGCTTAGATCTAATTAGTTTTGTAGATTAGTTGTATTTTTTATTAAGGCATTCCCCTTGGCCGTTCGATCATATGAATAAAGTAGAGTTTAAAGACCCTCTCCTCCCATTCGATGGGGTGTTCTTATGATATGTAGGGATGTTGCGCGTTCATCCTTAATCAGAAATTAAAAACTTACTTTCTGCAAAATCCTAAATTCTGAAACCGTAGGATCTTATTTGCATGTTTTATTTATGAACCCTAAACTTAATTAAGAATTAAAATTATGAAACATATTAGATCTAAAATTGAGAATTTTCAGATCTAAGACATGTTCATAAAATTGGGTTCGAGCTTAGGTAGCTCAATTAGGTCTAGCGGTTGATCAAACCGAATCAAGAGTTGGTTAGATGGGATCAACAATGCTTAAATTGACCAGCCTAATAGGATTAAGTTTGGATCAAGATCGAGTCACGTGAGTGATCGATCAAGCTAAGACCTAATTAGGCTCAGTGGTTAGAGTCTGGATTGTAGGCTAACCTGATTGATTCTGGCTCAACAATTTGGTGTCTAAGGTAAATTTGGTAGATACGACCGACTGATTTTTAATTAGGAGCTACTCGACTCGAATGCATTCTTATCGAGTTAATAGCATATCCCTTCCACCGGTCTCACTTACCTGACCATGTTTATTGACTCAATTTTGATCTGAGGTGATCAATAATCAGAGCTAACCCATGCCACTAGGTTAGTCATAATGGTTATGACTATGTCAAGTCTAGTTTAATGAGACATAAATCAAATCTTCCCTAAGAAAAGATTAAGTCTAAGGTCTTCCACCATTGTAGATGTGCGGGCCCTTTTCGGGGTTGATTGTTCTCGACTGGTTATGTGGCTCAGTTGCACCAAAAAGATACAACCATGTTTATTAGGCATTGGATGCTACGAGCTGGAGGATGAATTGGGCTCAATATTCTGGATATAGTGAGAGACTCAATTAGGAATCCAATTTGTGCAAATGATGGGTCTGACTTAACTAAGGAGTGGATCAATATTTCAGACACGATGAGATTCATGAATTAGAGACCAAGTTTGGGTGCATCATGATTAGAGAATCATTGAACAAGAGTTGTTCACTCATTGGCTAACCCATCACCAATAACTATTAGGTGAGGTGATGAGTCAGTTGGTAGGACTGCACCACCCACTAGAAATCAGTAATCATGAAGATTTTTGCATCTTTACAGAGGAAGTGTAGGAATCCAAGAAAATAGTGGGAGCTAATTTGTTTAAAAATAAAATCTCTAAATAAATTGGTTAAGTCTTAATTATAATATCTAACTAGAAACTTTGACTCTCTACAGAAAAATGTTTGCATCCAACACACTAGCACGAATCCTGGACACCCATAGATTGATCGGACCAAATTATAAGGATTGGCTCCGAAACTTCAAAATTATTTTGGGTTCTAAGAAGTTAACTCATGTATTAGATTAGAATCCTTCCATCTTACCAGCTCATCCATCCATTGAGCAGAGAGCATCTTTAGATGAGTGGACAGACAATGATAATAAGGCCAGATACTACATGTTGGGCTCGATGTCTGATGAACTTCAGCGCCAACATGAAGCTATCAGGAATGCTTACCAAATGTTAGCTCACCTAAAAGAGATGTTTGGTGAACAAAGTCGCACAGCCAAGTATCAAGTCACTAAACGACTATTCAAGGCTAAGATGCATGATAGGCAGTCAGTCCAAGATCATTATCTGATGATGATCAAAAACTTGGAAGAGCTTGAGAAGCTTGGAGTGAGGTTGGACATGGATCTACAGAATGATATAATTCTGTAATCCTTGACTGATGCGTATGGATAGTTCATCATGAACTACCATATGCATAAATTTTAAAATTCTCTGGCCGAACTTATGAACATGCTAGTTACCGCTGAGCTTTCCATGAAAGATTCTAAAGGCTCAGTACTTGCTATGAAATGGACTTCTTCTAAGAGAAAGTCTTTTAGAAAGAAGAAGAAGTCTGTGAAAAAGCAAAAGATAGAAGGAGGAAAGAAGAAAAAGGCAGAGCTGAAGAAGAAGGCCGCTGACAAAGAAAAGTATTTTTATTGCAACAATAACGGCCACTAAAAGTGGAACTGTCCTACTTACCTGGCCACCCTAAAGAAAAAGAAGGTAGGTCCTTCTAGAGGTATGCTCGTTATTGAGTCTAACCTTACGATTTCTTCTGCATCTAGTTGGATGCTTGACTCTGATTTTAGTGCTCACTTATGCACTTCTATATAGGGTCTTGAGGATAGCAGGAGGCTAAGGGATGGTGAGATGATCTTGCACGTCGAAAATGGAGCAAGAGTTGCTATCATGGCCGTAGGAACATACCCTCTTCGACTATCATCTGGTTTAGACTTAGTATTAAAAGACTGTTATTATGTGCCTACAGCTAAGCAGGAATTTGATTTCTGTTTCTTGCTTAGCATTAGAAGGCTATGTAATTACCTTCTTTAAGGACCATTGTAACATTCTTTATGAAAGAAATAAAATTGCAAATGGTTTTCTTATTAATGGTCTTTATCAGCTACATATTGATGTACCTATTTTTAACTATCGAGCAAAACGTGAATGCCAAACGACCTAGGGATAGTCCAAAATGACAGATATCTATGGCACCTGAGATTAGGTCATATAGCAGAAGATAGGATCAACAAATTGGAGAAAAATGGGCTATTGAGTCCATTGACTTTCGAGTCATATCCAACTTGTGAATCTTGTCTTCAAGGCAAAATGACTAAACTCCCTTTTGTTAGGACATGGGGAAAGGGCCACAGATCTCCTTGCCCTAGTACATACTGATGTGTGCGGCCCATTTGATGTGCCGGCTAGAGGCAATTTTGTCTACTTCATTACCTTTACCGATGATCTGTCTAGGTATGGGTATGTGTATCTTATGAGACACAAGTCTGAAGCTTTTGAAAAGTTCAAAGAATTCAGACATGAAGTAGAAAAACAAACTGAAAAACCCATTAAGGTTCTTCGATCAGATCGAGGAGGTGAATACCTTAGCCGGAAAATTCCTAGACTATCTAAAGAAAAATGGCATAGTCTCTCAATGGACTCCACCAGGAACACCTCAACTCAACGGGGTTTCAGAATGGAGAAATCGGACTCTATTGGATATGGTTCGATCCATGATGAGCTTCACAGACCTCCCTGATTTTCTTTGGGGACACTCATTGTTAACTTCAATTCTATCTACTGAATAGGGTTCCCTCTAAAACCGTTCCTACCACACCGTATGAGATATGGCACGGTAAGAAACCAAGTCTGAGTCATCTCAGAATTTGGGGTTGTCCAGCTCATGTCAAAAGACAACAAGCGGACAAGTTAGAGTTTAGGTCCTTTAGAGCTCGATTCATAGGATATCCTAAAGAGTCATTAGGATACTATTTCTACATTCCAGAAGACCACAATGTGATTGTGAGTCGACATGCCATCTTTCTTGAAAAATAGTTTATTCAAGATAGCGGCATTGGAAAATAGATCAAGCTTGATGAGAAAGTCTCACAAGTGGAACGAGCTAAGGACCAATTGGAACCAAATCAGGTTGAGCCAATAAGAACACTACCTCCTCCACCTCGTAGATCGGAAAGAGTTTTCCCATCCCCCTGAAGAGATACTTAGGTATTATTTCAGAGGAAGTAGAGAAAATGTTCCTCGTAGGTAATGGTGCTCATGGTGATGATCCCAAAACCTACAACGAGGCGATATCAGATATCGACTCCGAGAAATGGCTAGAGGCAATGCAGTCAGAAATTGACTCGATGCACTCAAACCAAGTCTGGACCTTGGTAGATCCACCAGAAGGTATAGTACCTATTGGGTGTAAATGGATCTTCAAGAGAAAGATTGGTGCAGATGGGAAATGTGGAGACATTCAAGGCTAGACTAGTGGCAAAAGGTTATAGTCAACGCGAAGGCATTGACTATCAGGATACCTTTTCCCCAGTGGCTATGCTAAAATCCATCCGCACATTGCTTGCCGTTGCAGCCTATTTCGATTATGAAATATGGCAAATGGACGTGAAAACGGCATTCCTTAAATGGATATCTTGAGGAAGATATCTATATGGAACAGCCGCTAGGTTTCACATCCAGTGATACTGATCACAAGGTTTGCAAGCTGCAAAGGTCCATATATGGACTTAAGCAAGCATCTCGGAGCTGGAACACTCATTTCAATGATGTGATCAAAAAGTTTGGTTTCATCAAAAATGAAGAGGAACCATGTGTTTTCAAAAAGGTCAGTGGGAGCGCTGTTGTCTTCCTCGTATTGTACGTGGATGACATCCTCCTTATTGGGAATGATATTCCCATGTTGACCATCAGTCAAAATGTGGTTGTCCAAGGAATTCTCCATGAAAGACCTAGGTGAAGCATCCTTTATTCTAGGAATTAAGGTCTATAGGGATAGACCGAATAGGATGCTAGGACTTTCACAGAAGATGTACATAGAGGAAGTACTAAAGAGGTTTAGTATGGAAAACTCTAAGAGGGGATTAATACCCTTCAGACATGGTATTCATCTTTCCAAGAAGATGTGCCCTAGCACACCTGAGGAAATAGAACGCATGAGCAAGATCCCTTATGCTTCTGCAATAGGGAGCCTCATGTATGCCATGCTATGTACACGACCTGATATAGCCCATGCTGTGAGTGTCACAAGCAGATATCAGTCAAATCCAGGTGAAGAACACTGGACTTCTGTGAAATGTATCCTTAAGTACTTGAGAAGAACTAAGGATATGATGTTGGTCTTTGGTAATGGAGAACTCCAAGTCCAGGGATACACAGACTCGGATTTCATGTCCGATATAGATGATCGAAAGTCGACATCTGGCAGTCTGTTTGTGTGCAATGGTGGTGCTGTCAGCTGGAAGAGTTTCAAGCAAACAGTGATAGCAGATTCCACCATGGAAGCAGAATATATCGCTGCATCAGAAGGCTGCAAAGGAAGCATTCTGGTACAAAGAAGTTTGCTGCAGAAATCGGAGTAATGCCATCAGATGCCATTCCTCTATACTGCGACAATAATGGCGCCATAGCCCTTGCTAAGGAGCCGAGGTCTCATCAAAAATCCAAGCACATTGAGCGGTGATACCACCTCATCCATGATTACCTCGAGAAGGGTTACGTCGAGGTCAAGAGAGTCGACTCCGCAGATAATGTGGCAGACCCACTTACAAAGCCGTTGGGCCAGCAGAAGATCGAAGCCCACCTTGAGAAGATGGGACTTAGATTTATAGCCAATTGGCTTTAGGATCAAGTGGGAGTTTGTTAGATATATGTGCCCTAGAAGCCAGAATTGGCTGACACTTGTAATACACTTCTAGGGGCAAAATTATAATTTTGACTATAAATAATAAAATGGGATTATTTTCTATCACATATGTGTATTTAGTGTCTGTGATACATCCCTTGAGTTAATGGTAATGATAATTCATATTTTCAAGAGTTGAAAATTTAAGACATGAATTTTCATTATTAACTCATAAAATGCTCCTGACCGTAGGATCATCATGAGGATGGTGATTGATCCAGAAGGTTGGTGTACAATCGCTTCTCTTTAGTAGATGAGTCTTGAGTCTATGGTGTAGAGACACCGGAAGCGAGAGTACAGGTACTCGTTAGAGAATGAGGGCACTGAGCGTGACCACCTCGAGTAGTCATAAGGAAGTCTACCTTCTCGTCGATGAACTGGACTCGAAGCTGCAGTGGTGTGTCTGGTTCTTTGACCTGAGGTGCATCGATAGTTCACCTTGAGGGTGTTATAGTTTGACTACACCATAACTCGATCTCCTAGCCATTCGGAATCCTGAGGTGTATGTTGGCTATAGCATGTTCATTGTAGAAATTGGATTGCACCAAGATGGAATCTATCTACCTCGGTGGATGAGGAGCAAGCCCTATGATGATCATGAGAATCAAGTCCATAAGCCCATGGCCATGGCAGAGAGTGAAATAATAGAAAGAGTTTCTATTAAGGTTTTCACATCAGACTTGAATCGAATGATTAAATCATATGATAGAAATTAGGGTTTGACGAGTTCACCTTAACCCTAATCTGATCGGAGCTCAAGATAGAAGAACTTAATCACACAAGTAGCTGCACCGAGAGGTTCATTTTTAGTTTTGATGGGTTGCCACCATATACTGCTAGGTGTCACTGATGGATTTTGGGAGCAATTAGAATGATTTAGATGATCGATCATTCTAGTTGTCTGAATCAGAAGAGTTCTGATCCATCGAAAGGAGTTTCGATGATATCGATGATGGAGATCACGATATATCCCATTATCATATAGAACTGAACCTAACTAGATCACACAAATAAGGATTTGAATCTGGATATCATCAATTGGACTAACCCGGTTCAATTGATTTGAATTAAATTCAATTAGGTTCAAGAAAATCGTGCTAGCACATGATTGAGCCTAACATTCTCCTTTTTCTATCATTATAAGTTGTCTCGACTGAGCCAAATATGTTTGTGCTCACTCAGGTATCTATAACTAGTCTAACTAGAGCTTGTCCTGGTCAGAAAACCCCTCACTAAAATTTGGAAAGAAGGGGATGCATGCCTAGGATGGTGTGCGCCCATGGATAGAGATGCCTGGAGTCCCATACGGATGGGACTCCAGGTTGCTTCTTGGATTTAAACTAGGTGACCCTTACCTATAGACTTTAACCAGTCTTAGGCGCCATCTAAGGATGAATCTATGGGGCTCTCATCTAATTGGATCAGGTAATGTTATCCCATCAATCAGATTTAAATCTGATTGTATGAAGCAATGCGATTGGCTAGGATGATGCAGCACTGCATGGCGTAGTAGGGTCTATAAATAAATCCTATCTACGCCCAATATTTTATGAGTTTCTCTTAGCCCATGTCCCAAGGCTGCCTCTCTCCCTCCTCCATGCCATCTTCTGATCATCTCTCTCCTCTCCACACCTAAGAAAGTTGGGCCTTCAGATTAGTGCGATTCAAGTAAGAAAAGGCTGACGAGAAAGGAAGAAGGCAGCACTGCTGCAGAGACGACAACAGATCTTTAAAAGGAGTTTTGGATATCCTCTAAATTAGATCTAGATCTAATTTTTGGAGATGTGATAAAGAAGGAGAAGATCTTCAGATCCAGCCTGAGGGGATACTGGTAGAGACCAGATGCTTGCGTGGCTAGATCCAGAACCTCAGGCTATCAGCAGATCATCAACAGGTAATCAAATTACACATATCAAGGTAAAACTAATTTAAATTTAATTTAATTTAATTTTTTTATTTATCAGATCATAAAATTAGATCTGAAAAATGTCAAATCTAATTTGGATTTAAGAGAGAATTTTTGAAATATGCCTCTTGATCCAATCAGATTTGAACGAACCTAACCCAAGAAATCTGATTTTCTCCTTTAAAAAGATCTCATCCTAATAAGGATAAAGGCCAACCATGTCAGAAATAGGAGAAGAACCTCGTCTTGATATAGGTGAAGACCTCCGATTATCTAAAATAGGAGGGGAGAGGTCCTTACAATGGCCCTTTTATGCCCTAATGATCTTATTAGGGATAGGAGGAAGATCTCATCCTAACAAGGATAAGAGCCAACCATGTCAAGAATAGGAGGAGAACCTTATCCTGACATAGGTGAAGATCTTCAGTTATCTAAGATGGGAGGAGGGGAGAGATCCTTATAATGGCCCTTTTGTATCCCAATGATCTTGTTAGGAATAGGAGGAAAATCTTGTCCTAATAAGGATAAAGGCCAACCGTGTCAGGATAAGAGGAGAGCCTCGTCCTGACATAGGTGAAGACCTTCAATTATCTAAAATAGGAGGTGGAGAGAGACCCTTATAACGATCCTTTGGTACCCCAATGATCTTGTTAGGAATAGGAGGAAGACCTCATCCTAACAAAGATAAAAGCTACTTGCACGGTCGTAAAATGGAAGCAAGAGTTCTATCCATGGCCGTAAGAAACCATACCCTCTTCGACTATCATCTTGGTTTTAGACTTAGTATTAAAAAGACTGTTATTATGTGCCTACAGAAGCAGGAATTTGGATTTCTGTTTCTTGCCTTGCATAGAAGGCTATGTAATAGTTTTCTCTTAAAGACCATTATATATTTTTATGAAAAAATAAAATTGCAAGTTGTTTTTCTTATTAAAACGATCTTTATCAGTTATATGTTGAGTACTATTTTTCAATTTCGAGCAAAATATGATGCCTAATAAAATCAAAAACAGCTAGGATAGTTCCAGACAATAAAGTATCTTATGGACCTAAGAATAGGTCATATAGCAGAAGATAGGATTTTAACAAATTAAGAGAAAATTGAGTATTGAGTCATTGACTTTCAAATCATATCCAATTTGTTGAATCCTGTCTTCATGGCAAATGACTAAGCTCCTTTTTGTAGGACCATTGAAGAAAAAGGCTACGGATCTCTTTTGCCCTAGAACATACTGAATGATGCGGCCCATTTGATGTGCCGACTTAGAGGCAACTTTGTTCTACTTCATAATCTTTTATCGATGATTATCTAGGTATGGGTATGTATTTCTTATGAGACATAAGTCTGGAAGTTTTGAAAAATTCAAAGAATTCAGACATGAAGTATGAAAGCAAACTAAAAAATCATTAAGATTTCTCGATCAGATCGAGGGAGGTGAATACCTTAGTTCGAAAATTCCTGGGACTATCTTAAGAAAAAATGGTCTAATCTCTCAATGACCTCCACCTGTATTATTCTCAACCAATGAAGTTTCAGAACGAGGGAAAATTCGGATCCTATTAGATATGGTCCGATCCATGATGAGCTTCCACAGACCTCCCTAATTTTCTTTGAGATATTGTTTGTTAACTACTAATATACTTACTGCAATAGGTTTTCTAAAACATTCCTACCACACCGTATGAGATTTATGGCATGGGTAAAAATCAATGCTGAGTTCCATCTCAGAATTTGAGGTTGTCTGGCTCATTCAAAAAAGATAAACCAAGCAGATAAGTGACTTTAGATGTTCCCTTTTTAAAGGAAAAACTGTGACTTATAGATTTCCTAAAGAGTCATTTAGGATATTATTTCTACATTCCAAAAGATCACAATGTGTTGTATAAGTCGACTGCATTTTTTTTGAAAAATTAGTTTATTCAGTAGCGGCATTTGGAAAGCCAGATTAAGCTCGAAGAGAAGTTTCCAAGAGCAACGAAGCTAAGGACAAATGGAACTAATCAGGTTGAGCCAATTCATCACTACCTCCTCCACCTCATAGATCGAAAAGGATTTACCATCCCTTTTGAGAGATACTAGTTACTATTTTAGAGGATGTGGGAAATTTTCTCGTAGAAAATGGGGTTCATGGTAATGATCCCAAAACTATAACGAAGGGTGATATCGGATATCGAGGGGCTCCGAAAAATGGTTAGAGGCAATAAAGTCAGAAAGTTAACTTTGATGCACTCAACACCAAGTTTCTGAATCTGTGATCCCACCAGAGGTATGTACCTATTGGATAATAAATGGATCTATAAAAGAAAGATTTGGTGCAGAGGAAATATGGAGATATCAAGGCTAGATTTAGTGCAAAGGTTATAGTCAACGCGGAAGGCATGGACATCAGGATACCCTTTTCGCCAGTAGCCTATGCTTAAAAATTCATCCGCACATTGCTTGCTATTACAGCCTATTTCGATTTAAAAATATGACAAATGGACGTGAAAACAGCATTCTTAAATGGATCTGTTGAGGGAAGATATCTATATGAAATAGCTGCTAGGTTTCAACATTCCAGTGATGTGATTCACAAGGTTTCCAAGCTGCAAGGTCATTATATGGACTTAATCAGTTCTCGGAGTTTGGAAATACTCATTTTTAATGGATAGCTGATCAAATTATTTTATTTCATCAAAAATGAAGGAAGAACCATGTGTCTTTCAAAAGGTCAGTGAGAGCATTTGTTGTCTTCCTCGTATTGTAGTGGATGACATCCTCCTTTATGGGAATGATATTCCCATGTTGACCATTGTGTTTAAAATGGTGGTTATCTAAAGGAATTCTTCATGAAAGACCTAGGAGAAAGCATCCTTTATTCTAGGAATTAAGGTCTACAGAGATAGACCAAAGTAGGATGCTAGGACTTTCATAGAGATGTACATAGAGGATAGTGCTAAGAATATTTAGTATGAAAACTCTAAGGGGTAGTACCCTTCAGACATGGGCATCATGTCTTCCAAGAAGATGCGCCCGAGTCAAACTTGAGGAAATAGAATGCATGAGCAAGATCCCCTTGATGCTTAGCAATGGGGGAGCCTCATTATCCATGTTATGTAACACGATCGATATAGCCCATGCGTGTGTCACAATAGATATCGACGAATCCATTGAAAACATTGACTTCTGTGAAATGTATCCTAAGTACTTATGGAAGAAATAAAGGATATGTTACTGATCTTAGAAAGGAGAACTCTAAGTCTAGGGTATAGCCGACCTAACATGATCGGATATAGATGATCCGAAAGTTTCGGAACATTTTTTTTTTTTTTTCTGGAAGTCTATTGAGCAATGGTTGGGCTGTCAGTTGAAAAAATTTCAAGCAACAGGATAGCAGATTCCACCTGTAAGCAGAATACATCGCTACGTCAGAAGCTCTAACAGAAGCATTTTGGTACAAAAAGTTGCCGCAGAGACGAGAGTGATTCGCCATCAATGCCATTCTTCTATACTGCGACAATAATGATGCCAATAAGCCGCTTGCTAGGAGTCGAGGATTTCATCCAAAATCCAAGCACATCGAGCCGGTGATACCACCTCAACCATGATTACCTCGAGAAGGGTTACATCGAAAAGTTAGGAGAGATCGACTCCGCAGTACAATGTGGCAGACCCGCTTACAAAGCCGTTGCGCCTAGCAGAGATCCGAAGCCCATCTTTGAGAAGATTGGAAATTTAAATTTATAGCAATTGGTCTTTAGGCAAGTGGAGTTTGTTTAGATATGTGTGCCCCCCATAGAAGCCAGGAATTTGCTGACACTTGTAATACACTTCTAGGGGCAAAATTATAATTTTACTAATAAATAATAAAAATGATCATTTCTATCACATATGTGTATTTTAGTGTCTGTTGATACATCCCTTGAGTTAATGGGTAATGATAATTTTTATTAGACTAGTTGTAGAATATTTCTATAAAAGGGTTTAGATTAAATTTTATTTGATATGATCAAATTTAAATTTAATTTTTTAGATGATTATGAGAATAATTTAGATTTGAAAAACATGCATGATATGATGTATACAAAACATATTTTAATTAGATCAATTTTCTTATATGAGATATATGCTTAGATCTAATTAGTTTTGTAGATTAGTTGTATTTTTTATTAAGGCATTCCCCTTGGCCGTTCGATCATAAGAATAAAGTAGAGTTTAAAAGACCCTCTCCTCCCATTCGATGGGGTGTTCTTATGATATGTAGGGATGCTGCGCGTTCATCCTTAATCAGAAATTAAAAACTTACTTTCTGCAAAATCCTAAATTCTGAAACCGTAGGATCTTATTTGCATGTTTTATTTATGAACCCTAAACTTAATTAAGAATTAAAATTATGAAACATATTAGATCTAAAATTGAGAATTTTCAGATCTAAGACATGTTCATAAAATTGGGTTCGAGCTTAGGTAGCTCAATTAGGTCTAGCGGTTGATCAAACCGAATCAAGAGTTGGTTAGATGGGATCAACAATGCTTAAATTGACCAGCCTAATAGGATTAAGTTTGGATCAAGATCGAGTCACGTGAGTGATCGATCAAGCTAAGACCTAATTAGGCTCAGTGGTTAGAGTCCGGATTGTAGGCTAACCTGATTGATTCTGGCTCAACAATTTGGTGTCTAAGGTAAATTTGGTAGATACGACCGACTGATTTTTAATTAGGAGCTACTCGACTCGAATGCATTCTTATCGAGTTAATAGCATATCCCTTCCACCGGTCTCACTTACCTAACCATGTTTATTGACTCGATTTTGATCTGAGGTGATCAATAATCAGAGCTAACCTATACCACTAGGTTAGTCATAATGGTTATGACTATGTCAAGTCTAGTTTAATGAGACATAAATCAAATCTTCCCAAGAAAAGATTAAGTCTAAGGTCTTCCATCATTGTAGATGTGCGGGCCCTTTTCGGGGTTGATTGTTCTCGACTGGTTATGTGGCTCAGTTGCACCAAAAAGATACAACCATGTTTATTAGGCATTGGATGCTACGAGCTGGAGGATGAATTGGGCTCAATATTCTGGATATAGTGAGAGACTCAATTAGGAATCCAATTTGTGCAAATGATGGGTCTGACTTAACTAAGGAGTGGATCAATATTTCAGACACGATGAGATTCATGAATTAGAGACCAAGTTTAGGTGCATCATGATTAGAGAATCATTGAACAAGAGTTGTTCACTCATTGGCTAACCCATCACCAATAACTATTAGGTGAGGTGATGAGTCAGTTGGTAGGACTGCACCACCCACTAGAAATCAGTAATCATGAAGATTTTTGCATCTTTACAGAGGAAGTGTAGGAATCCAAGAAAATAGTGGGAGCTAATTTGTTTAAAAATAAAATCTCTAAATAAATTGGTTAAGTCTTAATTATAATATCTAACTAGAAACTTTGACTCTCTACAGAAAAATGTTTGCATCCAACACACTAGCACGAATCCTGGACACCCATAGATTGATCGGACCAAATTATAAGGATTGGCTCCGAAACTTCAAAATTATTTTGGGTTCTAAGAAGTTAACTCATGTATTAGATCAGGATCCTCCCATCTTACCAGCTCATCCATCCATTGAAGCAGAGAGCATCTTTAGATGAGTGGACAGACAATGATAATAAGGCCAGATACTACATGTTGGGCTCGATGTCTGATGAACTTCAGCGCCAACATGAAGCTATCAGGAATGCTTACCAAATGTTGGCTCACCTAAAAGAGATGTTTGGTGAACAAAGTCGCACAGCCAAGTATCAAGTCACTAAACGACTATTCAAGGCTAAGATGCATGATAGGACAGTCAGTCCAAGATCATTATCTGATGATGATCAAAAACTTGGAAGAGCTTGAGAAGCTTGGAGTGAGGTTGGACATGGATCTACAGAATGATATAATTCTGTAATCCTTGACTGATGCGTATGGGATAGTTCATCATGAACTACCATATGCATAAATTTTCAAAATTCTCTGGCCGAACTTATGAACATGCTAGTTACCGCTGAGCTTTCCATGAAAGGATTCTAAAGGCTCAGTACTTGCTATGAAATGGACTTCTTCTAAGAGAAAGTCTTTTAGAAAGAAGAAGAAGTCTGTGAAAAAGCAAAAGATGGAAGGAGGAAAGAAGAAAAAGGCAGAGCTGAAGAAGAAGGCCGCTGACAAAGAAAAGTATTTTTATTGCAACAATAACGGCCACTAAAAGTGGAACTGTCCTACTTACCTGGCCACCCTAAAGAAAAAGAAGGTAGGTCCTTCTAGAGGTATGCTCGTTATTGAGTCTAACCTTACGATTTCTTCTGCATCTAGTTGGATGCTTGACTCTGATTTTAGTGCTCACTTATGCACTTCTATATAGGGTCTTGAGGATAGCAGGAGGCTAAGGGATGGTGAGATGATCTTGCACGTCGAAAATGGAGCAAGAGTTGCTATCATGGCCGTAGGAACATACCCTCTTCGACTATCATCTGGTTTAGACTTAGTATTAAAAGACTGTTATTATGTGCCTACAGTAAGCAGGAATTTGATTTCTGTTTCTTGCCTTGCATTAGAAGGCTATGTAATTAGTTTTCTTAAAGACCATTATAATATTTTTTATGAAAAAATAAAATTGCAAGTTGTTTTCTTATTAACGATCTTTATCAGTTATATGTTGATGTATCTATTTTTAATTTCGAGCAAAATATGAATGCCATAAAATCAAAACGAGCTAGGGATAGTCCAGACAATAAGTATTTATGGCACCTAAGAATAGGTCATATAGCAGAAGATAGGATTAACAAATTAGAGAAAATTGGGCTATTGAGTCCATTGACTTTCAAATCATATCCAATTTGTGAATCCTGTCTTCATGGCAAAATGACTAAGCTCCTTTTTGTAGGACATGAGAAAAGGGTACGGATCTCTTTGCCCTAGAACATACTGATGTATGCGGCCCATTTGATGTGCCGACTAGAGGCAACTTTGTCTACTTCATAATCTTTATCGATGATTTATCTAGGTATGGGTATGTATTTCTTATGAGACATAAGTCTGAAGTTTTTGAAAAATTCAAAGAATTCAGACATGAAGTAGAAAAGCAAACTAAAAAATCCATTAAGATTCTTCGATCAGATCGAGGAGGTGAATACCTTAGTCGAAAATTCCTGGACTATCTTAAGAAAAATGGTCTAATCTCTCAATGGACTCCACCTGTATTATCTCAACTCAATGGAGTTTCAGAACGAAGGAATCGGATCCTATTAGATATGGTCCGATCCATGATGAGCTTCACAGACCTCCCTAATTTTCTTTGAGGATATTGTTTGTTAACTACTATATACTTACTGAATAGGATTTCTTCTAAAACCATTCCTACCACACCGTATGAGATATGGCATGGTAAAAAATCAAATCTGAGTCATCTCAGAATTTGAGGTTGTCTGGCTCATGTCAAAAGATAACAAGCAGATAAGTTAGACTTTAGATCCTTTAGAACTTGACTTATAGATTATCCTAAAGAGTCATTAGGATATTATTTCTACATTCCAAAAGATCACAATGTGATTGTAAGTCGACATGCTATTTTTTTTGAAAAATAGTTTATTCAAGATAGCGGCATTGGAAAGCAGATTAAGCTCGAAGAGAAAGTTTCACAAGAGCAACGAGCTAAGGACCAAATGGAACTAAATCAGGTTGAGCCAATTCATTCACTACCTCCTCCACCTCATAGATCGAAAAGGATTTCCCATCCCTTTGAGAGATACTTAGGTACTATTTTAGAGGATGTGGAGAAAATATTTCTCGTAGAAAATGGGGTTCATGGTGATGATCCCAAAACCTATAACGAGGTGATATCGGATATCGACTCCGAAAAATGGTTAGAGGCAATAAAGTCAGAAATTAACTTGATGCACTCAAACCAAGTCTGAATCTTGGTAGATCCACCAGAAGGTATGGTACCTATTGGATATAAATGGATCTATAAAAGAAAGATTGGTGCAGATGGAAATATGGAGATATTCAAGGCTAGATTAGTGGCAAAAGGTTATAGTCAACGCGAAGGCATTGACTATCAGGATACCTTTTCGCCAGTAGCTATGCTAAAATTCATCCGCACATTGCTTGCTATTACAGCCTATTTCGATTTTAAAATATGACAAATGGACGTGAAAACAGCATTCTTAAATGGATATCTTGAGGAAGATATCTATATGGAATAGCTGCTAGGTTTCACATCCAGTGATGATGATCACAAGGTTTCCAAGCTGCAAAGGTCCATATATGGACTTAATCAAGTATCTCGGAGTTGGAATACTCATTTTAATGATGTGATCAAATTATTTATTTCATCAAAAATGAGGAGGAGCCATGTGTCTTCAAAAAGGTCAGTGAGAGCATTGTTGTCTTCCTCGTATTGTATGTGGATGACATCCTCCTTATTGGGAATGATATTTCCCATGTTGACCATGGTTAAAATGTGGTTATCTAAAGAATTCTTCATGAAAGACCTAGGAGAAGCATCCTTTATTCTAGGAATTAAGGTCTACAGAGATAGACCAAATAGGATGCTAGGACTTTCATAGAAGATGTACATAGAGGAAGTGCTAAAGAAATTTAGTATGAAAAACTCTAAGAGGGGTTGAGTACCCTTCAGACATGGCATTCATCTTTCCAAGAAGATGCGCCCTAGCAAACTTGAGGAAATAGAATGCATGAGCAAGATCCCTTATGCTTTAGCAATAGGGAGCCTCATGTATGCCATGTTATGTACACGACCTGATATAGCCCATGCTGTGAGTGTCACGAGTAGATATCAGTCGAATCCAGGTGAAGAACATTGGACTTCTGTGAAATGTATCCTTAAGTACTTAAGAAGAACTAAGGATATGTTACTGATCTTTAGAAATGGAGAACTCTAAGTCTAGGGGTATACCGACTCAAACTTTATGTTCGATATAGATGATCGAAAGTCGACATCTGGAAGTCTATTTTTGTGCAATGGTGGAGCTGTCAGTTGAAAAAATTTCAAGCAGACAGTGATAGCAGATTCCACCATGGAAGCAGAATACATCGCTACGTCAGAAGCTACAAAGAAGGCATTTTGGTACAAAAAGTTTGCCGCAGAGATCGGAGTGATGCCATCAGATGCCATTCTTCTATACTGCGACAATAATGATGCCATAGCCCTTGCTAAGGAGTCGAGATTTCATCAAAAATCCAAGCACATCGAGCGGTGATACCACCTCAACCATGATTACCTCGAGAAGGGTTACATCGAAGTTAGGAGAGTCGACTCCGCAGACAATGTGGCAGACCCGCTTACAAAGCCGTTGGGCCAGCAGAAGATCGAAGCCCATCTTGAGAAGATGAAATTTAAATTTATAGCCAATTGGCTTTAGGTCAAGTGGGAGTTTGTTAGATATGTGTGCCCTAGAAGCCAGAATTGGCTGACACTTGTAATACACTTCTAGGGGCAAAATTATAATTTTGACTATAAATAATAAAATGGACATTTTCTATCACATATGTGTATTTAGTGTCTGTGATACATCCCTTGAGTTAATGGTAATGATAATTTTTATTTTCAAGAGTTAAAAATTTAAGACAAGAATTTTCATTATTAACTCATAAAATGCTCCTGATCGTAGGATCATCATGAGGATGGTGATTGATCCAGAAGGTTAGTATACAATTGCTTCTTTATAGTAGAAGAGTCTTGAGTCTATGGTGTAGAGACACCGAAGCAAGAGTACAGGTACTCGTTAGAGAATGAGGGCATTGAGCGTGACCACCTCGAGTAGTCATAAGAAAGTCTACCTTCTCGTCGATGACTGACTCGAAGCTACAGTGGTGTGTCTGGTTCTTTGACCTGAGGTGCATCGATAGTTCATGTTGAGGGTGTTATAGTTTGACTACATCATGACTCGATCTCCTAGCCATTCGAAATCCTGAGGTATATGTTGGCTATAGTATATTCATTGTAGAAATTGGATTGCACCAAGATGGAATCTATCTACCTCAGTGGATGAGGAGCAACCCTATGATGATCATGAAAATCAAGTCCACAAGCCCATGGCCATGGCAGAGAGTGAAATAATAGAAAGAGATTCTATTAAGGTTTTCACATCAGACTTGAATTAAATGATTAAATCATATGATAGAAATTAGGGTTTGACGAGTTCACCTTAACCCTAAACTGATCGGAGCTCAAGATAGAAGAACTTAATCACACAAGTAGCTGCACTGAGAGATTCATTTTTAGTTTTGATGGGATGCCACCATATACTGCTAGGTGTCACTGATGGATTTTGGGAGCAATTAGAATGATTTAGATGATCGATCATTCTAGTTGTCTGAATTAGAAGAGTTCTGATCTATCGAAAGGAGTTTCGATGATATCGATGATGGAGATCACGATATATCCCATTATCATATAGAACTGAACCTAACTAGATCACACAAATAAGGATTTGAATCTGGATATCATCAATTGGACTAACCCGGTTCAATTGATTTGAATTAAATTCAATTAGGTTCAAGAAAATCGTGCTAGCACATGATTGAGCCTAACATTCTCCTTTTTCTATCATTATAAGTTGTCTCGACTGAGCCAAATATGTTTGTGCTCACTCAGGTATCTATAACTAGTCTAACTAGAGCTTGTCCTGGTCAGAAAACCCCTCACTAAAATTTGGAAAGAAGGGGATGCATGCCTAGGATGGTGTGCGCCCATGGATAGAGATGCCTGGAGTCCCATACGGATGGGACTCCAGGTTGCTTCTTGGATTTAAACTAGGTGACCCTTACCTATAGACTTTAACCAGTCTTAGGCGCCATCTAAGGATGAATCTATGGGGCTCTCATCTAATTGGATCAGGTAATGTTATCCCATCAATCAGATTTAAATCTGATTGTATGAAGCAATGCGATTGGCTAGGATGATGCAGCACTGCATGGCGTAGTAGGGTCTATAAATAAATCCTATCTACGCCCAATATTTTATGAGTTTCTCTTAGCCCATGTCCCAAGGCTGCCTCTCTCCCTCCTCCATGCCATCTTCTGATCATCTCTCTCCTCTCCACACCTAAGAAAGTTGGGCCTTCAGATTAGTGCGATTCAAGTAAGAAAAGGCTGACGAGAAAGGAAGAAGGCAGCACTGCTGCAGAGACGACAACAGATCTTTAAAAGGAGTTTTGGATATCCTCTAAATTAGATCTAGATCTAATTTTTGGAGATGTGATAAAGAAGGAGAAGATCTTCAGATCCAGCCTGAGGGGATACTGGTAGAGACCAGATGCTTGCGTGGCTAGATCCAGAACCTCAGGCTATCAGCAGATCATCAACAGGTAATCAAATTACACATATCAAGGTAAAACTAATTTAAATTTAATTTAATTTAATTTTTTTATTTATCAGATCATAAAATTAGATCTGAAAAATGTCAAATCTAATTTGGATTTAAGAGAGAATTTTTGAAATATGCCTCTTGATCCAATCAGATTTGAACGAACCTAACCCAAGAAATCTGATTTTCTCCTTTAAAAAGATCTCATCCTAATAAGGATAAAGGCCAACCATGTCAGAAATAGGAGAAGAACCTCGTCTTGATATAGGTGAAGACCTCCGATTATCTAAAATAGGAGGGGAGAGGTCCTTACAATGGCCCTTTTATGCCCTAATGATCTTATTAGGGATAGGAGGAAGATCTCATCCTAACAAGGATAAGAGCCAACCATGTCAAGAATAGGAGGAGAACCTTATCCTGACATAGGTGAAGATCTTCAGTTATCTAAGATGGGAGGAGGGGAGAGATCCTTATAATGGCCCTTTTGTATCCCAATGATCTTGTTAGGAATAGGAGGAAAATCTTGTCCTAATAAGGATAAAGGCCAACCGTGTCAGGATAAGAGGAGAGCCTCGTCCTGACATAGGTGAAGACCTTCAATTATCTAAAATAGGAGGTGGAGAGAGACCCTTATAACGATCCTTTGGTACCCCAATGATCTTGTTAGGAATAGGAGGAAGACCTCATCCTAACAAAGATAAAAGCTAATCATGTCAAGAATAGAAGAAGAACCTCATCCTGACACAGATGAAGACCTTCAATTATCGAAGTTAGGAGGAGGGGAGAGGCCCTTACAATGGTCCTTTTGTGCCTCAATGATCTTGTTAGGGATAGGAGGAAGACCTCGTCCTAACAAAGATAAAGGCCAATTATGTCAGAAATAGGAGGAGAACCTCATCTTGACATGGATAAAGATATCCAGTTATCTAAGATAGGAGGAGTGGAGAGGCCCTTACAATGGTTCTTTTATGCCCTAATGACCTTGTTAGGAATAGGAGGAAGACCTCGTCCTAACAAGGGTAAAGGCCAATCATGTCTGGAATAGGAGGAGAATCTCATCTTGACATGGGTAAAGACCTCTGATTATCTAAGATGGGAGGAGGGGAGAGGTCCTTACAATGGCCCTTTTTGTGCCCCAATAACCTTACTAGGGACAGTAGGAAGATCTTATCCTAATAAAAATAAAGGCCAACCATGTCAAGAATAGGAGGAGAACCTTATCCTGACATGGATAAAGACCTTTGATTATTTGAGATAGGAGGAAGATATTTTGCCAATAGTCATTCTTTTGAAAGATGAAGTGAAGAAAATAGAAAAATCATCGAACATCAAACCCACGCAAAACAAGAAGAGAACTAAAGAAAACATCATTTCATTAAGGTCGAAGTTCATTACAAAATAAAAGTCCATAAAACCAATTACAAAAAAAAAGAGAGAAAAGGGAGATGAGTCCTATTCAGGGTCGGACTTTAGGCTTCCAACTCTAGCCATTGCAAGAGAGAGTTTCAGGCCTTCAACCTCCTCCTCAAGTCTCTATCAAGCTACCAAACTCTCCCTCAGCATCCTCTCCCACCTGCGTGACTTCTACTCCATCTCCCTCAGTCTCTTCCTTAGAACTGCAGATTTAGCTTCGGCATCCTTCATGATGTTCTTTTGGTACGTCTTAATTCATGAAGCTCAATTTTGTGTTTTTCATGCATGGTGGACAAGCTCTCTAAGATGCCTCTCAAAGAACGAATCTCTTATGATTCTTCGCTCGAACCGACTTGAGCTCTATTTGACAATTACTGCCGAAGTCTAGCAATCTCACCATCAGCCTTTCGGAATTTATGCTGAAGGTCGGCAACTTGACCACACCAACCTTGCCTATAATCATTATATGAGTCTTCGGCTGCTTGTAATAGGCCCTATAATTTAGAAAATCTTTTCGACCAATCCCAACTATACTCAGTCCGATTGGTGGACCATGCTGAACTCCCTTCGAGTATTCGGATCTTCTCCTATATGGCCTTCAGCTTGATTTTTATAGAGCTTGTCTTGGCGATCAAAGTCCAAGCTTTCTCATGGCTGAGCTTCTTCATTCATTTTAATTATTCAATTAAATAGCACTTGTTATTGATATAATTCATAGAATCCTTCTTGTGCACCTGTCGTAAGCGAGTAACCTCGATCGTCAACTCTAAACAACTTTTTCTTAATGTTTGAAGCTCATCTTCCATCTTTTCCAACTTCTTCTTTAAATGATGAACTTCTTTTTTTAGGTTTCTAACTATGGACCTCAGAGGAACACCCTGAGGTAGTAGCTTAGCCTCGGCTGGAGATGATGGGTCATAGCTTCGATCACTAGAAGGATTCTGAATGACACACATCACAGCACAAGTATAAAGAGAAGAAAAATATTTTTATTACTCAAAATAATTTGTATACATTATAAGAAAAAAAAATATAATTATCAAAAGTTTTCAACCTCGGACGGTGGGCAGCAATCGAGGTTGGTGCATTCTCCACGACATCAGGTTCGAGAGCAAATTCAGGAGCCACACCTGCAGGCTCGAGAACTTTGGGGATGGGTTCAGTGGTAGGGGAGGTGGAACTAGCATTGGGAGGATCCACTTCTTCATTAGGCTCATCTATTAGAAGGTCGAGGTCTATATCAGAAAAGTTTTTCGTAACCCTCTTCATGCAGATCTCGAATCTTTCCAGAAAAGCCTTCTTGGTGAAGGCAATCTTGATATCCTCCATAGCCTTGGAGGACTTGGAAACCTCGATAGCTCCTCCTCGGTGCTGACCTCCTCGTCAATCTTCTTTCTCTTCTCTTCTACAAGAGTCAGAGCCACCTTCAGCCCAGCCCCTGCTTCTTCTTCCTTCCGCAGCGCTTCCTGAAGGCACTCAATTTTCATAGATTGAACCTCCAAGGCCTTCTTTAAATAGTCAATCTCGGCCTGAACCTTCTCGATCTCTGCCCGAGCCTCCTGGGGGGCTCTAAAAGTGTCAACCTAGTAGAGATCCGCTACCTTCGAATGAGCGAACAAATAATGTCCCAATTGCAAAGTGAAGACCAGATCAGAACTTCAAAGGTGCATTCGATATTTAATCAAGTTTGAAAAAATTGGTTACCTCGAGGTAAGCAGCGAAGGACTCATCGAACCTCTCTGCATTCTTCGTTCAAATCATCTTGTCAACAATATGCGGGAGGATGCTGCCCTCCATCAGAGATTGGATGACCTCTTGATCATCCAAAGAATCCTGCCCCTAGTCGGAGCTGTCGCCGCTAGAATGCTCGACTTTTCTCTTGACCTTCTTAGCAATGGTATTTTTATCCTTCTTCTTCTTCTTCTTCATAACTTTTCCTTGTTCAGTAGGTGCAGGGGGAGCATCTTCATGGGGCAGGGTCAAGCTCGGTGCAGTCGTGATGATTTTTGGGCAAGCATGGCCTGGATCGGCACGATCGGGGTCGGCTCTTCGATGTGAGCTTTCTTTGATGGTTCCCCGATAGAACTGTCCTTCCTCTTGAGGGACTTAATCTCTTTGGATAGGCGATTTCATTCTTCCAAAGTCATCTTGATGATAAAAATAGTTAAAGTCAAAAGAAAGAACAAGATATAGTTGACTAGTTATGGGGCACTACCTACCAGATCCAGGGGTCTAAGATCGAGGTTGAACAAAGTCTGATTGTTTAGGAGTTTAGAGATCAAAGGAGCTTGATAGTTTTTTAGTTTATCAGTCGAGTCACGATCTTCTTTCTCTAATCCAGAAGCTCGATGGACCGAGTCCCTTATGTCCCCCCAAGAAGAAAGTCCCAACTCTAGAAAGGGGCACAAAATAAAGAAAATTATCTCCTTCTAGTTGTGAATGGAAGAAGGAGCGTCCTTAAGCAGTCTCTTCTTGTCAAACTGAGGAGAGACATACCATCAATTTTTAGCGGTGGGATGGTGTTTGAAAGTAAAAAAGTTATGAAATAAGAAGATGGTAGGTCAGACATGAACCATGACAAACCTAAATGAGTTCGGCACCATGGAAGCAAGGGAGATATTTAAGAACCTAAATAGAGCTTCTACAAAAGAAAAAAATTGATAACCTAAGTTCGGCTCGAAGGGCCTCAACATACAAACAAATGCAGCCTAGAGGAGGAGAGCAAGCTCGATCACTAGGACTAGAAAGTTCGATCTTGTATTTGAAAGGAATCCCAAACTAGATTCTAATTAAAGAGGTCTCTTCATGCTGAAGTTTACAAGGGATGGTGTCAGGGATGAATAGAGGTTGGGATGTTTCTATAGGTTCGGTGTCCTTATGGGATGGATCTATCAGGACCAGGTGGGATGAACTCTCGGAATAGGTTGACTAGGATTCTTTGACAGATATATGGATCAAACAAGGCTTCAAAAAATCTCAAAAATTAGGAAAAATAAGATGCAAAACTTTCTTGAAGAAATCGAACGGATGAAGACACAAAAGATGTAGGAATAATCAAGAGAAGGATTTCGAAACTAACCTAAATTGATTGGGAAGAGCGGAGAGATGGCGAGCATGATGGAAACTGAAGGGGAGGATGCCTGGGACCGATGAAAATGATGGAGGAGGTTGGAACTCTTGAGTAGGAGGAAGATGAAAACTAGAAAAGGAGGGAGAAGATCTCAGTCGAAATGAGGTCCTGGAGGAAGAAGATGAGCTTAAATATCCTGAAGAGCCCGAGGCAGTTATGATTACAAGTCTCTCCTGTCCAAGTCTTGATTGACACTTGTCCCACTCATTTGATTGTGGGATAGATCCTTAATTGTGCCGTACCTAGGGCAGAGCTTCGATGAGAGTTTTAACAAATTCTTTTTGGGTCACCATGTATTGAAGAAGCTTCAATGCCTGCATAGTAAATGCCAAAACTTTCCATTCAACGAGTGCAAAAAATCAGAAAAGAACTACGACAGTCGCCATTCTTTATACTTCCTTTCTTTGAACTTCAAACTTTGGAGTAGGGGGACTATTATTGGGGTTAAACCTACTCCTGCCAAAGTTCAGCTTTATATCTGGTCCCAGGATAATCCCAATATGGCCGATCTTCGATCAGCTAGCTAATCTTTTAGACTACATGGATAAACTGCAAAGCCCGCGATGCATCCTAAATCCCGCGTGAATGAGCTTAAACAGTGAAAGCGGTCACCTAACCAGTCAACTAAGCACCCAATCCCTACGTAACCTAATTTGGCCAACCTTGAAGCTAGCTAAACTCCTATTTAATCAAATCTCCTTCAAGCCATGTCCCGCTATTATAGATTAAATCTCACGACAAAAACTATGGACTGGCAGAGCTTCCCCCAGACAAACCTCCATGCCTTACTGAGGGTGGCAAATCTTGGCCCTATCAAATTTGGAACCTCAAGTGTACAAATTAGGATAAACAAAAGAACTCTATCATCAGATTAAGCCCAAACTCCTCCCTAAAGAGCCTGACTGTAATTCTAAATCGATGAATCTATCATCCTTATCAGTTGTAGACGATCTTGAAGATAATCGAACTTTGGAGAAGCGATTGAGACTCACCAGAATGCTCTAATTGTGCTTGCCCATCCCAGCCACCAACTGAACTCCTTTCGATCATCAAACTCCATCCAATCGCCCAAAGGGCTCCTTTCAGTTGATCTCCATCTAGTCACCCAACGGGCTCCCTCCAATCGAACTCCTTCTGATCGCCTAGCAGGTTCTTTCCAGCCAAAATCCTTGTTGTCGCCTAGAAGGACCTCGTCATCTTTGTAGATTTAGCTTTCAGCTTAATGCAAGCCAGTCAACAAGCAAACAACCTTGGAGAAGTCTAAACTTCTCCAGAACTATTATAGTATGAAGCTCTTCATCGCCAATAGCTATCTCATCCAAACTTCGACTACTAAATCTCAACAGACTGGCATATCACGACAATAGATACTAACCTTCGTAATAAACTCCATATGATCCCAAATGGCCCACTATCAGGTAGTTACGGCTGTCACCATTAGTTTGTTACAAGCTCCATCTATATAAGAGATCCTTCAAATACTCTTTCTCTCTAAGTTCTAAACTCTCCTCTAACTTTTTGAGTGCTTCATTTTTGTTGGACAGAAGAGCTGACTTGATCGTCGAAGGATCCTACCGGAACTACCTCCCACTTCGGTCAGGACTTGTCTTGCAGGTCACCGATGGCAACCTCATCCTTTCTAGCTCCAGCCCACTTTTGACATCAACCAAATTCGATACCAACAGTAATCTTTGATTTGATGCCCCAACTCATCGCATCAATAGCACCTGATCTTGTTTTAGTCCCTCATCTTGGACTTAGATCGCCCTCCTTGTGATCTCCTATCGCTCCATCTTCTGCCACCATCTTCTCGAATCATCATCGGGATCGAGTTGTCATCTGAGCTCAAGGCTCAATTCTCTCGCTTGAGAACCTCGTTCTAGAGTAGTACAGAAATAACCTCTTCCATCTTGATGGTGCTCTTTTCTACAAGAAGAGCAGTTACTAAAGACTCGAAAAAGGATGGAAGCGATGATAGCAAGACCAACATCCTGATCTTCTTCTTAACTTTCTTGCTAATGCTTTCTTGCTAATGCTGAGGAGGTCTGTGAGAATCTTCTAAAAGTTGGATAGATGCTCCTACATGTTCTAACCTTCATCCATCTATAGCTAGTAGAACTATCTCCAAAGAAATAGCATATTGGTGAGCGACTTTGTCATGTACAACTCCACGAGCTTCGACCATAGTGCCATCAGAAAAGTCTCGCTAAGTAAATGGATCATGACATCATCCGCTAGGTACAAGCGAATTGTGTTCACTACCTGCATCTAGATCTACTTTCTATCCTTCAACTCTATGGTGGCTGACATCTTCTTGTACAAGAGAGCATCGATCAATCAATGTTGGATGAGGATATCCTTTATCCTTGCTTGCCATAAAGAAAAATTATCCTTTCAATCAAACTTGTTGATCTTTATCTTGATTATGCTTTTCTTCTTCATATTCTTCAATCTTTATCACCACTACTGCAATCCATCCTTTGGTACTGCCTAGCTCCGATACCAATTATTGTAGTATCAACTTACTCTGATACCAATTGATGGAGATCCCGTACCAAAATATTATGATAGAAAGAAAGAAGAAAATAAAATGAAAGGACAATCAAGTATATGGAACAGGCTAAAGGCTCACCTCCACAGGGCATCTAAAACTTCACTATGAAAAAAGAATAGACATAAGAAGAAATTACCTACTCTCAACTCGTATATACAATTCTCTTAATAAGAAGCTACCCTTATAAATCTCTTTCTTGGGGACAACTTAAAATGATCATAGTTCGCTGCCTAGCTATCTACCTGAAGCTCCTTACTCCTACTATCTGCTGGCACTCTTTGAAGCTCTCTGCCATCTCATATCTCACCAAAAATACCACTAAACCACCACATACAGCTCTCGATCTGCTACTGTTCTTTTAAAAGCCTTTGTCCATGTTCAATTCAGAGATGAATCTTTGATTACAACTCTAACAAGCCCTAGCCTGCCAGATCTTCACTACCTACAAAACCAGTCGTCCGATCATGTAAATTTTCTATGAACCACGTATAAACCTCCCCTGGCATAAACCAAAACTTCTCCTAGTGCACCACGTTGCCTGCGCACTCCTGTGCTTGCCAAACACCACATAATTTGGCTGTGGACCTCTTAAGGGTGCTAGTCCACGGTGGACCGCACCCAAAACTCCCTTATAGAGTGTGCCACATGGACTCTTCACGTGCACCCACTGGGCTGCATCCGTGGCAGGCCCGTGCACATGCTAGGCTCACCAGCACTAGGCTGTGCCCTGCTAGGCTGCACAAGATCGGGCCTGTGTGCCCATGCATTGGGCCATGCCTGTGTGTGTGCACGCTGGGCCACGCCCACGCTCTAGTACGCTAGGCCGCGCTCGCATGCCAATGTGCTGGGCTGCACCCTCATGGGTTGGTTTAGTTTGTATATAGAGACTCTATGGGTCGGGCTTAGGCTACCATTTTTTTTCTTTCATTGTTGAACTTTTTTATTTTTTTGATATATTATTTTCTTCTGTCGTTCCGAGCTCCTATCACTTTATTATTGAATTTTTTGTGCTTTGCTTTTTGGCTGAGATCCGACCTTCGATCTTTTTATTCCAAACTTTTTTTACTTTCAAACACCACTCCACTACTAAAAATTGGTGGTACATTTCTCTCTAGTAAGGCAAGAAGGGATTAATTAATGGTGCCCCTTCCTTCATTCAAAGCTGCAAGGAAAAGTTCTTTTTTGTGTTTAACCCTTTACTTGAGTGGAGACTTCCTCAGTGAGGTCAACTTAGAAAATCAATCCACAAGGCTTCGGGGTTGGAGAGGGAGGATCTTGACTCCATCAAGATTCTGAAGGATTACAAAGCTCCTTCGCTGACCCAACTAATATCCAACCAAATCCTTTTCAACTTAGTCTAAGCCGTGCTAATCCTGAAGGTATAAACATATATTTTTTTATCTTCTCATCTTTATCTAACCTCAACTTATTTATTTTTATAGAGATGACTCTAGAAGAGCTCAAACAGCTATAGAAGGAACGTCGGGCCCAAAAAAAAAGGCACCGACCCAGAGAAACATCCAAATGGGTCAAAATTGTGAAGCCCAGTTCGGCTATTGCAGCTCCTGTGACCTCCATTCCAAAGGTCGAAGTAACTCTACTAGCCCCGAGCTTGCCAATAGAGGCCACTATCCCACCACCTCCTACCAAGAAGAAAAAATAGGTAGAGAAGAAGAAGGTAAGATATTATGATGTGCTTTGCTTTTTGACCTGGTCTAAAGAAAAAGAGTCCTAGTTAGACTAGGACTCATCTTCCCTTGCGCCATTATGATGTTCCATGCCCACATTTAACTCTAGATTTTTTACGTACATTATTCCATGCCTAAGATTGATTTCCCACGCCCCATATCCTGGTGAATTTGGATACAAATTTTGACTTGGTCTTATTTGGAAGTTAGTTTGAATGAGTCAAACTAAATAAGAGTTTTAATTTGTTAAAACTCTTCTCCTCTCTCTATGAAAATTAACCCACACCCAATATCTTTTTTTGTTGCCCTTTTTCTTTCTTACTTTTGGCATGAATTCCAGGTTCTCCATGCACAAAATTTTTGGGGGGCGTCCAAAAGTTGGATGCCCCAAATAGTGGACGCCCCAAATATTCTCCTTAAACAAGATTCCATTTTTTAGATTAGGTTTGACCTAGTCTTCCTTATCTTAAGGGGATGCTACCTAATTCTTTTTGTATGCCATCATTCTCTTCCCTTTTTGTGCGTGGTCTACATGCTTCTCACGCCAGATTTTTAGAGGTGGCATCCAAGAGTTGGATGCCCCCTAAAACTCTTGATTTGTTTCCTTAAAACAAGGATGTTTTGACCTTGTCTTGGGTTGTTATGAGGCACCAATTTTTTAGGACTTTTGCTATGAGATCTCTTGGGTTTTTCCATTAAAAACATTGGAAAGAGAGAGGTAGAGGAGCATGGGGGTTTGGAGCTCCAAGATGGTTGGGGCATTAGATTTCATTAGGACATCAATGGTTGATGTTCTGATAAATACATAGGAAGAGAAGAAGGTCTTCTCTTTAGGGTTCTTTCGAGAGCTTTTTCTTCTAAATCTCTTATGAGTTTTATCCCACAAAAATCAGAAAAAAGAGGCATGAGAAAGTGGTGAGGAGAGAGTCTCCTCATGTTGGAATGCAAGTTCTTCTTTAGGACAGAGCTAGGGTTTATCCTGGAGAAAGAAGAATTGTAGCGAAGAAAGGTTCTTCTCTATTTTTAATATTTTTCTTCTGATCTTATTTTTGAGAAAAATAAGAGAGAAGAATCTCTTCTTCCTCCTTATTTTTCATCTCTCAAAATGTCCAAGAGATCCAAAAAATTTCTTTCAGATCAACCATCAGGAGGGATCCACGAGAAGCTAGCACTTCAAGCAAATATTTATTCGACGAACCTCTGACCAGAGTTACGATCTCGTGTGGACTACCTATAGAGGCTGGACACATATGCGGCTTCAAAAGCAATAACAAAGATTAACTATGGAGTTCTTGACCTATGCAAAGGTAAGAGATTTGATCTCTTCTCTCATCTAAATACGATCTAAAATTTAGATCTAGAACTATTCTAGATCTAGGATATTGATTTGATCAATACCAAAGTATTTATTTTCAGATTTAAGAAGGCATTATGATATATTATAGATCCTAAATGTAGGGTTTAGTAATTAGATTACATACTTTTGTAGATTAAATAGTTTAATCTTTATCTTTTGCTGCATTTTATTTCAAAAATATTTTAAAATTCAAGCATAAAATCCTACATATTTCTCAATATTACATTCCTTGTAAGAGTCTTCATCCTTGTTAAGATGAGATTCTTCTCCTGTTCTTAATAAAATTAACCTTCTATTTAAAAATCAGAGGCCTTCACATTCCTTATAAGGATCTTTATCCTCATTTAAAAAAGATTCTTCTTTTATTCTTAACGAGGTTAACCTCCTATTTAAGAATCAGAGGCCCTTACATCCCTTGTAAGGGCATTCATCCTCGTCTTAACAAGATTTTCCTCTTGTTCTTTATGAGATTAATCTCTTGTTTAAGAACCAAAGGCATTTACATCCCTCATAAGTACTTTCATCCTTATTAAGGTTCTTAACAAGGTTAACCTCTTATTTAAAAATTGGAGGCTTTCACATCCCTCATAAAGATTTTTATCCACATTAAGATAAGATTTTCCTCCTACTCTTAACAAGATTAATCTTCTATTTAAGAATCGGAGGCCTTCACATTCCTCGTAAGGATCTTCATCCTCGTTAAGATGAGATTCTCCTCCTATTCTTAATAAGGTTAACCTCTTATTTAAAAACTGAAGCCCTTCACATCCCTTGTAAGGATCTTTATCCTCATTAAGATGAGATTCTTCTCCTGTTCTTAACCTTAATGAGATTTTTCTCCTACTTTTAACAAGATTAACCTCCTGTTTAAGAATCAGAAGCCTTCATATCTCTCGTAAGGATCTTTATCCTTATTAAGATGAGGTTCTCCTTTTGTTCTTAATATGATTAATCTTCTATTTAAAAATCGAAGGCCTTTAACTTTATTTAAGAATGAAGTTTGGCTTGATCATTTTCTGCCATAATCTAATTTGCACAAAAGATAGGAATGTTAAAATATGAAACTTTGATTGAAATATGGCTATTGATAATATATTCATAGATTTTTCGAATTCCAAGGCTGGGTAGTATAGCTTTTCCTAGCACCTTTATGCAATAAGTCTTTGGTCGAACAATTTTCTTGACTTCATAAGGACCTTCCCAATTCAAGGCAAGCTTGCCATGATTCTATGGTTGAGAGACCTCCACTCAATGTAGTATCAAGTCTTCAATCTTGAATGTCTTACTCTTGACTTTAGAATTATAGTACCGAGCTACTTTTTACTTGTAGGCCGCCATCTGAATTTGAGCTTTTTTTCATCTTTCTTTCAATAAATCAAGATTTGCTCTAAGATCTTGCAAATATTTTATTTATTGAAGCTCTCTACTCATGTTGAGGGAAGTTCGAGTTTAATTGGAATAACTCCTTTAGTTCCAAAATACTAAAGCGAATGGAGTTTCTCTAGTAGGCACCTTTGAATGGTTCTATAGGCCCAAAGAACATGTTAAAGTTCATTCATCTATATTCCTTTTGCTCATTCAAGCCTTGCCTTTATTTCTTATAGCAAAGTTCGATCGGTTACTTCAGCTTCACTATTCGCCTGAGGTTGCCCTATAGATGTGAAATGATGAGAAATATTCAAATCTTCATAGAATTCAGCAAATTTTGCCCTTATGAACTAGTGTCCATTATCTATAATCAATGTCCAAGATAAACCAAATCTGCATATTATAGGCTTCCAAGCAAAGTCCTATACTTTAACTTCAGTAATCTTTGCCAGAGGTTTGGCTTCGATCCAAACTTAGTGAGATAATCCACTACTACCAAGAGAAACTTCTGCTATCCAAATGCTATAGAAAATGATCCAAGTTTATCCATCCTCCATTGTGCAAATGGCCAAAGAGTGCTTAAGGGTGTGAGTAAAGAAGCTGGTTACCATTGAATATTGGCATTTTTTTAACATTGGGCACACTTTCTTACATAGTCAAATGCATTTTGCTGCATGGTTGACCAATAATATTCTTACCGAAGTAATTTATAAGATAATGATCTAGCTTCGAGGTGATTTTCACATACTCCTTCATGAACTTCTCTTAGGACATAGTCAGCTTTAGATGGTCGATGGCATTTGTGAAGTGGTAGGAAATAAGACCTCTTATATAGTTTCTTTTCATATAAGATGTAGCAAGAGGCCTGGTTTCTCAGCTTCCGAGCTTCTTTGGGATCTCTAGGAATGATGCCATCTTTAAGATATAAAATCAATGGATCAATCTAGCAAGGTTCATGATCCACTTGCATTATTGTCTAAGGTTCCTCCGAACTTGATTGTTGAAGAATTTCAAAGAAAACTTCTTTTACCAAATCATTTGGAGCCAAAGTAGCTAATTTAGATAAAAAGTTAGCTCTAAAATTTTTTGCTCTTGGAATTTGTTGAAAGTCAAAACTATTGAAGACTAAGGTTAAGCTCTTCATCTTATCAAAATATTTTCTCATGTTTTCCTCCTGAGCTTTATAGCTACCATTGACATGCCCTACCATCAATTATGAATCACTATAAGCTTTTGAATGATCTATCCATAATTTCTTGGCTATTTTCAATTTTGCAATCAGAGCTTCATATTCTACTTCATTATTAGTTGCAAGAAATTTAAAGTGCAGTGCATATTTGGCAACAACTCTTTCTGAATTGATAAGAATCAAGCCTATGCCCGCTTTAGAGGCATTGAATGAACCATCAACATATAAATCCTAAAAATCATTAGGAAAGTCTTTCTTTTCTTCAAAGGAGCTCAACTGGAGATTACAAATACTAGCTTCCTATTGCTCAGGCTTGACCGGATCAGGAATAATGCATTCTACCATAAAGTCAGCCAATATTTAAGCTTTAATAGACGATTGAGATTGAGACTTTATATCAAATTTTATGAGCTCAATTGCTCATTTTGTAATTCTCCCAGAGGCATCAGATCGATGAAAGACTATCTTTATAGGTTGATCTATGAGAATTATTACAGTATGCCCTTAAAAGTAGGGGCAAAGCTTTTTGACTGTAATCAACAAAGCATAAGTTAGCTTTTCTTATTTAGTATACCGCATTTTGGCATCTCTTAAGACCCAACTTATATAGTAGATTAACTTTTAAATTTTATTCTCCTCTCTAATTAAGTTAGCTCTGATGGCCGCAGGTGATACCACCAAATATAAGAATAATTATTCACCGAACTTAGGTTTGGCAAGAAGGAGAGATGAGCTAAGGTAGCTTTTTAGTTCTTCAAAGGCTTGCTGACATTCCAAAGTCCAACAGAAGTACTTCGATTATTTGAGCACTTAGAAGAAAGGCATACAACATTTCACCGACCTTGAAACAAAATTAATTCAAAGCTGCGATCTTTCCTGTCAGGCACTAAATTTCTTTTATTGTCTTAAGAGTGGCCATCTTTTGAATAGCTCAAATCTTCTTTAAACTTGCCTCTATGCTGAGCCTTGATATCATAAATCTCAAGAAATTTTCTAAGGTCACTCTACAACATATTTTATTGGATTCAGCTTCATCTTATGCTTTTGGAGAGTGTTGAATATCTCCTCCAAGTTGGCAATATAATTTTTTTGAAGATCAACTTTTGACAAGCATATCATCCAGATAAACTTTTATGTTGCAGATGATCTACTTCTTGAAGATTTTGTTCATCATATATTGATAAGTTGCACATATATTTTGTTAGAATTTGATACCTCAAATTCGACCCACAGTAAAAGAAGAATCAATATCAGCAAGCAATCGAACTGGCTTAGATACGGGGTCAAGCTGGCTCGGATGAAGATCGAGTCGGCTCAAACCACAATCGAGTCAACCCTCTTAAGCAGATAGAAAGTAGATGTTCGGACAAGATACAGTTGAGTCAACTTGACTGCTG
Source organism: Cocos nucifera (assembly GCA_006176705.1). NCBI lineage: Eukaryota > Viridiplantae > Streptophyta > Magnoliopsida > Arecales > Arecaceae > Cocos > Cocos nucifera. Next base: position 1,912,491 of record QRFJ01000194.1, read on the forward strand.
ATAGCGCCAGCATGATGGAAGCAAAAAGAACAGGATGGGATTTTCTATTTAGACTCGAATTATGATTAGTCCAAGAGATATACGAGAGTTGCACCTATACCACATGATCCAATATCTATGGAGGGCTACGATCATGATCTGAAGGTTAGAAAATATTTCAAGATTCTATCAAGATCTTGTTCAACTCATGTTAGGAGATAGATCTCTATTAGGACTCCTGTGAACTGCTGAAAAGAGGATTCTCATCCTATTCAAAGGCTTGAGGTGTTGTGGAGCTAGGTGTGGTGCATGTGGTGTGAGAGGCATGTGAGAGGCTTAGATAATTCTTAAGAGAATTTTGGCAGAGCACCGAGTACGTGCAGCCCATGAGAGGGAGAAGCAATAGGTGCGTAGCATCCAACATGGAGGCTATTAGGGCAAAGCATCTTGTAGCTTCTATGGATCTTCTTAGAGATTCTGAGAGAGCTTTTGTGAAGGTAGCTTTTAGTTGAGAGAAATTTATGTACCATAAATTAAGAGTGGATATTCTCCTCTTGTACTTATTTTTCTCTTTCATAGTAGAGCTTTGCATGCCCCATGGAGGCGAGCTTTTATGTTGATCCACGTACTTGATTATTTTCTTATTTTAATTTTTTTCTTTCTTTCTACTGTAATAATCTGGTACTAGATTCTTAATAAGTGGTATTATAATATTGATATCATCAATTAATTGGTATTAGAGCCAAGTTGTACCAGAGCATGGATTGCAGTAGTGGTGTTAAAGATTGAAGAATATAGAGAATACAAGTGCAATCAAGATAGAGATCAACAGGTTTGATAGAAAAGATAATTTTTTCTTATGGCAAGCAAGGATAGAGGATGTCCTCATCTAATAGGATTTGATCGATGCTCTCTTGAATAAGACAATGCCAACCACCATGGAGGTGAAGGATTAAAAGTGGATCTAGATGCAGGTGGTGAATACGATCCACTTGTATCTAGTGAATGATATCGTGATTCATGTACTTAGCGAGACTTTTTCAATAATGCTATGGTCGAAGCTCGAGGAGCTATATATGATAAAGTCGCTCACCAACATGCTATTCTTTTGGAGGCAGTTTTATCAGCTACTAATGGATGAAGGTCAGAGCATGCAGTAGCATCTATCCAACTTTTAGAATATTCTCACTGACCTTTCAGCATTGGCAAAAAAGTTGAGGAGAAGATCAGGGCATTGGTCTTGCTAGCGTTGCTTCCCTCTTCATATGAGTCTTTGGTGATTACTCTTCTTATAGGTAAGAGCACCATCAAGATGGATGAAGTTACTATAATAATTCTCCAGAACAAGATTCTTAGAAGGTAGAACCCTACTTCGAGCTCAGATGGCGATAGCTTAGCTTTGGTAGTTTCTGGAGGAGTAAGAGGCAGTAGATAGAGTGGCAAAGGATTGTGAGGAGAATAATCTAGGTCCAAGATGAGAGACCATAGCAAGATCAAATGCTACCGATGCAACGAGTTGAGGCATTGAGTTAAGGATTGCCTACAACTCAAAGATCGGATGAGGGCTACTATGGTGATGACCAGTAGCGATATAGAAGGCAGTGATGATATTCTTTTGGTTACTGATAAGGTATCTACCTCTTCCTTCCAATGGATTATGAATTCTACTTATTTTTATCATGTATGTTGTAGAGAGAAGATGTTTGACTTCTTAGAGACTAGTGAGGGCACTGTGTTCCTTTCAGATGGACCGAGCTATAAGATCAAAGACAGTAAAATGATCAGCATGAAGCTCCATGATGAAATAATAAAGAAGTTATGTGAGATCCGATACATACCCAGCTTTAAGAAGAATCTAATTTCACTAAGCAAATTGAATTTGGCCGACTTTACATGGAATGTTGATGAAAAAATTCTAATGATCATGTGCGACAGTAGGATGGTGTTAAGAGAAAGTATGGAGGACATTACCTTATGGAAGGAAGCCCAATGTGAGGTGGAGCTTCAAGTGGAGATGGATTGGACATAAGATAGGAGACTCGAAAGGACGACATACAATGTTGTAAGGTAAAGTTTCTATTACTGTAGGAGGCTACTCCGAGCAGATCTCAGATCAAGACGATCACAACCATTGATGAAGGTAGGATCGAGCAGCCTGGCTCGACTCTCATGTTTGTCCATCCATGATCAGTAAGCGATTTCTTTAGGGCATGAGGGTGAGAAGATCCAAAAGCTCTCAAAGTCAAGTAGAGACCGAATGTTGAGTCAAGGTAAAGATTGTTAGGATTTGATACCTCGAGTTCGACCGACAGCAAGAGAAGAATCAATATCAGCAAGCAGTCAGACTGCTTGGATATAAGGTTGAGCCGACTTGGACTGAGATTGAACCAGCTCGAAGTACAGTCGAGCCAACCCTCTCAGGCAAATAGAAAGTAGGTGTTCGGATGAGATGCAGTCAAGCCAACTCGACTGCTGATAAAGTCGACTCGATGGAGGCAAATATAATAGAATGGAATTTTCTATTTGAACTCAGATTATGATTAATTCAAGGGGTCTACGAGAGTAGCACATGGATCATAGGATCAGTGGACATGAAGGGCTATGATTATGATCTGAAAGTTGAGAAATATTTTTAGACTCTATCAAGATCCTATTTAACTCATGTTAAAAGATAATGACCTATTAGAACTCCTATAAACTACTGAGAAGAGGATTCTCATCCTATTTAAAGGCCTGAGGTGCTGCGGAGTTAGGTGTGGTGCATGTGGCATAAGAGGCACATAGAAAGACTCAGACAACTGCCAAGAGGAGTTTGGTAAAGCGCGTATGTGCAGCCCATAAGAGAGAGAAGCAATAGATGCATAGCATTCAATGTGAAGGCTATGAGGGCAGAGCATCTTGTAGCTTCTATGGATCTCCTTGGAATTTTGAGAAAGCTTTTGTAAGGATAGCTTCTAGTTAAGAGAGATTTATGTACAATGAGTTGAGAGTGGGTGTTCTCCTCTTATTCTTATTTTTCTCTTTCATAGCGGAGCTTTGCATGTCCCATGGAAGTGAGTCTTTAGGCTGATCCATATACTTAATTATTTTTTTTATTTTAATTTTTTTCTTTCTTCCTACCATAATAATCTGGTACTAGATCCTCAATAAGTGGTATCATAGAAGTTGATATCACCAATACAATTTTAAGCCCAAATGACATGGTCCTATAACAACAAAAATCACGGTCAGTAATAAAAGCAATCTTTTTCTCATCTTCATGTGCCATCCGAATTTAGTTATAACCAGAGAAGATATCCATGAAGGTAAGGAGCTCATGGGCCAAGGTTGTGGCCATTAATTGGTTAATTCGAGGAAGAGGATAGTTGTCCTTTGGGTAAGCCTTATTTAAGTCAATAAAATCTATACACATCTGCCACTTGCTATTTGCTTTTCTAACAAGGACCACATTGACAATCCAATCTGGATAAGATACCTTCCAAGTGAATTTGGCTTTAAGTAGCTTGTCTACCTCATCCGTGATTGCTTTTTGGCATTCCAGTGTGAAGCTTCGCTTCTTCTGCTTTACGATTAGCATGCATAGTCTACATTCAGATGGTGCTCCATCACTTTTGCATCTATCCTGGGCATGTATATGGGAGGCCAAGCAAAAACATCTTCATTCTTTTACAAAAAGATAATAAGTTGTCTTTTAATTTGTTCATCTAAATTTGAACCAATTTGAACTGTATGGTCCTTGTCCCAATCATTTAGAGAGATTGTGACAAGATCATTAATAGGTTCTTCTCGCTCTTCAACTAGATCATCCCAAACATCCAAACCATCCATAGGGTAGACTTTAGACTGCTTACCATTTTGCAAAGCAATTGTATAACATTGCCACGCCAGAGTTTGATCACCTTGGATTTTTCCAACCCCAAATTCCATTGGAAACTTTACTTTCAAGTAATATGTAGACACTATGGCTTGAAGTGCATTAAATCCAGATCATCCAAGAATAGCATTATAGGCAGAAGGAGCTTTAACTACCAAGAAATCAATCTAGGCCCGAGCTTGTTTGGGGTTTCGACCCATCATAATAGAATCTCACTAGTAAGGAGCTTAGTGGTCCCATTCGACTATTAGGTATGGACATTTTAAAGAAAGCATCATAAAATAAGACATCAGCAGAGCTTTCATTATTAACCAAGACATGGTATATATTATACTTAGCAATACTTAAATAAATTACAACCATGTCATCATATGAAAATTGAATTCCTTGTGCATCTTCTTCGATGAAAGTGATGAATTCTCTAGTCCTCCATCTCTTCATAGGTTCTGCCGATCTACTAGTTTCTTCTTGCTAATGTCTCCCAGCAATAGTGTTAATGATTCCTAGTGAGAGCTGGTCTCCTTGAGGTTCTTTCCTCCGAGGTTGCTCTAGTTGTAGAAGAGCTCTTGATCACTCTTTTCTCCTTTTAGACCAACATTGTAGAAATCAATCCAGCCAACCTTGCTTGATTAGCTTCTTAATTTTGTCTTGGAGTAGGATATATTTTTTAGTATCGTGACCATGGTCATGATGGTATAGATAGTACTTGTTGGATTTGCATCTATTTAGATGAGATCGCAATCTCCCCAACCTCAGTAATTACTCCTTAATCTCCATCAGAACTTAAGTTTTTAGAGCATTTAAAGGGGCATAGTTATTGAATCTTCTGGAAGAGGGGCTTCACCGCATTCTTCTATCAGGGCTTCTTAGCTGACAAGCTTGAGGTGGAGTTCAGGTTTGTCTGAGTTTAGGATGGGTCCTAGAATGTGGCCGACCTTCTCTTGATTTTTCTGTAGGGATGGATTTGCTAGGCTCCCTCATCTGCCACTCCCTTGCGACATCATCATCCCTCAACTTGAAGGCATTTTTAGCTCAGGCATAGTCTTTAGCTCGAGTTAGTATATTGGCAAAGTTTTGAGGGTATTTCTTCTATAACGAGAAGAAAAGATCATTCTTCAAAAGGCTACTAATAGAATTTCGAACCTCCAAAGCAGCGGTGTTGAAGCGACTAACATAGGCTCGGATAGACTCTCCTTCTTATTGCTTGATGTTGATGAGAGAATCCAACCCTCTCCTTTGATGCCAACTGCTAATAAAGAGAGCCACAAACTGATGGCTCAACTAATTAAAAGAATAAATGATACTTGATTTTAGGCCCAAGCACTAGTTTCTTGCCACATCCTTCAAGATCGATGGGAAAGCTCAAGACAAAATGGCATCTAGTGTGCCATGAAGCAGTATCATGGATCAAAAGACTTCCAGGTGGTTGACTGGATCTGAAGTTCCATCATAACTTTCAAGTTGAGGAAGCTTAAAGTTTGACGAGATGGACTGTTGCATAATCTGGGTAGTGAATGGCAGGTCAATGCAAATTTCATCATTCCAAGTAGGGGCTACATGGCGGAGCTCCTCGATCTACTAGTTTATTTCTTGAAGCTTCTAATCGAGGACATCATCTCGATCATTAATGTTAAAGTATAATAAACTCGATAGTGCTAGAGACTTTTTGGAGTGGAATCATACTCAGAACAGAGACTCGCAGCTCTTTATTTTTTCTTTTCAAAATTTTTTGGCTAGCTTCTCCAAGTGGGTTTTTCTTGCTCCAAATCTTAGTGCTCCGACGATGGTCTCTTGGATAGTGCCGGTGTCGGAGCCTGCTGCATAGCCTGCATGACTTTTATGAGATTTCTCACCTACTGTACCAGCAGGTTGAACTAACTTGCATCCATCATCGTTGATGGTTAGGGAGGTTGCAGTATAGATAAAGGCACCAAAGCTGGATGATCGATTGGTTCTGGCTTCAATCAGGTGGTGGTAGTGGTAGATCGCCGAGAGGAGGCTTTTTTGGGAGGCATTTCTGCTTGAAGATCGGAGATGACTACTCAATTGGGTACTCATTTTAGAACAAGGGCTCACGGTCCCTTCCATTAGCACCAATTCTATTAGTGCAAAAAATAGACCACCACCAGAGATTGCTGGAGATAGAACTCAGGATCTCGCCAGTGAAACCTATATGACAAAGTCCTGGCTAGAGGTGGCTCCGGCATGGATCCTCCAATAATCAAGTTAGTAGTTTGGTCAATAAGAATGGAGTACTCGAAAGATTTTTAATGAAGAGAGCGCTTAGAAAAGAAAACATATATGGAGGGTCTTATTTAAAGATGAAGCTTGTAATAAATTGATAATGACTATCATAACTGAATGTCGGTAGGCCATTCAAATCATTCAGAATTTGTTATAAAGAGTGGGCTACAATTTATCATCACTTGCTGATGGTGAGCCTTTATTTGTTGAAGTTCGGACAAGGGATCAGATACTTCTGAGCTTGACCATGAGTTACTTATCAATAGTCATGCTGTTGGAGCTTAGAATCGGATGAACTAAACTTGAAGATTAGTCTTCAGACTATGAGTGATGAACTTGTAGATCATATTTGTGATTCAGACTATGATTAGACTTGTTTAACTGCCCTAGAAGTTCGGCTATCTTCAAGGTTGATTGATAATGAAAGCTGGTACTTTGGTCTGAAGGAAATTGAGGTTGGAGGGGAATAACTATAGGATCGACCAAATAAGCTGGGTTCACAATTGAGATATCAAGGTTGGCCGGAGTCAGGAATCAAAAGAGTATCGAGTTCCTTCATTAAAGTTGCGATAAAGCTGTTTAGTTATTTTGATGAAGTTTGGCCATTACCTAAAATCAGCCCATAGTTGGAATTAGATAGTACTGAGGTTTAATGTTCATAGAGCGGCTATCGCCTGTCCCAAACTGAAGATCGAAATCAAGCAGATGACAAATTTTCTTTACTGGCTCAAGTTTGTTTGGCCGAGATTCAAGGTGTAGTCTTGGCAAGATCTGCTATTATCAAAATTGAGTTGGAGGGTTGGAGTAGAGGAACTCAGCTATCATATAAGATTAGATATCGATAGAAGTTATTATCACTTTTGGGATGAGCTATTCTAGATTGAAGCTCTGAGCTTAGCCAAATTTGGAGGCCGATCCTTTGGTGCTCACCTGAACTAGGGGACTAACTTGGTTGAACCTCGGATTATAGTGTATCTTGAACCCAAATGATACTTTCAGAAGACTAACAAGATCGAACTTTATCAAACTTTGGTGGAAACTATTTTATCCATAATAGTTTTTAAATTTTTTTCAAAAATATATGCAACGAAAGACATTGGATTAAATCTTATAATCTAAATATACATTAGATCTAATCTACAATTATCCTATTACTGAATCTATGATACAATACCAGGCATATAAAATCTAAAATATAAATAATAACATTGACATCAAATCTCATACCTGAAAGCAAAGCGCAGATCACAGTTTCAAAAACATCATAGATTTGATCATTGCTTCAGCTACGCACACGAACAACTTCACGAGTATCCATGCAAAGCTCAATCTATCAGCTCCCAGAGTGTTAGCTCCTTACAAAGACAATCTTTAATGGTTGAATAAGCAAAGAAGAAGAAGGGATTGATACATAAGAGAGCAGCCTTCTCTTATGTCTCTCACAAAATCCTAGCAAACTCCCTAATAGAGGAACGATTTCCTCTGAATCTCACACACCTAGGAGCCCACCTCAAAAGCCTCATGCCCTAGAAATATCTCTTGGATTTCTTATGCCTAAAGCTCTTAAAATTCTATTAACTTTGTCTTACAAAGGGATGAATATATAAGGGGCCGGGCGGCATGGATAGGGAAGAGGAATTGGAGATTAGAACGAAATCCAATTTAAAACTTTTTTAAACTGAAACTCCACCAACTCAAACTCTATCTATAGAATGGGTGGCAAGGGATGTTGGGCAACCAGAATCCTCACACACAACTAGTTGTGTGGCAAGGATAAGTGGGCGGTTTTAGGGTTAGGTGCATAGGAGTATATGGTCCTTGTTTGGACTCTTGGTTCTCATTCAATTTGGCTCTAATCAAATCTCATTTGATCATACCCAAAGTTATGAGTTAACCTAATATAATTAGGCTCCAATCTTTTTGATCAAATCAAGAATTAATTAAATCCAAGATCTGATTAAATCAGGATATCATCTCCCTTAGCGATTAGATCATCGAATAACCTAATCAGGTCAAACCTAATTGAATCTAATACAATTAGACTTAATCTAATTCTCATAACTTAATTAAATTAAATTAATTAATAATTTAATTATTAATTAATCTTTTTTTAATATCATTGTATTAGGTTAATCATCAATTACATTGATAAATATATACTTTAATGATTCTTAATCATTGATCAGCACCTGATCGGATTGAAAATTCTGTATGTGTGATCCCATAGATTTAAACACTAAGCCGGTAGTACAGAAAAAAAAATTTTATACCAATCAAAATAACCATCTAGCCATAGTACCCGATATCTGGATAGAGTCGAATATAGTGAAGCAACATTCATAACCTATTGGAATATGATTACCATATAATTCATCCTCTTAACTCTTAATGCTCAGGATGACTTTAGAATTTACTATCAACTCTTGATTATTACATCCTTATTGTGTCTCAACCTACTCAATTATATGACTCCTTATAAGGATTATCCTGATCAAGATTTTGCTAAATTAAAATATATTGAAATACTCTCTCCAATTTTATTTAGAGTGGTCAATCTCATTTTGACTCATGCACCGACTTAATAAGCACTTGACTGCATCCAACAATCATCCATCACTGAATTAGAAATTCAGATAGTCTAGCCCTAAAGTATTTTGAGTTGCTTATAAGTCACTATGGTGATCTTAGGTCGGAAGGATACTTATACTCATATCTCCTTGAATAACACTCTTGATAGTAAAGTACTCCGAAATAGTCACATTTAGTGCAAATCTATATCCTATCTGTATGCCATATCAGTATCTCTATACTCCTTAATTAAGAGAACAACCAACTCATATGGCACACAATGATCTATACTCGATACAATTATTATCTTTATTAATAATGTATCATTTGATCACGAACAAGTTTAAGAATCACACGATAAATCCTCTTTTATCATATTAGAAGTAGTTTTAAGGGCTTTCATCATAATAATGGAGTTTGATTAAGAAGATATGCAATCTTATGATGAAAAATGCTAAATAATTTTTATTAATATATATAATTTATATATAATTATAAAATGATCTCAATCATCTACAAGCTAAACAATTAGATTTAAGACATAATTTTCAATAGGTGGTGCAGTAGCTATTAAGAGATGAGTAGTTTTCTATCTAACCATGGTATTTTCTTTATTGTATATTATTATGAAAGGTACTAACTTTGAAAAGAAATTAAATTTCTGTTATTATACAACTTATATATGTTTGCAAGCATGCAAATAGGAAATGAGTTTCATTGAAATATTGTTCAAAGATATGTATGTGTATGTATACCCGGTTTGGGCAGAATTTACATTTTAGCTTGAAATTGTTCTTGGAATCGGCTTTTTAACATTTGAAAATCAGCTTTTCAATATTTGAAACTTCATTGAGCATGCATTGAAAAAAGCTATCCATAGAAATAATCAACCTATAGGGTGTGCCTTAGCTTTAGCATTTTAAATAGCAAAAAGTAGCCGACACCACAAACAACAGAAAATTCAGCATGTCCAATGGGGCTCAACAGCATAATTTGCTATGTATTGGTTGTCCATGGGAGTGGTGCCTTGCGGTATAGTCAGCAATAGCCCGACAGTAGCATGATTTACTATAGGATTTTACTCTTATTTAGCATATCAAAGTTTTGAAAGTATATCAGTAGTTTTAGCTCTATGTGTTATATTAAGTATTAAAGCTAAATATTCATGTTTCCTATTGTTAGATGGATTATCCATTCACTGGAACTTAGGTTTCACCCCTCTCTTCTTTTTGTTGCAGACTTGGAGTATCATAGCTAGACATAGAAGTAAAACATCAGCATCTTCATCAACACTCACACTCACACTAGAAGAAGGTTGGTCATGCTAGTTTGTGAGAGGAGTACATTTTGAGATATTTTATATGTTGGAGTTGTTTATGCTAGCTAGGGAGAGGAGTACTTTTTGAGATGTATTATATGGTTGAGTTGTTTAAATTAGAAGATGTTTAGTGTGTTTTACTTTTGAACTATATGTACAAAATATGGTATGAGGAACGAAACCTTGAGTTCGATTTTGAGAAATGTTGAGTTCAATTAAAATGCTTGCGTTAATGAATTGAAAGATTAATTGAATTGATTGAGGGTAGGTTATTAATAGATGGACAAGATTTAATAGTATCTTACAAACCATGGCATAAGATGCTAGTAAAACTCAGCTCATCTACTGTACCCATGCGTGGTTTAAGAGGGTGGAGTGCGATACTTTCTATGTGGTTCTTTTTTTGTTTTGAAGAAAAAACCACTATTGTCCAACACATGCCCCTTTTAAGAAATATATAAATTAAAAAAGAATAAAATAATATAAAATAGCATTGTAAAAAAAATTTTCTCTTTCTCATTTGGATTCCTGAGCTCTCCACCCATAACGTTCCCCTACCCAAGCTCCATTACAAACCCTAATCACCATGACTATTTGTCCTTTTCGTCATACTGCTATCTCAATCATACTGATCTTTTTATGCACAAATCATTTCTAAAACATGCAAAAAAAAAAGGAAATAACAATCCCTTATAATGTGGTGCAAATGATTGGAGATCTCCCCTCGAATTATACATCATGGGTGACAGAAGGCTGCGGTAAACCTAGTAGCAACCCCCCAAACATTTCATGAGTCCCAAAAAAGTAAAAAACTACCACACAGCTACATCAATAACTGGAGATTTGTCCTTCTTAGATGATGCATCAAGAGAGCTGGAAGGCTATGGTAAATACAACAGAAACCCCCCAATGTCTAATGAGTATATCAGAATCCTATCGAAGCAAAGAAAGATAGCAAATAGTGCAGCATCACGAGAACCAGCCAATCCTCTCTCTTATCCATAGCTATATTGATATGACCATAACATGAACCCTCCGATCATCATTTTTCTATTTCTTTTAGACCCAAAAGTTGATAGATCGCTTCCTCTGTCGATCCTTCCCCCTCATCATTGGACAAATAAAGTCTTTTGCAACCATCGCTAGAGTCCCTTCCGATCATCACATTTTTTTTTAACCTATTTCGTACATCCGCACCATCCAAACATCAACATATCACTATTCCATTAAACTAGCATCATACTCTTCTTTAATACCCCTTTAACTCTATGCTAAAAAAGTCGAAAACAAAGCCCCCCATCCACCTTTTTTCTTCATATTTTACTTTTTTTTTAATGCCAAAATCAGATTTTGCCACGTAAAACTAAGCACGTCTAGAGCCATCTACCCATTCCTCTTCTCCTTTTTTAGTGTGTCTCTCTCATAATAGGAAAGCACATGGGAAAACAAATATAGCTGCCAACAAGAAGTCTGAGCCATTTAATCCAGACTGTTGCATTTTTTTTGGGACATGTTGGATGTGTGATGTAAGCAAGCTTTAGTAATTTTCTCTATATATGGGATGCACACCACCTATCCCTCCGATTATCTCATATATGAAAACACATATCTTCTTTTTCTCATTGTTTCATGACACACAGAATACTGGATATGCGACATATAGAATCATGGATAAGCGACACTTATCGCATTGTAGAAGCCTTGGTCTCTTCTTTAATGTATAGTAAAGATATGGTTGTATTTTGAATTCTAGCTTAGTCTGATTTGTTATACTACTACTGTTGTTGCTGCTACTACTCTTCTTGCTACTGCTGCTCCCCTATTATACCTATTGCTGCTGCTACTACTACTATTCAGTTGCAACTGCTACTACTATTATTGTTACTACTACATTATTTCTTCTGCTCCTACTCCTACTATTACTATGGCTAATACCGCTACTATCATTACTACTGCTGCTACTACTATTTTTTCTGTTGCTAACTATAATAACAATAACAATAATAATGAGCGCTTAATGCATATATATAGATGCCTCACTTGTATGTTGAATGCAAAGAATTATTCATCCAAACCTAAAGAAGAATAAAATCTAGGTGATTTGCTTGCATTTATTTTCCTAAAAGTTCCAAACAAATTAAAGTTTGTCTTCTTCCTCTTTTTCTACCATCACCGTTACTGCTTGAGTAAGCAGGCTATTTTCTCAAAAAATTTGTGTAATGGATAAAAAGTGACATCCAATATTTAATAATTAAATACCAATCAGGAGAGAACTGAAGCTAGAGTTTCCAACATGTTGAAGAGGATAATTTCTCAAAAGTGCCATAATTTGTGCTTATTCCTTATCAACCATATCACTCAAATGTTAATATCATACCATAATTAATTCTCAATTGATAATAACATGAGAGCAAAAAAATTGAATAGGCCCTAGAGTTTGATCATCAAGATCCATCAAGATCAAGTTCAGTCATTATGCGCACTAATCAACAATCATCTAACCACTAAAATTTAAGATTTGCATACTCAACCCAACTTAGATGGTTTGGACCATATCGAGGTAAATTGGAGAAAAACTAGAATGATTTGAATAGTCCAAATGGTTAGGCCCTTAATAAAACTGCGGTCTCCCTAGCCCACAATTCTTGATTTCATGATCTCTCTCTTTCCACCCTTCAAAACCATCACTCATAAGAACCAGCTATTGCAAATCACAAAGAATGTCAATTATGACCCTACCTCACTGAAATCATCCCTTTTTTGTTGCCTTCTATCATTGGAAAGCCCCTCACTACTAAGAAACGAAGCTTACACCCCACACAACCGCCTTTCTCCTCAAACTACAACAATACCAATTGCTCTCCCTCTCTTTTTCTCTCCCATACGTCTCCTTCATTTAGTATACTCTAGAATTGCATGTTATGGATTCGTATCAGAAGAAAACCAATCACCGACAAGTATGACCCTGCATGCCGGTTCAAAAACCTTGGTAAAGTTATTTTTAAATACTTTAGAAGCTGATAAGGGTTACTAATTGAGAATGAGCATATTCGACGAATTGCAAGAAACCTTAGAGATTTATCACATGCAACTGTCTGCATAAAGTTGACAGATCACATGCCCCTAACGAAATAACATGATACAAGATTATAAAATTTTATTTAGCTTTCCTAGCGACTAAGAGATAGGCATTAAGAGGGATTGACAAACAAATCCAAACTCTATCTTCAGCAAGATTCTAGCCAGCAATTGCATGAGAGGTTTTGTGCCTAAGCGGTCATGTATTAGCGAACTTCCATGGCCAACCAGTGAAGAGATCAATATCCCTCTCACCACCAACCTCCTTAGTTGGCACTGCAACGAAAACTTCTTTGAGGTCTTCCTCAGATAGCTTCACTTTCAAAAAGCCAATATTAGCATCCAGATGGTTGATTTTTGTTGTACCTAATACAAAATTAAAAAAAGAAACCAAATATTAGATAATCATACAGCTAACAGTACTAAATCTAATTTATGATGTGGTCTTAAAAAGAAAAAAATTATATATTTATGACATTAAATGCATTAACATATATTAATTATATATTTAGACATTAAGAAAAAAATAAACAGAAAGTTGTCCTTTATTAGTGTATCTTCTTGAGTACAAAGGTAGACTAACAAATTTATGTAGAAAAAGTTTTTTTTTCCCTGTACATGTCAGGATACCCAATCTATAATTATATAATCCACTGATAATGTATACCATGATCACTCTCATCTCTGCTTATACTCCATGTTTTGATCATATTTAACCACCATGTGAGTGCAGCTTATATCAATACGCATGCTAGAGGTAAATACTTACAGTTTCCACACCCCCAACAAAGTTGTCTCGGAAGAAGAAGATGAAGAAGACGATAAGAAAGAAAAAAATTTTATGGTGGAGAGTCAGCATCAAATTAGTGGTAGAATGGTATAATGGTATTGCAATGGTTGGGTTTAACAAAATGGCTGCTTCATTTTTTTTTGTTTTTTTTACTCTGCTCTAATTCTAAAAGTCCATTTCTTTTATTTGTCTATCTAATGGAGGTACTATGGCACCCATTAGGAATCCAAATGATGTTCTAAAAGGAATCGCACTAAAAGAAATGAGATGGAACATTCATCAGGGCCTAAAAAATTATTGAAGTCATCTGGGTTTTTGGTTTACTCAGTGTTGGTGCAGAAATCCGTCGCCGCCGGAGGTCGCCGCAATCGAGGCCGCTGGGCGCCGCCGGGGACCTGCAAAACGAAGTCCCGTCCGGAACCGGTGGGGTGGTGGCTCCGGCAGGACCCTCCGACGGTCAAGTTAGTTTCCGGCCAACAGTAATGGAGTGCTCGGAATGAATTCCGGAGCTTAGAGATGTGGAGGAGAGCTTAGAGAGTCGAGAGTTCAGAGAGCTTAGCCTTAGTATGTCGGGAGGGGTCCTTTTATAGCGGAGCTTAGTTGATGGTGACGGCTGTGCCGTCTGGCAGAGAGTCGTCGGGCAGCATGGAGTTTGGTACGGAGAGGAAGGCGTCGTCCGGTAGATCGTGGGAGCCATACCGGCGAGTCGTGGGCCGCATGGAGTCCGGTACGGAGAGGAAGGCGTCGTCCGGTAGATCGTGGGAGCCATACCGGCGAGTCGTCGTGGGAGCCATACCGGCGAGTCGTGGGCCGCATGGAGTCCGGTACGGGGAGGAAGGCGTCGTCCGGTAGATCGTGGGAGCCATACCGGCGAGCCGTGGGCCGCACGGAGTCCGGTACGGAGAGGAAGGCGCCGTCCGGTCTTGCTGCAGGCGACAGTTCGTCCAACGGAGTTCGGACTTGTAACAGAGTTCGGCCGAGGGACGGTTGCCGAGGAGTTCGACCGCTGAGAGGCCCGAAGAAGCTCGGCTGGCCAGTTGAAGGACTTCGGTTGCTAGTTGGTTCGGCCAGGGCTCGCTGAGGAGTTCGGTCGCCTAGGGTCGGTCCGAAGGGGTTCGGCCACTTGGGCTCGCCTGAAGTCGGTCCGAAGGAGTTCGGCTGCACGGGCTCGCCTGGGGTCGGTCCGAAGGAGCTCGGCCGTGGGAAGTCCGAAGGAGTTCGGCTGCACGGGCTCGCCTGGGGTCGGTCCGAAGGAGTTCGGCCGTGGGAAGTCCGAAGGAGTTCGGCTGCACGGGCTCGCCTGGGGTCGGTCCGAAGGAGTTCGGCCACTTGGGCTCGCCTGAAGTCGGTCCGAAGGAGTTCGGCTGCACGGGCTCGCCTGGGGTCGGTCCGAAGGAGCTCGGCCGTGGGAAGTCCGAAGGAGTTCGGCTGCACGGGCTCGCCTGGGGTCGGTCCGAAGGAGCTCGGCCGTGGGAAGTCCGAAGGAGTTCGGCTGCACGGGCTCGCCTGGGGTCGGTCCGAAGGAGTTCGGCCGTGGGGTCCGAAGGAGTTCGGCCAGGGCTCGCTGATTCGGCCTCTAGGCAGTTCGGCCCGGACCTTGGTGCAGGGGAGTTCGGCCTCTAGGCAGTTCGGCCGTGTTAGGGGCTCGGCCTGGCGCCTGGCGCTGAAGCTCTTCAGCGGCTACTGGTTACATTGGGCTGAGCGTTGGGCCGGGCTTCGGCAGGAGCGGGATTTATCCCCAACAGTAGCCCCCCCACTCCCGAGTTCAAAAATTGAAGGAAGGGAGTACCAAAACAGGCGACTGCCGAAGTCTTCTTCCAGGCTCCGCATTTGTTGCAGCTGAAGCTCGGGGGAGGTCTCATCTCCAGCCAATATTGACGCTGAAGTTGAAGCTGAGGCTTGGGGGAGGTCTCATCCCCAGTCGATGTTTGGAGTTGAAGTGGGACTCGTTTCCAGCCAAAATTGGTGAAGCCGACGTTGAGGCCGGAGTCAATGTCGCCCCCCGTGGTCAGGGTCGGAGTTGACATTGCCTTCATCAACCGAAGTCGATTCGGGGGAGACCTCCTCTTTTGCAGTCAAGGTTATGATCGCTTGGGGGAGATCCCGTCTCCCGCTGATGCTGATACCGAAGTTGAAGCTGAGGTCTGAAGGAGACCTCGTCTTCTGCAGTGAAGCTTGCCGTAGACTCTGGGGCTCGGCCTTGGACCTCGCTCGCGTCAGGACGAGGTTCTCCTCTTGTTCCCAACGGGCTGTGGGGGCACATGGGGACCGTCGTCCTCGCCTCTCCCCCCATCCCGTCCTTGGTGGACGGGGCCTTCGACTTTGCTCACGCTAGGACGAGGTTCTCCTCCTGTTCCTAGCCGGCTGTGGGGGCACATGAGGACCGTCGTCCTCGCTTCTCCCCCCATCCCGTCCTTTGTGGACGGGGCCTTCGACTTTGCTCACGCTAGGACGAGGTTCTCCTCCTGTTCCTAGCCGGCTGTGGGGGCACATGAGGACCGTCGTCCTCGCTTCTCCCCCCATCCCGTCCTTTGTGGACGGGGCCTTCGACTTTGCTCACGCTAGGACGAGGTTCTCCTCCTGTTCCTAGCCGGCTGTGGGGGCACATGAGGACCGTCGTCCTCGCTTCTCCCCCCATCCCGTCCTTTGTGGAACGGGGCCTTCGACTTTGCTCGTGCTAGGACGAGGTTCTCCTCCTGTTCCTAGCCGGCTGTGGGGGCACATGAGGACCGTCGTCCTCGCTTCTCCCCCCATCCCGTCCTTTGCGAACGGGGCCTTTGACTTTGCTCGTGCTAGGACGAGGTTCTCCTCCTGTTCCTAGCCGGCTGTGGGGGCACATGAGGACCGTCGTCCTCGCTTCTCCCCCCATCCCGTCCTTTGCGAACGGGGCCTTTGACTTTGCTCACGCTAGGACGAGGTTCTCCTCCTGTTCCTAGCGGGACATTTCCGCTCGCTTCTTTTTTCTTTTTTTTTTTTTCAGCGACCCTGAAACGATAGTGTCGAGCAACAAGGTTTTATTGAGGGAAACTACTGGTAGTACATTCTCAGGTTTTCTGAGTTCCAAGGTCGGGGAAGCGCTAGTCCTCCGAGCTCCTTTAGGCGATAGGTTCCAGGTCGGATGACCTCTACCACTTCGTACGGACCTTCCCAATTTGGGACGAGCTTCCCTTGACTCTGGGGCTGAGAGACGGCTGCTCGTCGGAGCACCAAAGTCCCCAACTCTGAACGCCTTGTTTTTGACTCTGGAATTGTAATACCGAGCCACCTTCCGTTGGTAGGTGGCCATCCGGATGCGGGCTGCCTTCCCTCTTTTCTTCTAGAAGGTCGAGGTTGGCTCTGAGGTCCTGGGGGTTGAGTTGCTCGTTGAAGCCCACGATTCGAGCAGACGGGAAGTTTGAGCTCGATCGGGATGACTGCCTCGGTGCCGAAGGCCAAGGCGAAGGGCGTCTCGCCGGTCGGTACCCTCTGCGTTGTTCGGTATGCCCAGAGGACGTGGTAGAGTTCGTCTGCCCAGGCCCCCTTTGCCCTGTCGAGCCTCGTTTTGAGGCCTTGCAGCAGGGTCCGATTGGTCACTTCGGCTTCCCCATTGGCTTGCGGATGAGCCACCGACGTGAAGTGGTGGGAGACGTTTAGTCCTTCGCAGAACTCGGCAAACCGGGCTCCAGCGAACTGTCGCCCATTATCGGTTATGAGGGCTCGGGGCAGGACCGAACCGGCAGATCAGCGTCTTCCAGACGAAGTCCTGCACCTTGGCCTCGGTGATCTTCGCTAGTGGTTCCGCCTCGACCCACTTGGTAAAGTAGTCAATCGCGACCAGGAGGAACTTCCGTTGTCCGGACGCCGTTGGGAAGGGGCCGAGGATGTCCATCCCCCACTGCGCGAAGGGCCAGGGTGCAGTGAGCGGAGTGAGTTCGGATGCCGGCTGCCTTTGCACGCTGGCGTTCTTCTGGCAGCGGTCACACCTCTTCACGTATTCCGTGGAATCACGAAGTAGGGTTGGCCAGTAGTACCCTTGCCGAAGTAGTCTTTGCGATAGGGATCTGGCTCCCGCGTGACTTCCGCAGAGTCCTTCGTGGACATCCTGTAGCGCGATGCAGGCCTCAGAGGGTCGGAGGCACCTCAGCAACGGGAGGGAGTACGACCTTTTATATAACCTGCCCTCGTACAAGACGTAGCGGGAGGCTTGACTCCTGAGCTTCCGAGCTTCTCTCCGGTCGTGAGGGAGGACCCCTTCTTCGAGGTAGGCGATCAGCGGATCGATCCAGCTGGGCTCGAAGTCCGTCCGCAGGACGGCCTGAGGTTCCTCGGTGGTCGGGCACTTCAGAGTTTCCAGAAACACCTCTTTTGGTAGTTCGGCCGGGGCAGAGGTGGCCAACTTGGAGAGGAGGTCGGCCCTTGTATTCCCGGTCCTTGGGATGTGCCGAATGTCGAAGCTGTCGAAGGCTGGTATTAAGTTCTTCACCTTCCCGAGGTACATCACCATGCTTTCCTCCCGCGCCTCGTAGCTGCCGCCGACCTGACCGACCACCAACTGGGAATCGCTATAGACTTGAAGCCGACCCACCTTCAATTCCCTGGCTATCTGCAGCCCGGCTATCAGCGCTTCATACTCGGCCCCATTGTTGGTTGTGGGAAACTCGAAGCGCAATGCGTACTCGGTGACGATCCCCTCGGGGCTAACCAGGACCAGCCCTGCGCCGGCCCCGCTAGAGTTGGATGAGCCATCCACATGCAGAACCCAGGCGCCTTCAAGAAGGTCGGCCCTTTCTTCAGGGAAGCTCGACCGCCACAGCTCGGCTTCGTTGGGGCCTGGTCTCCCTCCGATGATAGTCTCGCTTGATTCAAGCTCGGCTTCAACTGGTGCGGTGCATTCCAGCACGAAGTCCGCCAGTATCTGAGCCTTGATCGATGGCCTGGGCCGGTAATTGATGTCGAACTCCGTGAGCTCGATCGCCCATTTGGCGATTCTTCCTGAAGCGTCTGCTCGGTGGAGGACGGCTCTTATTGGTTGGTCCGTGAGGACCGTTATGGTATGCTCCTGAAAGTAAGGTCGGAGCCTCCTGGCTGCGATCAGAAGACAGTAAATTAGTTTTTCTAACTTGGAGTACCTGGTCTCCGCGTCCCTCAAGGCTCGGCTCACGTAGTAGACTGGTTGTTGCGCCTTCGCATCTTCCCTGACCAGGACAGCCGCCAGGGCCATTGGAGAGACAGCTAGGTATAGGAGCAGCCCTTCTCCAGGTTCGGGCTTTGCCAGCAGTGGGGGCGCGCCGAGGTAGTTTTTAAGCTCCTCGAATGCCTGTTTGCACTCCGCTGTCCAGCAAAAATCTTTCGGTCGCCTGAGGACCTGGAAGAAAGGCAGGCACCGCTCGGCCGACCTTCGAGACAAAGCGGTTCAGGGACGCCACCTTCCCAGCCAGGCGCTGAACTTCCTTAATTGTTTTCGGGGCAGTCATCTCCTGGATGGCTCGGATTTTCTCGGGATTTGCCTCGATTCCGCGTCTCGACACCATGAATCCTAAAAATTTTCCGGAGGTCACGCCGAAGGCGCATTTGGTCGGGTTCAACTTCATCTTGTGCCTCCTAAGCGCACCGAAAGGTTTCTTCAAGGTCGGCGAGGTGGTCTGTCGAGGCTCGGCTTTTGACCTAGCATGTCGTCCACGTACACCTCCATGTTGCGGCCGATCTGCCCCTTGAAGACCTTATTGACCAAGCGCTGGTAGGTGGCTCCTGCATTCTTGAGTCCGAAAGGCATGACCCTGTAACAAGTAGAGACCTCGGTCAGTAATAAAGGTGGTCTTTTCTTCATCCTCGGGCGCCATGCGTATCTGGTTATAACCAGAAAATGCGTCCATAAAAGTGAGGAGCTCGTGGCCCGAGGTTGCGTCCACCAGCTGATCGATCCTCGGCAGGGGGTAGCTGTCCTTTGGGCAGGCTTTGTTCAGCTTCTTGAAGTCGACGCACATCCTCCATTTGTTGTTTGCTTTTTTGACGAGGACCACGTTCGAGACCCAGGTCGGATAGTTGACCTCCCGGATGAGTCCGGCTTCGAGGAGCTTATCCACTTCTTCGGCTACCGCCTTCTGTCTCTCTGGGGCTTGGTGGCGTAACTTTTCTCTGATGGGTCGGTGCCTTGGGTCGATGGCCAGCCGATGTTCTATAACATCGGCGTCGATCCCTGGTACATCCGCTGGGGCCCAGGCGAAGACGTCCGCATTCCTTCTGAGGAAAGCGACGAGCTGTCCTCCTAACCTCGGCCGCCAAGTTGGAGCCGATCCGCACCTCATGCCCCGGGTCTCCGTCGTGTAAGGACACAGGGACGAGGTCTTCCGCAGGTTCGCCCCGTTCTTCAGTGAGGTCGTCGCGGACGTCCAGTCCATCAACAAGGTAAGGGTCGGGCCGGTCTCCCCCGCGCAGGGCGACTGAGTAGCAGTACTTTGCCAGGGCCTGGTCTCCTCTGACCTCGCCGACTCCGTGGCTCGTCGGGAATTTCATCTTTAAGTAGTAGGTTGACACTACCGCCCGTAGTGCGTTTAGGCCGGGTCGCCCAAGGATTGCATTATAGGCGGACGGGGTCCTTCACGACCAGAAAGTCGATCCGCGCCTTGGCCAATTTTGGGGATTGGCCCGCCGTCACCGCCAAAGTCACCATGCCTTCGACCGGAACGGCGTGTCCGGCAAATCCTACCAGGGGGGAATTTACAGGCCCTAAGCGGGTGTCAGGTAGGGACATTTTTAAGAAGGCATCGTAAAACAATATGTCCGCCGAACTTCCATTATCCACCAAAACGCGGCGTACATCATAATCAGCGACGTTTAAAGAGATTACAACCGCGTCGTTATGTGGAAATCGGATCCCCTTGGGCGTCTGCCTTCGGTGAAGGTCACGGGCTCCGAGGTCCTCTGCCTCTTCGCCGGTCCCTCGGATTCGTCGGTCTTTCCCCGCTGCGGTCCTCCCGAGATGGTGTTAATGACGCCAAGAGGCGGCCGATCCTCCTGCCGATCCTCCCCATCCGGCGGCAACATTCTCGGCCGATCTTCCCGCTCTTTAGGTTGTCTTTGCAGGAATCGGCCAAGCCTGCCCCGCCGGACCAGCTCCTCGATTTCGTCCTGGAGCTGGATGCACTCCTCGGTATCGTGACCGTGGTCACGGTGGTAAAGGCAGAACTTGTTGGGGTTGCGTTTTCTGGGATGGGAACGCATTCTCTCCGGCTCCGGAAGTCGTCCCTTGATCTCCAGCAGCACTTGAGCCTTCGGGGCGTTGAGGGGGGCGTAGCTGTGAAAACGCCGTCGGAGGGGAGAACCTTGGCGCGGAGATGAACCTCGTCGCGGGGGAGAACCTCGGCGCCGGGGGGAACTTCGGCGCCGGAGGGGACTTCGGCGTCGGGGGGGGAACTTCGGCGTGCCCTTCCGTCGGTGGCTTCCCGCCCCCGAGCCTGAGGTGGAGTCCGGGCTCGCCCGCGACCAGGGGGAGTTCGGGAGCGCGGCCAAGCTTCGGTGCGCTTTCTTTCTTCGGCGGGCCTTCCCGCTCTGCCTACTCGTCGCTTGTCGCGAGCTTCATTATCCTTGGCCTCAAAAGCCTCCTCTGCCCGGGCATAGCTTTCGGCCCGAGCTAGCATGTCAGCGAAATCCCTGGGATATTTCTTTTCCAGGGAGAACAACAGGTCGTTCTTCTGAAGGCCGCCCTTGAGGGCGGCCATAGCAACTGATTGGTCCAGGTTCCGGACTTCCAGCGCGGCAGCGTTGAACCGGGTGACGTAAGCCCGGATGGGTTCCCCCTCTTTTTGCCTGATGGCCAACAAGGAATCCGAGCCTCTGCGCGGCCGTTTGCTGCTGACGAAGTGGGCCGCGAATTGTTGACTCATTTGGTCAAACGACAGGATGGTGCCCGGCTTAAGCGCCGAGTACCAATTCCTGGCCGCTCCCTTTGAGGGTAGAAGGGAAAGCCCGACACAAAATGGCATCAGGCGCGCCATGGAGCAACATCGTCGTCCTGAAGGCCTCCAAATGGTCGACCGGGTCGGTGGTCCCATCGTAGCTTTCAAAATGCGGGAGCTTGAAGTTCGGCGGTACCTGTTCCTGCATAATTTTCTGTGAGAAGGGAGGATCAGTGCAAATATCGTTACCGCGGGAGGAAGGAGTATGACGAAGTTCTTCTATGCGTCGTCCCATCTCCAAGAGCCTTTGATCCAGGAAAGTCTTCGCGATCCTTAATCCCCAAGGTCTTCTCGCGGAATAGGTGTGCGAAGCCTCTCCCTGGGTCGAGCCGCGGTCCGAGCAGGGGCTCTTTGCCGGCTGCCCTTCTCTCCCGAGGGCCGGAGGTCGGGTAGCCCACATCGGTCGCTCCTGGACTGGGTTCCCGGGCTCCGGGGAACCCCGCGCCGGTCGAGTGGGCGCCGGACCTCGCGAATGCGTGGCCTGCACCTGCCCTGCACCGCCTCCGTAAGATCGCGGACCTGCTGGGCAAGCAGGTCGAACCGCTCCGCATCCTACCGCGAGTACGGAGCGGGCCCGTGTCGCCGGGGCCGGAGTGGGAGCGGACGGACCCGAACGGGATCGGGCCGCGGAGGCTGCCGACCTCCGGGTCGAGGCTCTTCTGGGGGGCATTTTTCTTTCCAGAAAAGGAATACTGAAGAGGGAGAAGAGAGATCCGGAGCAGGGGAAGGAAATCGTCGCCGAGCACTCCTTTAAGAACAAGGGAACCTCGAAGGTTCAAGCCCTTCCCTCTAGCGCCAATCTGTTGGTGCAGAAATCCGTCGCCGCCGGAGGTCGCCGCAATCGAGGCCGCTGGGCGCCGCCGGGGACCTGCAAAACGAAGTCCCGTCCGGAACCGGTGGGGTGGTGGCTCCGGCAGGACCCTCCGACGGTCAAGTTAGTTTCCGGCCAACAGTAATGGAGTGCTCGGAATGAGTTCCGGAGCTTAGAGATGTGGAGGAGAGCTTAGAGAGTCGAGAGTTCAGAGAGCTTAGCCTTAGTATGTCGGGAGGGGTCCTTTTATAGCGGAGCTTAGTTGATGGTGACGGCTGTGCCGTCTGGCAGAGAGTCGTCGGGCAGCATGGAGTTTGGTACGGAGAGGAAGGCGTCGTCCGGTAGATCGTGGGAGCCATACCGGCGAGTCGTGGGCCGCATGGAGTCCGGTACGGAGAGGAAGGCGTCGTCCGGTAGATCGGTACCGGCGATCGTGGGAGCCATACCGGCGAGTCGTGGGCCGCATGGAGTCCGGTACGGGGAGGAAGGCGTCGTCCGGTAGATCGTGGGAGCCATACCGGCGAGCCGTGGGCCGCACGGAGTCCGGTACGGAGAGGAAGGCGCCGTCCGGTCTTGCTGCAGGCGACAGTTCGTCCAACGGAGTTCGGACTTGTAACAGAGTTCGGCCGAAGCTGGGGGACGGTTGCCGAGGAGTTCGACCGCTGAGAGGCCCGAAGAAGCTCGGCTGGCCAGTTGAAGGACTTCGGTTGCTAGTTGGTTCGGCCAGGGCTCGCTGAGGAGTTCGGTCGCCTAGGGTCGGTCCGAAGGGGTTCGGCCACTTGGGCTCGCCTGGGGTCGGTCCGAAGGAGTTCGGCTGCACGGGCTCGCCTGGGGTCGGTCCGAAGGAGTTCGGCCGTGGGAAGTCCGAAGGAGTTCGGCTGCACGGGCTCGCCTGGGGTCGGTCCGAAGGAGTTCGGCCGTGGGAAGTCCGAAGGAGTTCGGCTGCACGGGCTCGCCTGGGGTCGGTCCGAAGGAGCTCGGCCGTGGGAAGTCCGAAGGAGTTCGGCTGCACGGGCTCGCCTGGGGTCGGTCCGAAGGAGCTCGGCCGTGGGAAGTCCGAAGGAGTTCGGCTGCATGGGCTCGCCTGGGGTCGGTCCGAAGGAGTTCGGCCGTGGGGTCCGAAGGAGTTCGGCCAGGGCTCGCTGATTCGGCCTCTAGGCAGTTCGGCCCGGACCTTGGTGCAGGGGAGTTCGGCCTCTAGGCAGTTCGGCCGTGTTAGGGGCTCGGCCTGGCGCCTGGCGCTGAAGCTCTTCAGCGGCTGCTGGTTATATTGGGCTGAGCGTTGGGCCGGGCTTCGGCAGGAGCGGGATTTATCCCCAACACTCAGCATTGTGATGTTTAAACCTCTGAAGGACTTTGACCAGGACAAATGGGGTTCAAATGTGAACCATTATAAAAATGGATCTGGTCACTTACTTTTCCCTCTCCTTCTACTTAAATCTTCAATAGAGGTGAATTCTGCATCTCAGGTCCGCCTCTTCCTTTTCATGTGATGGCACCACTTCTAAGTTGAATTGGGTGTTCCAAGATTTAAGAAATATTGTCATGGCCTGATCACTTAAAACTAAGAGGTTATTATTGCTTTCTTCCAAAGATGATTGTCAGAATTTCAACTGATAAGAAGCTGTTGTATCATGCTGGTTGCACACGGTTCTCAAAATTTATCCACATTCAGTTTCTTCTAACTATACGAAAACTAACTAGTTTCTCTAATTAGAAAATATGTTAATCATGGAAGATATTATGTACTGCTATTGATCTGATTGAGAGTAGTACCTTGTCCTAAATATTTTAACAATCAGACTGGTGGGTTTCAAGGGAAAAATGTGCTTCAGAGGTTACAAAGTAGTTGTCAGTGATTCTATTGTGCATCAGATGACAATAGAATTTAATATAGAAACTTTTTTAGCATTTTCTATCTGTCTATGTTTAGTCATGCTCCTGACATGTATTATGAAAATTTACTAATTGATGTTCCCTTCCTATGAAAATGTATTAATTGATGTTCGCTTCCAATCTTAGAAGCTATCAAAGCTGATGGAGAGCTTGCATCTTTGGTTATAACCCAACCTCTTTTGTTCTTCCTTATTGTTCATCAATTTATGCTGAAAGTTGTACCACTATTTGAGAATAGAACACCTGATCTCCATAATGTTGATCTGGCTTCAATTTATTGGTTCCTCTCGTAATTACAAGCTCCAATGGTGAATGACTACAAAGATTATTTCAGTATTCCACTTCTGAGAAGATATTTAGATATTCAACTCAACAATAATCTTCCAAATTTTGTTTCTCTCCTAACATTATCCTTGACCGGCATTCATTTATTTTTCCTTCATTCATTGAAGAAACAAATGAAGACATTGAATAGATCAGATTTACAAAATCAGTTCATTTTTTCTAGCACGGCATAAGCTCAAGAATATGTTACAAGTGCTACTTGATTTTCTTTTCATCAATTGTGAGCTTTGATCATTTGCATGCAAACTTTGGCAAGAAAGAAAAGCTCCAGTCTCTGAGGAAAGAGTAAAAAATTATAATATTTTACCTGGGATAGGTACCACATCTTCTCCCTGATGAAGGAGCCAAGCCTGGGCAAGTTGAGGAGGAGTGCACCCATACTTAGCAGCCAGTTTTGGCTACACACATGTATATGATCTTGTTTTTGTCTACATTCTCACCATTAAACCTTGCATTCAGGGCCTATCACAATCAAATTAAGACATAGTTCATAAAGCAGTATTGTAATATGAATGAAACACTTAACAAGTTTCATTTAGCCGTGTGCGTGACATGTCAATACCAGTATGCTTCCTTCAGGCAATCCTTCAGTATTTGCTCTCCCAGCAAAAAAACCAAGACCAAGTGGGCTGTATGCAACTACATCAATACCTAGTTCTCTGCATTATAATTCAGACATGGTTTTGAGAAATGGTTTTTTCAACTATGTAATCTTATAAAAGCAAGCATTAGCTCTCTTTATTATCAGTTAACTTGGGTGTGTTTGCAGAAAGAGAAGCACTAGTTCATGAATGGCAACATAATAGAGTTCAATTGAACAAACTTGCAAAGAGAGATTATCATCCTCAATGTCACGAGTCCACAAAGGCCACTCCATTTGCACTGCAGTGATGGGATGAACAGCATGAGCACGCCTTATGGTGTCTGGACTGGCCTCACACAAACCAATATGCTTGATCTTCCCTTCCTTGACTAACTTCTTTAGCTCACCCATCTACCTCAGTAAAAGTTTTAAATTCCATCAACCATCAAAACTAAGATGAATCTTAGGAAAACTCTATGAATTGTGTTAGGTACTTACAGTTTCTACTATAGGAACTGTAGTGTCCACATGGTGTGGGAAGCACAAATCAATGTAGTCAACACCAAGGTGTTGCAGACTGCCTTCACAACATTTGCGTGCGTAATCTGGTGCACCATTAATCAGCAGCCACCCATCTTTAAAACCGACGATGCCAAACTTGCTTGCTATCTGGACCTTTTCTCAAGGTAGGTACTTCAAAGCCTAAAAATTAAGAAAGTTCTAACCGGAGAACTATGACAAGAAAAGAATAGCTAATAAGCTATCATCTTAACTGAATTTTCACGGTTCAGCTATTTGAAAATAAACAAAAAGAAAGCATTGATGAGATCATGCAAAGAGAGCTTTGCATAGGGAATGTAAATTCCTATGTTTTCCATATATAGGTTTTTTCACTTTTAGTCTGATAAGAGTTGCGCAAGTATCTAGTAAACACATGCTGTAAATGCCTTCTTTTTTAGGTCATATTTGGTTAACAGGAAGTAGGAGGTGAGAAAGGGTATCAGATTTTTATCCAGCCTATTCCCATGATTCGCAACTCATTTAGATGTGGGAATGTTGATTCATATAGGTATGGGATTCCCACAAAAAGGGATAAAACCATACCAAAGTGGGGCTTGGTTTTCATTTTGCTTAACTACTTACACACCAAAATCATATGATTTGGAGATCCCTAGTCTCTACATCAAGTGATCAAAAGGTATAACTCTATAAAAGGTTCCATTTGAACTTAATCCATTTAATAGATATGAATTATTATCATACATACAAGGTATACAAATCTAGAAAATAAACAGTACTAATAATATAATATATAACAAATTTCTTTTTGTTGTTACTCAAGCATATAAATGACCTAAGAGTTATCTCTTTTCTAAAATAAAACGATAGACTATCTCTAAAAGAAAGGAAAAAAAAAAAAAGGATATATTATTCTCACTTACGTGGAGCACAGACTTTATTTACGAGTTATCTCTCCTAACATTGTAATTCCTAAATACCGATACTACTAGTATGTTTCCAATATCTCAAAACTATAAATCATCAGCTCTATCTCACAACATTCTTTTCACTAGTATACTTTGTACAGCATTACCAATAAGTCTACTCACTCAAAAAGGTGATATGAGCAGCCAAAATGGTTCACATCAATGTAACAGTCTTAGTTCTTGAGTTTCATTGGCAAAAAGCACAATCGAGAGACAACCTATAGTCACTCAAACTATGATCTGCAATCTTCAGTCAATAGATTTAACAACTCAGGTCATATTATGCAGAATACTACTGTTAGGTGAATTATAGTACTTCACACTAATCTGTCAGCAAACCAACACCCCTTTTTAAGTCTCAGGCGATAAACACAGACCTTTCCGATGAGGATTTCATTGTCTCCATTGGCATAGGCATCAGAAGTGTCGAAGAAGGTTACCCCCTTATTGAAGGCATCTATGATGAGGGAGACACCTTCATGAGGAAGGGGATTGTTGAAAATCCCAGAGAGTCCTGAGCACCCAAAACCTTATCTTGGAAATCTGTTAGACAAAATTTCAGAATTAGCAGAGTACCAGGCTCAATGAAGTATTGAAATTAATAAGGATCATAACTACTAGACTACTAAAAAATTTGACTATATTGGCGCTCATACTCTGTTAAGTATGTGGTGTATTACCAGTACTTGATAGTTAGGACTAGTTTGTGAATATTTGCAATCCTATCTGAAGCATTTTCTCAAGCAAGTCATGTCTACTGATATCATATAAACTAACTTGAGGCAAGAAATGACAACCGAAGGTAGCAACACAAATAACAACAGAAAGTAACATCAGTAAAAAATAAAGGGTATTTGATAATTAAACTGAAAATAAATTACTAATAGTTTGAATTTCCAAGAAAAATGCTAACAGTAACTTGGTAAAAATTATAATTTTACACTACTAACAGAAGAATTAGAAACGTATTCAACATAGCTGCTGTTCCGTGAAATGGATGAAATAATTGATGTATTAAACGAGTATATAAAAAAAAGAGGTAAGAATGTCACCAGAGAGAAAATTAAAAGACAAATACACAAGAAAGTAAAAAAAGAAATGTTTCTTTTCCTCTTCTAGAAAAAATCATACATGCTCATCATTTTGGGCCGGCTTATACGTAGTAAAACTGGCATTTTTGTTTGCTCGAAAGAAGGAAAGAAAAGAAAAGAACAGGTACATTTTTCACATGTGAAACATATTAATTAAGAAACTAGAATTAAAAGACAACTCATGCTGCTTCACTAACTTAGCTAAGAGGAATGTTACTAAGCTAAACCATGGTAACGGGGCCTTACCTCAACCCTTGTCTTCCAATCTTGACCCTTGGAACTTGGAACTCTTCCTTTCTTTCCATACGCTCTGACTTGGATGATCTTGTCTAACTACTATGAAAACGAGCAATACTTTGTGCACTGTGCACGGTGTCCTACGAGGTGCCGCGCGCGGTGATTGACCCACGTGCCGAGCTGAAGTAAAAAAATTTCACGCGCCGCGCTCTACGTGATCCAATCGTTTATCGCACCGCGGTGCGCAAAAGATTTCTTCTACGAAAACACTGACCAACTATACACAACGAGAACGTTTTAGTGGGACCTGCAGTTTCTTATATAAGTAAAAGGAGTAATTTTTATTGCACCACATGCAGCAGTGATCGGCTTAAAAAAAAAAAAGAAGGCCCAGATGGAGGTTTAGGAGTTTGGTGGGTGGTTGGGCTTATGGTCACGTGAAGTTGGGTCTTGTGTGGGCTTTGGGTTTGAAAGTGTGGTGACAAGAGGTTAGTACGATGGCAATTCCAACCACTGGCTCTAGTCTTTTTAAGTTGACATCCAATTATATTTTTGAGGTCCCTACAAATCCCACGGCTTGGGACTGGATCTCGGCGTGGCAGAAAGACCATCTTGACACTTACAATACCCACATATAGATTTCAAAGTCTCTCTCTGTACATATATATATATATATATATATATATCTAACTTTGTCTTTTAACTTTTGAAAGTCCAATTAAATTATAATATAGGAATATAAATTGATCATTAGAACATAATTCTGTCGAAGGGATTAAAATAGAGAATGGATCCAAGCTCTTTATCGTAGTAATATTAATTTAAAAATTATTTACTTAAATGATATAAGTTTTAACTTTTTACCAGACTGATGCAAGAGGATAAAATACCATTTAGATTGGTGATTTTTATCCAATAAAATGCCATTTAAAATGGTGTTTATAATCCATTCCCCATTTCAGTCAGCATCCCACATGTAACAAGAAAAAAAGAAA
This sequence comes from Cocos nucifera, assembly GCA_006176705.1. Classification (NCBI taxonomy): domain Eukaryota; kingdom Viridiplantae; phylum Streptophyta; class Magnoliopsida; order Arecales; family Arecaceae; genus Cocos; species Cocos nucifera. Next base: position 1,941,721 of record QRFJ01000194.1, read on the forward strand.
AAAAAATGTCATCCAGAATGGCACTTTTAAAAATGCCATCCAGAATGGTATTTTTAAAAATGCCATTCAAGATGGCACTTCTAAAAATACTATTTTAAATAATATTTTTATTTTTTTATTTTTTTTTTTTTTTATTTTTTTTTGCTTGGTTCTATGTGGGAGGCTGACTCGGATGCTCAATGGGGTTTTAAAAGCGTCTTTTGTGCCATGCCAATTAAGTATGCCATTTGTGCCATTTGGTCAAATCAAGTACACCTCATTAACTGAAAAGTTAAGCACATAATATTTTAATTTTGTTAATAATGTTTATCCACTTGTGAAAATCATTTTCGATGATAACCTAGTTTTGAACTTCTAAGATGCTTTTTATGTTCGATCAGCTGTGTCTCAGACTAGAGGCTCAATGGTCACAAAAAATATCATTGCAAGGGCATAGCCTGCTGGACCGGTGTCTTCCTGCGAGGTCAGTAGCTTTTCAATGCCTTACACGGTTGTTCATGAATAGTGGCAGAGCGTAAGAGGAACCAGAGGGGGCCACTGTGAGGTGGTTATCTATATATTTATATAGGGGCTCCCCTAATATTTTAATCTTACCCACATTACAAATCCATCATTTTGAGAAAAGACCATATAATTAATTTATATATTAATTTTTTATTAAAAATAATATTTTTTAAAGAAAGAATAATTTTTATTTATTCTTTAACTTTTTATTTATTCTTCAATATTAAAATAAGGAAGAGATTATTGAGATTTTTACACAATCAAAATCATTTTGTTGATAATATAAGGTAATATTCTTTTTACTTATCTTTATTTATACATAAAATTAAATATTTATTGATATTTTAATAATATTTTAATTTTATATATCTTTATTTTATTATTTATTATTAAATATTTTATTAAAAAATTTATTAATAAATTTTTACTTTGCTCTTCTAATATTTGATGTCAGGCTCCGTCATTGTTCACGGAGGATGAAATCAAAGCAACCGCATAAAAAGCACCGAGCCAAATATTTTCTCAGACTTATTGCCGATTTTTAAGAACGGTGTATTGATTACAGCCATACAACGTCTCGTGCATGAGTGATGATCATCCTACTCCCAAACGGGCGAACTCGGAGGAAGAGTTCCATAACCTTGTGCAATGTCCCCAATAATAAGATCCCTCGTGAAGATAATGCATTACATATAACCATCCTAATTGCGCGAGAGGCCGTGCACATGCTTCGCACCGCACTAGGGAGCCAAGTGTTGATGGCATCCAGCTTCATATGGAAGGAGCATGGTACCACATTTGTTAGGGTTATGTCGGGGCTGTGCTTAGGTAGCGAGACTTCTATGACATGATTAAATTATTAGACATTGTAGCATATATGTTTAAAAAATTTAATTAATATATTCTAATTAAAAAATGAATATCGATGTGGGTGTATTACATGACGGAGGTGGGAGGAAAAAGCTGCATGGCTTGCTATTAGAAAACATAACATGAAGGCCAAATCCTAACACTGTAAATTAAACAAATAAAATATCTAAAGTAATCTCCGATTGAAATAATAATTAATAACATAAGATAAAATAATAATATCATATCTATAAAAAAGGAATCATATAGTACAAAAATGGAATCATGTAGTACAAGCCCAAAAATATTAAGTCCCATAAGGACGTCGTGGTGACCGTGGTCACTTAGACCTTCTCAGGAAAGTCCTCAATGGTCGCTCCTCCTACCATGTCACCTATCATGGAGCCTCTCGTATATCAATAGACATCTCATGATTATGTATACGAGGAATAACAGGTGCTACTAGAGCATCTGCAAGCTGAGTGACCTCATTTGGATCCAGAAATGTGTCTATAGCAAAAGGATCATACTGATGCCAACTAGAATCCGATGTTGTCATCCGGGGTACGTAAGAAGATGAAGATTTTGGCATCTATAGATCAGAAGGTAGTGGCATATATGCAACTTGCGGCGATGACATCTATGGAATATATGATGATGGCATATACGGAATATATAGTGATGATATATATCTCATATCTAGCGCATCGGATGCTCCATACCAAGGCATACTACTATCAAGATCATAACCAACCGCCATCAATATCCCTGCATATGATCTTTCCATCTCCTACAGTATCTGGGTCCGCTCGTCCTCATCGATCGTAGATAAAACATGATGAGTGTCCAACATAAGATCCGACATTCGATTAGTCTACATAATAAAAATAAAATTAAAATATATAATAGATATAAAATTTAATATGATATTAAATAGAATATATAATGCATAGTTTTTATGGACTTATCAATATGCACATAGTAGAACTCTCATCCTCATATATTGAAACTGTATACCGAGGCTACCTAATGGCCCATATTATAATGCTAAGAAACCAAGCCATGTAGTCCTCGATATATGGACGGCCTCCCAATATGTCATCACCATGAACTATATGATCTCATCATGCATTCCAAATAGTGATGTACTGTGCATGCCTGATACACCAGTCAATATACGCTCTCTCTCATTGATCAATATGATATAGCTACTGGCTAGTATCAAATGCTTTGGGATGTCCCGAATGCGGCCAAACTACCACAGCACACAATCTAGGAACTGCCACTCTATCACATTAAAATAAATAAGAGGCACCCTAGTAGTCCATTTATCATGAGGAGCTGTGCAATACTATGGTAATATGGTCATAATCTCATCTGTATATGGCTCCCATAAAAATTGAAAAAGTTAAAAAATAAAGTTGGATTAGTAAGATAATTTTATAGTAGATTATGAATGCTATGAAATGATATTTGTATATAAATCAAATTTACTCATCCACGTGCATCAGTATCAGTCAATGTATCCAATTGGCATCAATAAATCTTTGCCACTTTTATTGATACATGAATGTTGAATGCAACGTTCTATCTGCTTAACAATTTATTCATATTAAGATAATAGTAATCCATCTCATCAAGAGATGGAGTTTTTTAGAGAGAGAAGCTCCAGGTCTTTTAGAAAGATTAACCATCCATCCTTCAACTCCAATCCTCCATCTCATCCATCTCCTCCGATTTTCATACCTTGCCACAACCCATTCTTAACCCATCTTCATCCCCTCGCCATCGGTGCAAATACAACCCCATTAGCTTTGAATCCCATCTTATGATCTACAAACCTCGCTCCTCATAACTTTAGTGAGGTCTCCACCAGACCACACACTAGTTCAAAAACCTATCGCCTTCCCCATCCAAGGTCCTCCTCTTCGCGAACCAACAAACCTGCTCTTCCAAGAAAGGTTCTTCCACAGCAACCCCAACTCTCGGTTTTTTGGCCATCTCATCATCATTTCAATACATGCTCCATGCTGGAAAAGAGAGTGGTCCGCACTGGTAATTTTCGAGTTGAAAATCCAACCACCTCCACTTGCTTTCTTCCTCCTTCCTCTCAAACTTTCCTTGCACTCTCATATGAGACCATTGCCTCACATCGCCCGAGAATCGCTCATTTTCTTAAAATTCCCATCCCCAATTTAAATTCTTGGTCTGTTGCTCGTCCAAAAAAATGACGTCATTGCCCGTTCCACCATTCTCAGAGTTTCAGTTCATGCTTACACTCTGCGAATTTCCTCCGCCGCTTCGCTTTTCATCGTCCTCTCCCTCATCGAGCTCCACCCCTATTCAGTAGCACGACCAGTCCACAAAAGTCTCAGGCCTACAACAATATATCCGACGAAAATAGCCAGTGCAAGCCCCCAATCATCTTTCTCTCTTCTCGTTGCACTATGCTTACTGGTGCAAACGCGCACCCGTTGGGCTGTCGTCCTTCTAATATCGCCACTCGGGATTCTGGAATCCTGGGACCCATCCCATCTCAGTGGCATGATCCCTCGATCCCTGTCGACCCTATACATTTACGGCCACCCTTAGCCCGTTCTTTCGCCGACGTAGTCAAGGATTCCTGTAATATTTCTCACTCTTAATCTCTTGAATACAAGTCTTATCATCATCAAGGTATTGCTTCGAGCCCCTCCCCAGTCAGTGCTGCTACACCATCCTTCTCTCCTTGTCCTTTTAAAAAGGAAGTTTGTTTCTGGTGTGGTGATCAAGATCATCTAAAAGCCTCATGCAGAAACCCCATTAAGTGCTTCCGGTGTCATTGCTTTGGCCACCCATTCTGGCGCTGTCAAAGAGGTGTATCCCCCAAGCCTCCGGCTTCTACCTGTAACCCAGATCCATCACCCTGCTACCCCCACCCCACCATGGACCACCCTCTTCCTGACTACCCTCTCCCATAATACCCAACAGCTGTTAGTTCCCTGCGTAAAGCACAAGCCTTCATCCCAAACTCATGTAAACTTCTTGAAACCCAAGAATGCTTGCTTAAAGCAGCTTTTATGAAATCAGAAGGCCATCCTATTAAACTGGATGATGTTGCCAACATCATCGCCTGAAAGCAAACTACCCAGGGTCTTGGATCACCAGGAAGCTACCTAGAGGCAACTCCTTCATGGCTTGCCCATCTATTGTTAGATATGTGTACCTTAGAAGCTAGATTGGCTGACAGTTGTAATACACTTCTAAGGATAAAATTATAATTTTGATTATAAATAATAAAATAGATTATTTTTTATCACAGTGTGTATTTGAAAGTGTCTGTGATAAATCTCTTGAGTTAATGACAATGATAGTTCATATTTTCAATAGTTGAAAATTTAAGACATTAATTTTCATTATTAACTCATAAAATGCTTCCGACCGTAGGATCATCATGAGGATGATGATTGATTCGGAAGATTGATATACGATCGCTTCTTTATGATAGATGAATCTTGAGTCTATGGTGTAGAGACACCGAAGCAAGAGTACAGATACTCGTTAGAGAATGAGGGCATTGAACATGACCACCTTGAGTAGTCATGAAGAAGTCTACCTTCTCATAAATGACTGACTCAAAATTATAGTGGTGTGTCTAGTTCTTTGACCTAAGGTGCATCGACAGTTCATCTTGAGGATGTTATAGTTTGACTACACTATAACTCAATCTCCTAGCCATTCGGAATTCTGATATGTGTGTTGACTATAGTATGTTCATTATAGAAATTGGATTGCACCAATAGGAGATCTATCTATCTCAGTAGATGAGGAGCAGCCTTATGATAATCATGAGAATCAAGTCCATAAGCCTATGGCCATAGCAGAGTGAAATAATAGAAAAAAATTTTATTAGAATTTTTACATTGAACTTTCATATGACGAAAATTAGGATTTGACGAGATCACCTTAACCCCAATATGTTCGAGACTCAAGATAGAGGAACTTAATCACATAGGTAACTACACCGAGAGGTTCGCTTTTAGTTCTGATGGATTGCCACCATATGCTGCTAGGTGTTACTGACGGATTTTGGGAGCAATTAGAATGATTTGGATGATCGATCATACTAGTTGTCTGAATTAGAAAAGTTCTTATCCATCAAAAGATATTCCAATGATGTCGATGATAAAGATCATGACATATCCAAATATCATACGAAACTGAACCTAACTGAATCATACAAATAAGAATTTGGATCTGGATATCATCAATTGGATTAATCAAGTTCAATTGATTTGAATAAGATTCAATTAGGTTCAAAAAAATCGTGTCAGCACATGATTGAGCCTAATGTTCTCCTTTGACAATCATTAAAACTTATCTCGACTGAGCTAAATGTATTTGAGCTCACTTAGAAATATTTACTTGGTCTGACTGGAGCTTGTCCAAATCAGAAAAAGATTATCTTAATTTATGAGATAAATTTGAGACAACACCTGCCATTTTTTATCACTTGCTAAATCTTGTCTTCGAACATTGGTCAAATGTTGATCCTGCATACTTAGACATCTGCCCATGTGTCATGCACCCATAGGAGAGTACCTAAGAACTTGTCCCTCTGCTAAAAAGCAAATAGAAAAGGGGTGCATGCCTAGGGAGGCGTGTGCCCCATGAGGATAAAATATGGAGTCCCATACAGATAGGACTCCAGTTACTTTAAGGAATTAAATTAGGTGGCACCAAGAAGACTTGTTTGATCCAATCTTGGCACCACCTAAGGAGAGTTTTGAGGGTCTCCAATCTAATTGGATATGATGATGTCATCCCACCAATCAGATTTAGATCTGATTGCACAAAGGATCGTGATTGATCAAGATGATATGGTACTGCATTGTGCAGCAGGGTCTATATAAATTTATCTGCACTTAGAATTCAATTCTTCTACCTTTAGCCCATGCCATATAGCCTCTCTTCCTCCTTCTCCATGCCACCCTCTGGTCCTCTCTCTCCTCTCCACGCCCAATGGACTTTGGGCATGAAGAAGTGCGATCCAAGTAAGTGAAAGGCGCTAGGAAAGGAAGAAGGTAGCACTGCTGCAAGAGACAACGACTGTTCTTCAAAAGTCATTTGGAAGACCTTCAAGATCAGATCTAGATTTAATTTTTGAAGGATTGATTGAGAAGAAAAAAATCTTCAAATCCTATCCGAGTGGATACCGATAGAGGTCAGGCACTTACGTGGCTATATCCAGAACCTCAGGCAAATATCGAGATCATCACAGGATAATAGGATTACCCAAAATAAAGGTATAATCAAATTAGATTTAATTTTTTTTTAATTTTATTATTAAATTAATAAGATTAGATCTAAAGAATCTCAGATCTACTTAGGATCTTATAGAAAAAATTTTGAAATATCCCTCCTAATCCAATCAAATTTGAACAAACTTAATACAGAAAATAGATTTTTTTCTTCAACTGGTATCAGAGCCAGGTTCTATAATTCATTAGATCTGATTTTAATTTATTTTTGATCTAATAATTAGATGATTTCAATTATCACATTAGATGTAATTATATTTAAAATTAAAAAATTAAAAATTAAATAATCTAGATCTAAGATGTATGAGATGCATGACTAGACTAGGAATAGAATTATTCAATGTATAGTCTAGCATGATCATAATTTTAATTTAATTAATTATAATTTTTAAATTTATTTATTTACTATTTTTTGATATTATAAATATTATAATTAGATCTAAAAAATAAAAAATAAATTTATTTAATTTATTCATATGAGATATGATAGATGCATGTTTAAACTAGTTGTAGAATAGTTCTACAAAATTATCTAAATAAATTTTAATTTGATATGATCATATTTAAATTTTATTTTTTAGATATTTATGAGATAATTTAGATTTAAAAATATGCATAATATGATATATGAGATATATGCAAAATATATTTTTAGTTAGATCAATTTTTATATATATGATATATGATGTAGATCTAACTAGTTTTATAGATTTATCATATTTCTGATTAAGATATTCCCCTTGGCCGTCCGGTCATAAGAAGGAAGTAGGGTTTAAAGGCCCTCTCCTCCATTCGATGGGGTGTCCTTATGGTGTGTAGGGGTGCTGCGTGTTCATCCTTAATCAAAAATCAAAAACTTATTTTCTACAAAACCCTAGATCCTGAAATTCTAGAATTATATATATATGTTTTATTTATGAATCCTAAACTTAATTAAGAATTAAGTTTATGAAATATATTAGGTCTAAAATTAAAAATTTTTAGATCTAAGACATATTCATAAAATTAAGTTTGTGCTTGGATAGCTCAATTAGGTCTAGCGATTGATCAAATCAAATCAAGAGTTGGTTAGATGGAATCAAGAGTGCTTAAATTGATCAGTCTAATAGGATTAAGTTTGGGTCAAGATCGAGTCACATGAGTGATCGATCAAATTAAGACCTAATTAGGCTTAATGGTTAAAGTCTGGATTGTAGGCTAATTCGATTGGTTCTGGTTCAACAATTTGGTGTCTAAGGTAAGTTTAGCAGATATGATCGATTAGTTTTTAATTGAAAGCTACTCGACTCGAATGCATTCTTATCGAGTTAATGGCATATCCCTTCCACCGATCTCACTTATCTGACCATATTTATCGGTCCAGTCCTGATCTAAGGTGGCTAATAATCCAAGCTAACCGATGTCACTAGGTTAGTCATAATGGTTATGGCTATGTCAAGTCAAATTTAAAGAGACCTAAATCAAATCTTTCTAAGAAAAGATTAAGTCTAAGATCTTCCATCATTATAGATGTGTGGGCTCTTCTCGGGGTTGATTGTTCTCAGCTGCTCATAGTGGTTCAGTTGCACCAGAAAGATGTAACCATGTCTATTAAGTATTGGATGCTACGGACTGAAGGATGGATTGGGCTCAATATTCTGGATATAGTGAGAGATCCAATTAGAAATTCAATCTGTGCAAATGGTGGATCTGACTTAACTATGGAGTGGGTCAATATTTCGAGCATGGTGAGATTCATGAATTAGAGATCAAGCCTGGGTGCACCATGATTAGAGAATCATTTGACAAGAATTGTTCACTTATTGGCTAATCCATCACCAATAATTATTAGATGAGGTAATGAGTCAGTTGGTGGGACTGCACCATCCACTAAAAATCAGTAATTATGAAGATTTTTGCATCTCTACAGAAAAAGTATAGGAATCTGAGAAAGTAGTGAAAGCTAATTTATTTAAAAATCAAACTCCTAATAAATTGATCAAGTTTTAATTACAAAATCTAACTAGAAACTTTGACTCTCTACAAGAAAAAGAAAAATATCTGCGTTCAACCGACTAGCCCGTATCCTAGATACCCATAGACTAATTGAATTTAATTACAAGGATTGGCTTTGAAACTTCAAAATTATTTTGAATTTTGAGAAGTTGACTCATGTATTAGACCAGGATCCCTCCACTTTACCAACTCATCCGTCCGCTGAATAGAGAGTGTTGGTGCAGAAATCCATCCTTGCCGGAGGTTGCCGAAATCGAGGCCGCTGAGGTCGCCGTCGGGGACCTGCAAAATAAAGTCCCATCCGGAATCGGTGGGGTGGTGGCTCCAGCAGGACCCTCCGACGGTCAAGTTAGTTTCCGGCCAACAGTAATGGAGTGCTCGGAATGAGTTCCGGAGCTTAGAGATGAGGAGGAGAGCTTAGAGATCAGAGAGCTTAGCCTTAGCGTGTCGGGAGGGTCCTTTATATAGTGGAGCTTGATGGTGACAACTGCAGCCGCGTGCTGGCGGGCCGCTCGAGGTTCGACGGAGTCAGTCTCATGGGCTGGTGTCGTGTGCGACGGATTGAGGGTGACAGCCATCGCCGCCTGACAGTGGATCGCTATCGCTTGCGGTGGACTGACTGATGGTATGGTGGACTGATGGTGCGGCGGACTGACTGATGGTGATGGTTGCAGAGCTTGCCGAATGAAGGGTTGAAGGCCTTCATCGTGTGCCCATTTTGGAGGAGTTCGGGCTCCTGAAGAGGAAGATAGAAGGGAGTTCGGCTCCCATAGGCGTCTGGCTGGAGGTATGCAGCTAAGGCTCGCTCGCTGAAGAGTTCGGCTGCTGAGGATCCGAAGCTCGGCCGTTTGAGGGTTCGGCCGGCTGTTGGACTTCGACTGAGGCTTGGACACTTGAGAGTTCGGTAGGAGCTCGGTCGGTCGAAGGGCGATGAGGGCGACCGCTGAGGAGTTCGACCGAGTAACGATTGCTGAGGAGTTCGGACTCCTGAGTGACGACCGCTTGGGGATTCCGCTAAAGCCCGTCCGCTGAGGAGTTCGGCCGCTAAGAGGACTTCATTGAAGCTCGGCCGCTTGGAGTCGGTCCGAAGGAGTTCGGCCGCTGAGAGGACTTCGTTGAAGCTCGACCGCTTGGAGTCGATCTGAAGGAGTTTGGCCGTGGGGAGTCCGAAGGAGTTCGGCCGTGGGAGTCCGAAGGAGTTCGGCCGCCCAAAAGTTCGGTCTCGACGCTGGGAGTCCGGGAGAAGCTCGGGAGCTGACCAGTTCGGCCTGCTGGAAGAAGCTCGACCGCTGGGAGTTCGGCTGAAGCCCGTCTGCCGAAGCTCTTCCGCGGCTACTGGTTACATTGGGCTGAGCGTCGGGCCGGGCTTCGGCAGGAGCGGGATTTATCCCCAACAGTAGCCCCCCCACTCCCGAGTTCAAAAATTGAAGGAAGGGAGTACCAAAACAGGCGACTGCCGAAGTCTTCTACCAGGCTCCGCATTTGTTGCAGCTGAAGCTCGGGGGAGGTCTCATCTCCAGCCAATATTGATGCTGAAGTTAAGGCTGAGGCTTGGGGGAGACCTCATCTCCAGTCGATGTTTGGAGTTGAAATGGAACTCGTTTTCAGCTAAAGTCGATGAAGCTGATGTTGAAGCTCTCTGGCCAAGGTTGACATGATAGCTTTCTCTAGCCGAGGTCGATGTTGAAGCCCCCGGCCGAGGTCGTCGCGGGCCTCACGTCTATCCGCGGACCTTATCCCTAGCCGGAGCCGATGCGGGCGCTCGGGGGAGATCTCATCTTCCTACTACCGAGGTCAGCCCAGTTCCTCGGGGGAGATCTGATTCATAGCCGAAGTTGAAGTTGAGGTCCGAAGGAGACCTCATCTTCTGCAGCGAAGCTTGCCGTAGACTCTGGGGCTCGGCCTTGGACCTTGCTCACGTTAGGACGAGGTTCTCCTCCTGTTCCTAACGGGCTGTGGGGGCACATCCGGACCGTCGTCCGAGCTTCTCCCCCCATCCCGTCCTTCGTGAACGGGGCCTTCGACTTTGCTCACGCTAGGACGAGGTTCTCCTCCTGTTCCTAACGGGCTGTGGGGGCACATCCGGACCGTCGTCCGAGCTTCTCCCCCCATCCCGTCCTTCGTGAACGGGGCCTTCGACTTTGCTCACGCTAGGATGAGGTTCTCCTCCTGTTCCTAACGGGCTGTGGGGGCACATCCGGACCGTCGTCCGAGCTTCTCCCCCCATCCCGTCCTTCGTGAACGGGGCCTTCGACTTTGCTCACACTAGGATGAGGTTCTCCTCCTGTTCCTAACGGGCTGTGGGGGCACATCCGGACCGTCGTCCGAGCTTCTCCCCCCATCCCGTCCTTCATGAATGGGGCCTTCGACTTTGCTCACGCTAGGACGAGGTTCTCCTCCTGTTCCTAACGGGCTGTGGGGGCACATCCGGACCGTCGTCCGAGCTTCTCCCCCCATCCCGTCCTTCGTGAACGGGGCCTTCGACTTTGCTCACGCTAGGACGAGGTTCTCCTCCTGTTCCTAACGGGGCTGTGGGGGCACATCCGGACCATCGTCCGAGGCTTCTCTCCCCCATCCGTCGTCCGAGCTTCTCCCCCCATCCCGTCCTTCGTGAACGGGGCCTTCGACTTTGCTCGCGCTAAGACGAGGTTCTCCTCCTGTTCCTAACGGGCTGTGGGGGCACATCCGGACCGTCGTCCGAGCTTCTCCCCCCATCCCATCCTTCGTGAACGGGGCCTTCGACTTTGCTCACGCTAGGACGAGGTTCTCCTGTTCCTAACGGGCTGTGGGGGCACATCCGGACCGTCGTCCGAGCTTCTCCCCCCATCCCGTCCTTCGTGAACGGGGCCTTCGACTTTGCTCGCGCTAGGATGAGGTTCTCCTCCTGTTCCTAATGGGCTGTGGGGGCACATCTGGACCGTCGTCCGAGCTTCTCCCCCCATCCCATCCTTCGTGAACGGGGCCTTCGACTTTGCTCCCGCTAGGACGAGGTTCTCCTCCTGTTCCTAACGGGCTGTAGGGGCACATCCGGACCATCGTCCGAGCTTCTCCCCCCATCCCGTCCTTCATGAACGGGGCCTTCGACTTTGCTCACGCTAGGACGAGGTTCTCCTATTCCTAACGGGCTGTGGGGGCACATCCGGACCGTCGTCCGAGCTTTCTCCCCCATCCCGTCCTTCGTGAACGGGGCCTTCGACTTTGCTCACGCTAGGATGAGGTTCTCCTCCTGTTCCTAACGGGCTGTGGGGGCACATCCGGACCGTCGTCCGAGCTTCTCCCCCCATCCCGTCCTTCGTGAACGGGGCCTTCGACTTTGCTCACACTAGGACGAGGTTCTCCTCCTGTTCCTAACGGGCTGTGGGGGCACATCCGGACCGTCGTCCGAGCTTCTCCCCCCATCCCGTCCTTCGTGAACGGGGCCTTCGACTTTGCTCACGCTAGGATGAGGTTCTCCTCCTGTTCCTAACGGGCTGTGGGGGCACATCCGGACCGTCGTCCGAGCTTCTCCCCCCATCCCGTCCTTCGTGAACGGGGCCTTCGACTTTGCTCACGCTAGGATGAGGTTCTCCTCCTGTTCCTAACGGGCTGTGGGGGCACATCCGGACCGTCGTCCGAGCTTCTCCCCCCATCCCGTCCTTCGTGAACGGGGCCTTCGACTTTGCTCGCGCTAGGACGAGGTTCTCCTCCTGTTCCTAACGCGGCTGACTGCTTCTTCCCTGTCATCGCATAGATTTCGCATCCAGAAATGATTTTATTGAGAGGGGAGAGTTTTACCGAAGAGAAGCTGATCGTAGCGCATTTCCGTTCGAGGGTTGTCGGGGTGTTGTTCCTCGGAGTTCCCTCGGGCAGTAAGTCCCGTCCAGACGACCTCCTCTATCTCGTGCCGGCCTTCTTAATTTGGAACATGCTACTCTTGACTTTGTCGCTGGGGACGACAGTCCCCGATGTAGCTAGCTCCTAGCTCCTCCCCGGGGTGGCGTTGATGACGCCGCGGAGCGACCGACCTTCTTGCAGTCTTTGGCTACGACAGCGCTCTTAGCCGATCTTTTTCTGCTTCAGGCCGGTACCGGAGGAATTTACCCAGCCGCCCCATTTTAATGAGCTCTTCAATCTCGTCTTGGAGCTGAACGTATTCCTCAGTGTCGTGGCCGTGGTAGCGATGGTAGGAGCTTTACTTGCTTCGACCGCGCACGTTTGGGGAGGCCGTAGTCCTCGAGGTCTTGGTGGCTGGCTCTAAACTTCGCCGAGAATTCGAGTTAGAGGAGCGGGTCGTAGTTGCGGAACCTTCCGGGAGGGGGGCTTCTTCGCATCCTTCTGTCGAGGCTTCCTCGATGGTGAGCCCCAAGATAGTAGACGAGGCCGAACTTCATGCCGCATCCTTGGACACAGACGAACTTCATTCCGCCTCCCTGCAAAACCTTCTGTGGGGGTACTTCTTTCTCCGCCACCCGAACTCCCTTGACGACGAGCTCGGGGTGGAGGTCGACTTTGCTTTAGCCACCGGACTTCACTCCGTCTCCTATGAACTCTTTGTAGGAGGTTTTGGTGATGACATACTCGAGATGGGGGAGTTCGGCCTGACCTGAGCGATGAGAACTTCCAAGGAAAGTTCGGCTTCACTTACGCCGAACTTCATTCTGCGGGGGCTTCGTTTGTGGTGAGCTTCGGGCTTTTCTCTTGCGCGGAGCTTCATTGCGCTTTCCCGTGGAACTTTCCGTGGAAGAACTTCATGCTTCTTTGTCCGAACTTCCTTGCTGGCAGGGGGGGTTGGCTTCGCTTGCCCGAACTTCATCGCACCTCCCAGGAATTCGTTGTGATGACCGCTTGAGGGGGAGTTTGGCCTCGATCGCCCTGGGGCGGTCTCGAGCGCGGCCGAACTTCACTTGGGTGATCTGCTGTGGGGTTCGGCCTCCCTGATGCCGAACTTCATTCGTGGGAGAACTTCGCCACCGCTTGCGCCGAACTTCACTGTGATGGTGGGCTTTAAGGTGGAGTTCGGCTTCCCTTGCGCCGAGCTTCATTGATGAGCTCAAGAGGGAGAGTTCGGCCTTGCTTCCGCCGAACTTTATTTCGATGAGCTGATGAGTTCGGTCTTCCTCCGAACTTCGTTCCGCGGGAGAACTTTGCTCCGCCCTCGCTTGTGCCGAACTTTATTCCGCGGGGGGGCTTCGTTCCGTCCTTGCCGGCGCCGAACTTTATTTTGGAGGTTGAGTTGAGGAGTTCGGCTTTCCACCGAGCTTCATTTCGCCTTGATGCCGAGCTTTGGGGGGAGCCCGGCTTTTCTTCGAGCCGAACTTCTTTCCGCTTCGGCGGGGAAACTTCTGCTCTCCGTTTCTCTCTTCGGGGCGATTGGGCTCTTCCTTAAGGCTGATTTCTCACGCCCTCATGGCGGGCTTGCTGGTGGAGTCGCTACCGGAGGCTGCTGTATAGCCTGCAACGCCTCCGTGAGGCCACGGATCTGTCGGACAAGCAGGCCGAACTGCTTCACATCCACCGCGGGTGCAGGTGGAACCTAGGCCGCCGGGGCTGAAGCAGGAACAGACGGGCCTGGACGGGATCGGGTCGCAGAGGCCACCGAACGCCGTGCGAAGCTCTCCTGGGTGGCGTTTTCTCTTCGAAAGAGAAAAGGAAGATCTCCGGAGAGGGAAGAGAAGGGTCGCCGAGCACTCCTTTAAGAACAAGGGAACCTCGAAGGTTCAGCCCTTCCTCTAGCGCCAATCTGTTGGTGCAGAAATCCATCCTCGCCGGAGGTTGCCGAAATCGAGGCCGCAGAGGTCGCCGTCGGGGACCTGCAAAATGAAGTCCCGTCCGGAACCGGTGGGGGGGTGGCTCCGGCAGGACCCTCCGACGGTCAAGTTAGTTTCCGGCCAACAGTAATGGAGTGCTCGGAATGAGTTCCGGAGCTTAGAGATGAGGAGGAGAGCTTAGAGAGTCGAGAGTTCAGAGAGCTCCCTTAGTGTGTCGGGAGGGTCCTTTATATAGTGGAGCTTGATGGTGACAACTGCAGCCGCGTGCTGGCGGGCCGCTCGAGGTTCGGCGGAGTCAGTCTCATGGGCTGGTGCCGTGTGCGGCGGATTGAGGGTGACAGCCATCGCCGCCTGACAGTGGGTCGCTATCGCTTGCGGCGGACTGACTGATGGTACGGTGGACTGATGGTGCGGCGGACTGACTGATGGTGATGGTTGCAGAGCTTGCCGAATGAAGGGTTGAAGGCCTTCGTCGTGTGCCCATTTCGGAGGAGTTCGGGCTCCTGAAGAGGAAGATAGGAGGGAGTTCGGCTCCCATAGGCGTCTGGCTGGAGGTATGCAGCTAAGGCTCGTCCGCTGAAGAGTTCGGCTGCTGAGGATCCGAAGCTCGGCCGTTTGAGGGTTCGGCCGGCTGTTGGACTTCGGCTGAGGCTTGGACACTTGAGAGTTCGGTAGGAGCTCGGTCGGTCGAAGGGCGATGAGGGCGACCGCTGAGGAGTTCGGCCGAGTAACGACTGCTGAGGAGTTCGGGCTCCTGAGTGACGACCGCTTGGGGATTCCGCTAAAGCCCGTCCGCTGAGGAGTTCGGCCGCTGAGAGAACTTCATTGAAGCTCGGCCGCTTGGAGTCGGTCCGAAGGAGTTCGGCCGCTGAGAGGACTTCGTTGAAGCTCGGCCGCTTGGAGTCGATCTGAAGGAGTTCGGCCGTGGGGAGTCCGAAGGAGTTCGGCCGTGGGAGTCCGAAGGAGTTCGGCCGCCCAGGAAGTTCGGTCTCGACGCTGGGAATCCGGGAGAAGCTCGGGAGCTGACCAGTTCGGCCTGCTGGAAGAAGCTCGGCCGCTGGGAGTTCGGCTAAAGCCCGTCTGCCGAAGCTCTTCCACGGCTACTGGTTACATTGGGCTGAGCGTCGGGCCGAGCTTCGGCAGGAGCGGGATTTATCCCCAATAGAGAGCATCTCTTGACAAGTAGATGGATGAAGATAATAAGGTCAGATATTATATGTTGAGCTCGATGTCTGATAAACTTCAATGCTAACATGAAGATATCAAGGCTGTCCGTCAAATGTTGGCTCACCTGCAAAAGTTGTTTGGTAAACAGAATCGCATAGCCAAATATCAGATCACTAAACAACTGTTTAAGGCTAAAATGTGTGATCGGCAATCAGTTCAAGATCATTGTCTAATGATGATCAAGAACTTGAAAGAGCTTGAGAAGCTTGGAGTGAAGTTAGATCAGGATCTGCAAAATGATATAATTCTGCAATCCTTGACTGATGCATATAGACAATTCATCATGAACTATCATATGCATAAACTTTATAATACTCTGGTCGAGCTTATGAATATGCTGGTTACTGTTGAGCTTTCTATGAAAGGTTCTAAAGACTCAGTACTTGCTATGGAATAGACTTTTTTCAAGAGAAAGTCTTTTGGAAAGAAGAAGAAGTCTGTGAAAAGATAGAAGATGGAAGGTGAAAAGAAAAGAAAGGCAGAGCTGAAGAAAAAGGCTGCTGATAAAGAAAAGTATTTTTATTGTAATACTGATGGCCACTGATAGCGAAACTGTCCTACATACCTGGACATCCTAAAAAATAAGAAGGAGATAGGTCCTTCTGGAGGTATGCTCATTATTGAATCTAACCTTACGATTTTTTCTACATCCAGTTGAGTGCTTGACTCTAGTTCTAGTGCTCATTTATGCACTTTCATGCAAGATCTTGAGGATAGCAGGAGGCTGAGGGATGGTGAGATGATCCTACGCATCGAAAATGGAGCAAGAATTGCTGCTGTGACCGTAGAAACCTATCCTCTTCGACTACCATCTGACTTAGATTTAGTACTTAGAGATTGTTATTATGTGCCTACTGTAAGTAGAAATTTGATTTATATTTCATATTTAGCATAAGAAGGCTATGTAATTAATTTTCTTAAGGACCATTATAATATTTTTTATGAAAGAAATAAAATTACAAGTGATTTTTTCATTAACAGTCTCTACCAGTTATATATTGATGTATCTATCTTTAATATCGAGCAAAATATGAATGTCAAAAGATCAAAATGATCCAGGGATAGTCCAAATGATAGGTATCTATAGCACCTAAAACTAGGTCATATAGCAGAAGATAGGATTAACAAATTGAAGAAAATTGGGTTATTGAGTCCGTTGATTTTTGAGTCATATCTAATTTATGAATCATGTCTTCATGGCAAAATGACTAAGCTCTCTTTTATGGAACATGGAAAAAGGGCCATGGAACTACTTGCCTAGTACATACTGATGTGTGCGGCCCATTTGATGTGCCGGCTAGAGGCAACTTTGATTATTTCAAAATCTTTACTGATGATTTTCTCGATATGGGTATGTGTATCTTATGAGACACAAGTCTGAAGCCTTTGAAAAGTTTAAGAAATTCAGACATGAAGTCGAAAAGCAAACTGAAAAATCTATTAAGATTTTTTGATTAGATCGAGAAGGTGAATACCTTAGTCAGAAATTTTTGGACTATCTCAAGCAAAATGGCATAATCTCTCAATGAACTCCATTTGGAATATCTCAACTCAATGGAGTTTCAGAATGGAGGAATCAGACCCTATTAGATATAGTCCGATCCATGATGAGCTTCATAGACCTTCTTAATTTTTTTGGAGGACATAATCTGTTAACTGCTATATATTTATTGAATAGAATTTTCTCTAAAATCGTTCCTACCACACCGTATGAGATATGGCATGGTAAGAAATCAAGTCTGAGTCATTTCAGAATTTGGGGTTGTCTGGCTCATGTCAAAAGACAACAAGTAGATAAGTTAGACTACAGGTCCTTTAGAGCTTGATTCATAGGATATCCTAAAGAGTCATTAGGATATTATTTCTACATTTCAGAAGACCATAATGTGATTGTGAGTCGGCATGCCATCTTTCTTGAAAAATAGTTTATTTAAGATGGCGGCATCGGAAAGCAGATCAAGCTCGAGGTGAAAGTCTCACAAGAGCAATGAGCTAACGACCCTATGGAACCAAATCAGGTTGAGCCAATACAATCACTACCTCCACCTCGTAGATTGAAAAGGATTTTTCATCCCCTTGAGAGGTACTTAGGTACTATTTCAGAGAAAGTAGAGAAAATATTCCTCGTAGGTAATGGGATTCATGGTGATGATCCCAAAATCTATGACGAGGCGATATCGAATATTAAATTCGAGAAATGGCTAGAGGCAATGAAGTCAGAAATTGACTCGATGCACTCAAACCAAGTCTGGATCATGGTAGATCCACCTGAAGGTATAGTACCTATTGGGTATAAATGGATCTATAAGAGAAAGATTGGTGTAGATGAAAATGTGGAGGCATTCAAAGCTAGATTAGTACCTCATAGATTGAAAAAAAATTTTCATCCCCTTGAGAGGTACTTAGGTACTATTTCAGAGAAAGTAAAGAAAATATTCCTTGTAGGTAATGGGATTCATAGTGATGATCCCAAAATCTATGACGAGGTGATATCGGATATTGAATCCGAGAAATGGTTAGAGGCAATGAAGTCAGAAATTGACTCGATGCACTCAAACCAAGTCTGGACCATGGTAGATCCACCTGAAGGTATAGTATCTATTGGGTATAAATGGATCTACAAGAGAAAGATTAGTGTAGATGAAAATGTGGAGACATTCAAAGCTAGATTAGTAGCAAAAGGGTATAGTCACCATGAAGGCATTGACTATCAAGATATCTTTTCATCAGTAGCCATGCTAAAATTCATCCGCATATTGCTTGCTATTACAGCCTATTTTAATTATAAAATATAGCAAATGGACATGAAAATGGCATTCTTAAATGGATACCTTGAAGAAGATATCTATATGGAACAGCCGCTAGGTTTCACATCCAGTGATGCTGATCATAAAGTATGCAAGCTGCAAAGGTCCATATATGCACTTAAGCAAGCATCTCGAAGCTGGAATAGTCATTTTAATGATGTGATCAAATTATTTGATTTCATCAAGGATAAGGAGGAACCATGTATTTTCAAAAATGTCAGTGAGAGCGCTATTGTCTTTCTTGTACTGCACGTGGATGATATTCTTCTTATTGGGAATGATATTTCCATATTGACCACAGTTAAAATATGGTTATCTAAAAAATTCTCCATAAAAGATCTAGAAAAAGCATCTTCATTCTAGGAATTAAGGTCTATAGAGATAGACCAAATAGGATGCTAGGTCTTTCACGGAAGATGTACATAGAGAAAGTGCTAAAGAGATTTAGTATGAAAAACTCCAAGAGGGGATTGGTACTCTTCAGGCATGGCATTCATCTCTCCAAGAAAATGTATCCCAACACATCTGAGGAGATTGAATGCATGAGCAAGATCTCTTATGCTTCAGCAATAGGGAGCCTCATGTATGCCATATTATATACACAACCTGATATAGCCCATGCTATGAGTATCACGAGCAGATATCAGTCGAATCTAGTTGAAGAACACTGAACTTCTGTGAAATGTATCCTTAAGTACTTAAGAAGAACTAAGGATATGTTGTTAGTTTTTGGTAATGGAGAACTCCAAGTCCAGGGCTATACAAACTCAGATTTTATATCTAATATAGATAATCGAAAGTCGACATCTGGGAGTCTGTTTGTGTATAATGATGGTGCTGTCAGTTGGAAGAGTTTTAAGCAGACAGTGATAGCAGATTCCACCATGAAAGTAGAGTACATCACTACATCAGAAGCTATGAAGGAGGCATTTTGGTACAAGAAGTTCACCATAGAGATCGAAGGTTTGCCATCAGATGCCATTCCTCTATACTGCAATAATAATGGCACTATAGTCCTAGCTAAGGAGCTGAGGTCTCATCAAAAATTCAAGTACATTGAGCAGCGATATCACCTAATCCATGATTACCTCGAGAAAGATTACGTTGAGGTCAAGAGAGTCGACTCCACAGATGATGCGGTAGACCCACTCATAAAGTCATTGGGCCAGTAGAAGATCAAAGCCCACCTTAAGAAGATGAAACTTAGATTTATAGCCAATTGGCTTTAGGTCAAATGGAAGTTTGTTAGATATGTGTGCCCTAGAAGTCAGATTGACTGACACTTGTAATACACTTCTAAGGACAAAATTATAATTTTGACTATAAATAATAAAATAGATTATTTTCTATCACAGTATATATTTGAAAGTGTCTGTGATATATCCCTTGAGTTAATATTAATAATAATTCATATTTTCAAGAGTTGAAAATTTAAAACATGAATTTTCATTATCAACTCATAAAATGCTTTTGACCATAGGATCATCATGAGGATGATGATTGATTCAGAAGATTGGTGTACGATCGCTTCTTTAGGATAGATGAGTCTTGAGTCTACGATGTAGTCGGAGTGAGAGTACAGATACTCATTAGAGAACGAGAGCACTAAGCATGACCACCTCGAGCATTCATGAGAAAGTCTATCTTCTCGTTAATGACTGGCTCGAAGCTATAGTGGTATATCTAATTTTTTGATCTGAGGTGCATCGGTAGTTCATCTTGAGGGTGTTATAATTTAACTACACCATAACTCGATCTCCTAGCCATTCAAAATTCTAAGGCGTATGTTGGCTATAGCATGTTCATTATAAGAATTGGATTGTACCAATAGAAGATCTATCTACCTCGGTAGATGAGGAGCAGCCCTATGATGATCATGAGAATTAAGTCCATAAGTCCATGGTCATGGCAGAGTAAAATAATAGAAAGAGTTTCTATTAAGATTTTTACATTGGACTTAAGTTGAATGATTAATTCATATGACGAAAATTAGGGTTTGATGATGAGATCACCTTAACACTAATCCATTCGAGGCTCAAGATAGAGAAACTTAATCACATAAGTAACTGCACTGAGAGGTTCGCTTTCAATTCTGATAGGTTGCCACCATATGCTACTAGGTGTCACTGATGGATTTTGAAAGCAATTAGAATGATTTAGATGATTGATCATACTAGTTGTCTGAATTAGAAAAATTTTGATCCATCAAAAGGTGTTTCGATGATGTCGATGATAAAGATCATAACATATCCCATTATCATATGGAACTGAACCTAATTGGATCACACAAACAAGGGTTTGGATCTAGATATCATCAATTTGATTAACTCAGTTCAATTGATTTGAATAAGATTCAATTAGGTTCAAGAAAATCATGCTAGTACATGATTGAGCCTAATGTTCTCCTTTAACAATCATTAAAACTTATCTCAATTAAGCCAAATATATTTGGACTCACTCAAAAATTTTTACTTGGTTTGATTGGAGTTTGTCCAGATCAGAAAAGGATGTCTTAATTTATGAGATAAATTTAAGATAACACCCATCATTTTCCATCACTTGCTAAATCTTGTCTTCGGACATTGGTTAAATATTGATTTTGGACACTTAGACATCTGCCTATATGTCATGCACCCATAGGAGAGTACCTAGGGATTTGTCTCCCTACTAAAAAGCAGATAGGAAGGGGGTGCAGCCTAGGGAGGCATGCACCCCATGAGGATAAAATATGGAGTCCTATATAGATGGAACTCCAATTACTTCAGAAAATTAAATTAGGTGGCACCAAGAAGACTTGTTTGACCCAGTTTTGGCACCACCTAAGGAGAGTTTTGAAGGTCTCTAATTTGATTGGATCAGATAATGTCATTCCACCAATCAGATTTAGATCTGATTGCACAAAGGACCGTGATTGGCCAGGATGATGTGGCACTGCATGGCATAGTAGGGTCTATATAAACCCTGTCTGCGCCTAGAATTCAATTCTTCTGCCTTTAGCCCATGCCACATAGCCCCTCTCCCTCCTTCTCTTTGCCACCCTTTGGTCCTCTCTCTCCTCTCCACGCCCAAGGGACTTTGGGCATGAAGAAGGTGCGATCCAAGCAAGTGAAAGGTGCTAGGAAAGGAAGAAGGTAGCACTGCTGCAAGAGACAATGACCGTTCTTCAAAATCCATTTTAAAGATCTTCAAGATTAGATGTAGATCTGATTTTTGGAAGATTGATTGAGAAGAAGAAGATCTTTGGATCCTGTCCGAGTGGATACCGGTAGAGTTCAGGCACTTGCGTGGCTACATCCAGAACCTCAGCCAAACATCGGGATCATCACAGGGTAATAGGATTACCCAAAACAAAGATATAATCAAATTAGATTTTATTTTTATTTTTATTTTTATTATTAGATCAATAAGATTAGATTTGAGGAGTCTCAGATCTGATTAGGATCTTAGAGAAAATTTTTTTGAAATATCCCTCCTAATCTAATCTGATCTGAACGAACTTGATCCAAAAAATAGGTTTTTTCCTTCATCTATTACTGTCGTCCAAGATCTGGTGGATGCTGGTCCACTTCTTGGTGATGGTTTTAGTCTTTGGATCGATCACTAGGATCAATCTTCTGGAGGTTCACCTCACAACCTCAAGTTCAAAGTTGTTACCAGTCTTCATGATCTTCCACTGTCATGCTAGAATTCTGAAGCTATGGGTAATATCATCTGTGGCCTTGGTATTCCTCCATGAGCATGCCGTGCAAGCACTCGTTGGGAAGACCTCTCAAGTTTTGATGTTCATTTCCTATGCGAAGATGTTGAAACGCTTCCGAAAGTCATTGATGTTACTGTAGGGCTTCTCACATTCGAAGTTCAACTCCAAATTAACTTTTCTAGTCCTTACACTCCAGTAGAAGACCACAGTTTCTCTCAAGACAATGATCTAGATGGCATGGATGAAGACGAAGCCGAGTTCTGGTTTGGTTTTTCGAATCTCAGAGCCGGCCTTCAATCTCAGAACCAACCATTCTCCCCCACCGTTGTGAGTTCGCCGGAGCATCGAAACTCCTGCCAGTTGTTCAATCTCTTCGTCCTTTCTCCGCAGCTATCCCGGAGCCCATTGTCTCTTCGGGTGCAATCACATCCACCCCGACCATTGGCTGGCACTTCTCTCTCACTCTCTTAATTGTCAGTTGCCGGAAAGTTGCCTTCTCCTACCACCCCTCATACCTACCTCTTATACCTATAAGCAAACACCCATTATCACATAATACCAATTCCATAGTTCCGTTAGACTCATATTCCCCAGATTTAAACCCACTTTTTTTCGTTACTCTTGATTGTGACCGCTAGCTTTCAAACTACACTTTGCTTAAACCTACCCATTCTAGCTCTCCAGAGCCTATCCCTGTGCAACACATCTTCTCCTCTTTACTAATAGACCTGGGCCATGTTACCGTTAACCTCAAATCCCCCTATCCATCCTCCCCACCCCTGTCCCCATCTCCTCCGATTAAGAGAAGTGCCAGGCTTCGTTCAAAAAAGGCTAAGGCCCTAGGTCTCGAGGTTGAAACCATCTCGGATGAAAACAACTTTGTTAACTCTCTGACGATGGGCAACCTTATTAAACTCGGTTCTTCTTGCGGAGTTAATGTGGGAGCCAACTGCTCATTCGACCCTGTAGCCAAAATCAAAGCGATGGAGCGAAAACGCTGCATCAAATCAGTGGTCGGATTGCTGCACTCTGCGGCATGGATCCAAGATGGACTCTTCCACTGGGGTGCTTTTGGTCTCTTTTTATTTTTGCATCTCCGACAGATGTTCTGTTTTGTGGAGCTACCTTCCCTTGTCTCACTGTATGATCAGAATATTGTCTGTTGTTTTGTTCATTTTGTTGCATTGCACCACAATGTTGCATGATATTTTATCTAATATATACTTCTTTCTACAAACCGATCTTCAAAGTTTATGTTACTTAAGATACTTAACATGAACATGCTCTGTTGGAATGTTAGAGGCTTGGGCCGCCCGTCGAAGTGGCAAATCATCAAGGACTCGATCATCTCTTCTAAGTGTTGCATCACTTGCTTTCAACAAACTAAATTAACATCTTTCAATGAGAAGCTACTTCAATCTGTTTGTGGAAATGATATCGACCATTGGGATGTTAAAGACGCTGAAGGTGCAGTTGGTGGGCTCATTACCTATTGGAATGGTACTTTTATCAATGATTTTCATTACCACAAAGGCTCCTTCACCTTATCCACTAAAAAATAATTCTTCTTATCAGTGGATAATCACCAACGTCTACGAACCCTCCAACAATGAAGATCGACAGGTTTTCTTCTCTGAACTCAGGAACCTTAAACAAATGATTCAGTTACCATGGATTATTTTGGATGACTTTAATGTCACCAGACATCTAGAAGATAGATATGGCAGCAATAGTAGTCTTTCCTCTTCTAGGACCTTCAACAGCCTGATAAACGATCTAGAGGTGATTGAAATCATTCTAAACCAAAGAAAGTATACTTGGTCGAACCTCAGAGCTTCTCCAAGCTTGGCTAGACTTGACAGGAGTTTCATTAACCTGCAATGGCATACTCTCTTCCCCCTTACTAATTGCTTAGCACTAGCAAGGACAACCTCCGATCATGTACCGCTTAAAATCTCATGTTCAACTTTTGTGTTTACCCCCACCAGATGAAACAAAATCTTCTGGTTCGAAAACATGTGGCATCGTTATCCTGATATTAAGGATATCATCAGCTCAACTTGGACCATAAGCACTCATACCTCCAACCCTTGTGCTAGCTTCATTCTCAAACTTCGGCGGCTTAGGAAGATACTTCGCCACTGGAGTCGAGTGGCAGTTGGTAATATTGCCATTAAAAAAAAAGGATCTAACCAATAGAATCAAGGATTTTGATAAGCTTGAAGAACTATGTGGGTTGTCGTCTGATGAAAGAACTCAGCATTCTCTTCTCAAAACCCAGCTTGAAGATATATCTATCCAAGAAGAACTATACTGGAGACAAAGATCAAGAGACCAATGGATCAAAGAGGGTGATCGTAATACCAAGTACATTCATATTGTTGCAAGCAATAGACTTAGGAAAAATCATATACAAGAAATTTACGTGAATGAGATTAGCACTTCAAACCAATCTGATCTTCAACAGGCCTTCTCCTCTTTCTATTCTTCCCTCCTGGGTTCTCTTGATATGGAGAACATTGATCTTCATTGGGAAGCTCTGTTCCTTGAGGCAGGCTCATCCTGACCTTACATGCCTGGATGATGACTTCTCTAAGGAGGAAGTTCGCAGCGCCATCATCTCTTTGGCGGTGAACAAAGCGCCTGCCCCCGATGGATTTCATATCTTCTTCTATCAAAAACATTGGAACCTCCTCAAAAAATACTTCGTGGCCATTTTCAAAGCTCTCTTCAATGGGACTGTAGATCTCTCAAGACTAAACTATACCTACATCACTCTCATCTCTAAAAAAGCTGAATTACCATCAGTAAAGGATTTCAGGCCTATTAGCTTGGAAAATGGCATCATCAAAATTATCTCAAAAATCCTCTCATTAAGGCTTAGTAAGGTTATTGGCAAACTGATAATGTCTTCACAGTCTGCTTTTATACCAAGAAGAAATATCTTCGACGGCTTCATCTCTTCATCTGAGCTTATCAACCTATTCAGAATCAATAATGAACAAGGAATAATATGTAAAATCAACTTCGAGAAGGCCTTCGACAGTGTCCCTTGGGGAACCTTATTTAAATTACTCCACAAATGTGGCTTCGGTCCTAAGTTCATCTCATGGATTTCCAAGATCCTTGTGGCCTCAAAATCTACCATCCTTCTCAACGGGCATTCGGGTAACCGGATAAAAAGTCAAAAATGAATCAAACAAGGTTACCTACTTTCTCCCCTTTTATTTATACTGATAGCTGATATACTCCTAAGAATGATGATGCATGCGTGCATCCTCTGAGGGACTGTTGGATCCAATCGGGCCAAAGGATCTCCACTGCAAACCACACACAATTCAATATGTGGATGATACAATGCTCTTTTGCCATGCGCACGGTTCCCAGATTAACACCATTAAATTCATTCTCTACACTTTCGAACTCTCCACCGGCCTCAAAATCAACTTCTCCAAATCTCAACTGGTTGGTTTGGGATTAAACAAAAGTCAATCTTGGGGCTGCGTAACCATCCTAGTTTGCAAAATGTCAGATCTCCCTTTGCACTATCTTTGTATTCCTCTGCACTACAAGCACTTATCAAAGAATCAATGGAGTTTTTTTATTGAAAAAATAAACAAGAAACTAGCTGGTTGGAAGAAAGGATCACTAACACTGGCTGGGCATCTCACGCTCATTAACTTGGTCCTAAGAGCAATTCCGATATACTGGTTGTCAGTGTCTCTACTACCGGAGTCTGTTTTTTAAAAAATCAACTCCATCTATCGCAACTTCCTCTGGAAAGGAGACACCCAACATTCAAACTTCAAAATCTTGGCAAGTTGGGCCCAAATCTGCTGACCAAGATTGCTGGGAGGACTAGAAATTATCAACCTTAAAACCATCAACATTGCACTCCTCCTCAAATGGTGGAACAAGTTTTTCTCAGACAAACATGGTTATGGAAGGAGCTCATTCTCTCCTCACTCTATCAGAGATGGAAAATGACTCGTTTTTGACCTCAAACATTATATGCTTGCCTTTTCTTCTTCATTAGTTGAGAACGGGCATCTCACTTCATTCTGGAATGATTGATGGTTATCCAATGTATCTCTCAGAGACACCTTTCCATTTTTACACAACTTGTCTTTGAACAAACACTGTACCATTGTAGATTTCCTGAACAATGAAGATCATTCGATCAACTTTAGATAGCCTTTGCCACAGGCAGCATAAATAAACTTACACCAACTATCCACCGGAGTGTCATCTTTGGTACTCTCAAATTTGAAAAACAAGAGAACATGGACATGGTTTCCAAATCTCAGATACAAGGTTTCAGCTTGTTATTCCTTTCTAATGCACAGCAGTATCATCTCCCATCTGGGGAAAATCATATGGCTGCTACCGATCCTTGAAAAATGCAAATTATTCAACTGGCTCTGCTATCATCGCAAAATCCTAACTGCTGATATATTAAAAAAAAAGGTTTCAATGGCCCCAGTAGATGTACATTTTGCAACTCTGAAATTGAAATAATTGATCACCTATTATTACAATGTCCACATGCCTATGAAATCTGGAGAAGGCTACTTTGGAAACTTCAGATAATCAACTTACCTCTTGACATTCTTGATTTATGGTATGACTGGAGACTCAAACATATCAAAACAAACTCTAAATTTTTAGATGTGCTCATATCAGTGACTCTATGGTCTTTATGGAAGGAGAGAAATAACAGACTCTTCCGCTCTGCGGCATGTCCTCCCAATGAAACAATCTGGATTATCAACTTCCTTATAGCAGACTGGACAAAGAAGTATATGGATTTGTGATCTTCTGGCCTCACACCGACTTTCATTCTAGCTGATTATTTGAGTATTCTGCTGATCTTCGCTTAAAACCAAGGCTACCATTTCTATTTTGTAGAACACTCCCTAAGGTGCATCCAGCCTAAATAGAACATCGAGATCCTGATGCACTGGCGGCATCTCAAGAAACTGTATCCACAGTAGGCTGATAGTCGATATCCTCTCCTATGCCTAAATCTACCAATTCCAATAAAAATATAAATGATATCTCTAATTAGAGTTATAATAGAATATTAAAAATTAAAATTATATACCATATACCTACAATAATACAAGATAACCTCCAATCTTAATCTAATCATGATATGAACCATGGCACATAGTTCTGTATAAATAAGCTAATACTGTACTATCCCAACTAAGTCTACGTGCAAAATCTAAATCCTCTAATAGTAGTAAAAACATCAACTTCACCTTGTTAGTGTTGAAAATATATCTCAAAGCCAATCGTCAACCTATTGATGGTTGAGTTATACTTTTGTAATTGTATATAAATTATGAATTAATAAAAATTATTTTGATATTTTTCATCATAAATTTTTTTGTCTTCTAATAAACTCCTATGTTGTGATGAAGTTCTTAGGACTATTTAGATTCAACAAAGAAGGATTTATCGTTTAGTTCTTAAAATAGTTCACGATCAAATAATACGTTGTTACTTAGGATGGCAACGTTTATCGAGTATAGATCGTTGTATGCCATATAGGTTGATTATCCTCGTAACCAAGGAGTGTTGAGATACTGGTATGGCATGCAAGTGAGATGTATGGGTACATCTGTACTGAATGTGATCAACTCTAGAGCTTTTCTCCTATCAAGATTAGCTATGATGGAATATGGGTATCCCTGCAATCTGAGATCACTATGGTGAATTTCAAACAACTCACTGTGCTTTGGTGCTAGACTACATGAATTTCTAATTTAGTAACAGAAGATTTTTGAGCATAGTTAAGTACTTGAGGAGTCGGTGCGTGTATCAAGATGAGATAGACTACTCTTAGTTTTAGGAGCTGTGTTCAACTGTATTTCAATTTAGCAAAGCCTTGGTTAGGGTAGTCTTGATGAGGAGTCACAGAACTAATTGCTTTAAGACACGACATGCATATATTTTCTAGGATTAACAGTCTAATCCTGAGTCATCTATTACACAGAGGTCATAGGAATGAATTATACGATAATAATATTCGAGTAGATTTTGATTGTTGCGATTGTGACTATTCAACTTATCTAAATGTCAGATACCATTGCTAGATGATTACTTCAATTAGTATAGAAAGTGGTTCCTATGTTACTGGCTTAAGTTTGAACCTGCAGAGTCATACACACTAGAGATTTCTACCTGATCTGTTGGCTGTGGTCAAGAGTCCCACTAGACTGATACTCTTCGACCAAATATCCTATAACATTAGGACATTGAGTCATACTTATCTGAAACTCTCTGATCAAGAGTATGGACTCTGTGATCGCAAGTTTTATTCATTTTGGACACCAGGGTTAAGAGTCACATTGGACTGGGACTCTTCAATTAGGATTTCATATCGATTAACTCTATTGCCCGGTGACCTACTGAATTTGGACTTTGAGATTATTAGAGGTTTAATTAGTGATTTTAACTCAATTTGATTAAGTTATGACTTTTGATTCAAGTCCAATTGAATTGGTTTCAGTTGGGTTTAATCCGATTAGGTCACAAGTTGACCTAATCGCCAGATAGGTTCGAACCTTGATTTGATCAGAGGTTGGACTTGATCAATTTTTGATTTTATTAGAATTTAATTAAGCCTAAATGGATTGGATTTAATTTAGTCTAATTGGATCTAACCAATTTTGATTGGATTGGTTCAGTTGGTTGAAATTTGAATTTCAAAGACTAATTTGACTAGTCTTCTCTTCCCATGCGCTACCTATATCCCATTCCCACTTAAAATTTAATTTTTATTCTCTCGTGACTTTTCTCCCATGCACATAACACCTCACGCCTTGATCTTCCATGTCCTCAATGGATAAGTTATGGTTAGTTGACATTCAAATTCAAAATGAGTTTGAATTTGAGTTGACAACAACCATATCTTATCCCTTGCACCACCCTTCTCTTGTGCACCAATTATCTCCATGTGAAAGGGGTTTCACGTGGATTTTTCCTTGCTGAAGAGTGGGCACACAACTCCTTCACACATCCCAAATAAGTTTGAATTGGTTTGGATGAAGTTTGAATTAAAAAGAGTTTTGAATTCAAACTAGCATTCAAAAGAGTTTTTGGTTCCCCACATGCATAGAAGTTGTTCTTTGCACAAATATTAAAAAGGAGAGGTTTTTAGGATGTGTGCTATCACCTATTCTGAAGAGAGGATTTCCATGAGATTCATTTGGTGCATGAGAGGAGGCTTCAATCATCTTCGAGAGAGAGAAAACCAAGAGAGAAGGGGTGCAAGGTTTTTAGGGAGAGTGCAGTCCTAGGTATTCGACCTATGTTTCGAGAAGTCATTGCATGAGCTATGAGCATCGTAAGCCCACAAAATTTTAGAGAGAACCTTCTCTACCTCTCTACTGCATCTATTAATAATCTAAAGCATTCGTGAAACCCATAGATGAAGATCAAAGCTATTCGATCAAAATAGCCCCTGAAAGACTCCAGTGTCGAGCTAGCACTCGTGGAAAGCCGATCAGGACCAGAAGCCTTGGGTGGATGATCCGTGGATGCCAGATATCTATGTGGCTACATCATGACCAACAAACCTCCTCGACAATGATCATATCGTGGTGATCGACTACCCACGAAAAGGTATTATGTTCTGAACACATAGATGTAGTAAATAGTTTGCTGCATAGTTTTATTTTTTCAGATCTATATGAATGCATGCATATTATGTTTAGATCCTTAATATAGAATTTAATATTCTAATATGATCAATAGATAATTAATTAAATTAATTATTTTTTTAATTATATTTTTGCTATTTTTGAAAAAAATTTTAAAAGTAGCACTGCAAATCCTGCAGTATTTTCTTCAAATGGTATCAGAGCCAGGATTCGTTAACATGATATGCTTGCATGTTTAAATTAATAATTTAGATTTGATCTAAATATTAATCTAATAATCTAATTAATTAAATCTAAAAATTAAAATTAAGATCGCATAGACTGTAGGTTGTTCTGTTGTTGGGTTTACCTCCTATAGTGCAAAGATTGTCATTGTACGTGCTTGATCTTATAGTTGATCATAAAATTTTTAGATTAGATCTATTTTTTATGATATGATAAATTAGATTTTAATCTAATTTTTTATCATGAATGCATGTTTAGATAGGATCTAAAGTTTGATTTATGATTTAGTATTATATAGTGTACATAGTTTCAGATTAAACCCTACGACTAGTGTTGTTTGTGAATTGAGTCGATTCAATTTTGAAGTGAGTCGACTCAATTGGTGTACAATGCCAAGTTATAAAAAATTTTTTAAACTATAATTTTTTTTTTGAAATGCCGAACCCTAACCCTCAGTCCATAAACCTAATTAAAATTAAGTGAAATGATTTAGTGTCTAGAATTATGAACTAAGACCCTAAGTCATTAATCATAAACTTATGGGTTATTGGGTTAGATGAATTAGGTCCATAAATTGGATTAGACCTAAGGTTAGTTAAAGAATGAACTAATTTAGAGTAGTTGATTAAATCTAATTAAATGTTAATTTAGATTAGGTCAAGGATTCTATAGACTCAATTACAGTAGTTGTAGTTAGTCATGTCCATGCCTTTAACGAGGATCAAATAGACTTGATTCATGGCTATGCGATTGAATTCGAAATTACTAGATTGGTCAAATTGAAACTAATAAACTGGATGGTGCCTAAGGTAAGTTTGATACTTTGATTAGCGATTTTTAATTGGAAGCTACTCGCATTGATTCGATCTTTAATAAATTAATGGTATATCTCTTCCACTGATCTCATTTACCTAGCCATCCTGGTGAATTAGATTTTGATTAGATCACTTGGTGATTTGGGCTCACCCATGTCAATTAGGTAAATCAGTCCGACTGATTTAGGTGCTCCTAATGCCAGCCTAGATTAGATCCTTTTTTATCTGACTTTGTGAGATCAGTGGGAGAATCAAAATTGGCTTGCTGAATTTTCTCTTCTTAAAAATATTAATTAAATTTTTTAAAATTATTAGATTCTTAAAAATGAAATAGTTATATAGATAACTGAGTGATAATGGGTTCATTAGTATAATGATCATTGAAGGCCCAAAGGCTTGGTGATTATTGACTAATGAAATTATCATTCATAAAATGATAATTTGGTTAGGTCTTTCTGATGGTGGTTAGGTTGGCTGACCAAAATTGGGTCTGATCATTTATTGGTTAGATAAGATCAAATATGGTCATGTTAATGGTTGGACCTAATCGAACCTTTTCAATGGAAGCCAAAGCCTACTGATTAGGTCTCCAGGATAAAATCAATATTACTAGAAGTTATTTAGAGAAATAATTGATTTTGAATCTATCCATAGATACACATGGGTTAACCAACCAAAATTGGACTCGTATGTAGTCTATATGGATTCTAGTACCCATTAAGAAATTAAAGTAATTCATCGAATTGGAGGTAGAAGCTACTAATTCGTATAAAATAGTGGAAGAATCTTTAGACTAAAGTCCAAGTCTTTAGAATAATTGATTCATATACTAATTAGGTTTGGTTTTTCTTTTTATATAGAAATGGTTACTAACCCGTTGCTCCGATCATTGTTAGATAATGATAAATTAATAGGACCCAACTTCGATAGCTGGTATTGTAAGTTGAAAATCATCCTAGAGCATGAGCAAATCCTTTATATAGTAATGGATCCAGCACCTGAGGAGTCAACTCCGAATGCTAGAGGAGCGGTATGAGACACTTATCAAAAGTGGCTCAACGATCGCACCACCATTCGGTGCGTAATGCTGGTGGCAATGAATGACGAGTTTAGCCATAGGTTCGAAAATGCCCAGCCATAGAAGATGCTTCAAATGTTGAATAACTC
The DNA here is from genome assembly GCA_006176705.1 of Cocos nucifera. NCBI lineage: Eukaryota > Viridiplantae > Streptophyta > Magnoliopsida > Arecales > Arecaceae > Cocos > Cocos nucifera. The sequence goes on from QRFJ01000194.1 coordinate 1,973,727, forward strand.
CTTTGGCATGCCTGACGATGTTGAAAGGCACAAAATAAGTTATGCCATTTTTAATGCTCGAATGAGGAATTGGGCCTCAGTCACCGATCATGTATTGTACATGATCGAGATGATTGAGCGTCTTAGCAAGCTGGACTTTCTCCTGCATGAGAAGCTTGGTAAGGATGCAATCCTTAATTCCTCGCCCAAGTCTTTTCTTCCTTTTCTGACTCATTTCAGAATGACGAAGTCTACAGTCAACAACCACGGCTTGTTGGGGTTGCTGCAAAACTTTGAGAAGGATCACCAACTCCATAAGGAGATGGTGAATATAGTGGGAGGGTCTTCTTTTGGTCATCGACCCATTAAGAAAGGGATGAAGAATAAGAAGAACAAGAAAGTGCAACCAAATGCTGCGACGACTGAAAAGGGTCAGACTAAGAAGCGCAAGCCCGATCAAAGTCAAATGGAGTGCTTTTTCTGTAAGAAGCAGGAGTACTGAAAGAGAAACTATTCTCTGTACATTGCCTCCCTAGATCCAGTCATGAAACAGAATCGTTTAGATCAGATACTAAACTCATGAGGGGTAGCCTGTTCCTACATTTTTACAAACATGCTGGTCCTTAACAAAGGAATCCAAGCTTCATTGGATTATCAATGATGATTAATGTGCAACATGTAAGTGAAATTCAAGTTTTCAAGGTTGATTTCTGCAAAAATATCAATACAAACTGCACATCTAGTACTTCAACAGGATTAGCAAGTACTGTTAGATATATGTGCCCTAGAAGCCAGAATTGGCTGACACTTGTAATACACTTCTAGGGGCAAAATTATAATTTTGACTAAAATCAATAAATAGGTTATTTTCTATCACATATGTGTATTTAGTGTCTGTGATACATCCTTTGAGTTAATGGTAATGATAATTCATATTTTCAAGAGTTGAAAATTTAAGACATGAATAATCATTATTAACTCATAAATTGCTCCTGACCATAGGATCATCACGAGGATGGTGATTGATCCGGAAGATTGGTGTACAATCGCTTCTCTTTAGTAGATGAGTCTTGAGTCTACGGTGTGGAGACACCGGAGCGAGAGTATAGGATACTCGTTAGAGAATGAGGGCACTGAGCGTGACCACCTCGAGTAGTCATTAGGGAGTCTACCTTCTCGTCAATGACTGACTCGATGCTGCAGTAGTGTGTCTGGTTCTTTGACCTGAGATGCATCGGTAGTTCACCTTGAGGGTGTTATAGTTTGACTACACCATTACTCGGTCTCCTAGCCATATGGAACCCTGAGGTGTATGTTGGCTATGACATGTTCATTGTAGGAACTGGATTGCATCAAGATGGAATCTATCTACCTCGGTGGTAGAGGAGTAGCCCTATGATGATCATGAGAATCAAGTCCAAAAATCCATGGCCATGGTAGAGTGAAATAATAGAAAGAGTTTCTATTTAGATTTTCACATTGGACTCGAATCGAATGATTACATCATATGACAGAGACTAGGGTTTGACGAGTTCACCTTAACCCTAATCTGATCGGGGCTCAAGATAGAAGAACTGAATCACACAGGTAGCTGCACCAAGAGGTTCACATTCAGCTCTGATGGGTTGCCACCATATACTGCTAGGTGTCACTGATGGATTTTGGGAGCAATTAGAATGATTTAGATGATCGATCATTCTAGCTATTTCGAATCAGAAGAGTTCTGATCCATCGAAAGGAGTTTCGATGATGTCGATGATAGAGATCATGACATATCCCATTACCATACAGAACTGAACCTAACTGGGATCACACAAACAAGGGTTTGAATTTGGTGATCATCAATTGAACTGATCTAGTTCAATTGATCTGAATGAGATTCAATTAGGTTCAAGGAAATTCGTGCTAGCACTCGATTGAACCTAACGTTCTTCTTTTGCTATCATAAATAAGTTGTCCTGTCTGAGCCAAAGGAGTTTGTGCTCAAACAGAGGCCTTCATGTGGTCTGACAGGAGGTTGTCCAAGTCAGAAAAGGTTGTCTTATTTGTAAGACATTACCTGCCATTTTTGGTCACCTGCCATTTCTTGTTCTTTGACTTTGGTCAAAAGTCTACCTTTGACTGGTCAAATGTTGACCATTGACACTTTGACTTTTGACCACATGTCATGCACCTATTGGAGAGCTGGTGGGGGCCTGTCCCCCTACCAGAACCTGGCAAGGAGAAGGGCACACGCCACCCTAGGCGTGTGCCCAAGTTGGAGGCGCCTAGGAGTCCTTGTTGGACAAGGACTCCATCTCCTTTTTGGATTCCAATTAGAGTTCTTCTAAGAACCAACTTTGACTGGATCTTAGGCACCCTCTAAGGAGGAATCCAGGGGTCTCTATTCCCACCAATCAGATTTAGATCTGATTTCACAAAGGGTTGTGATTGGTTGGGAAGAAGAAGAGTTGGATCACAGCTAGTCTATAAATAAGACCCTGTATCCAACTCAGATTGGATGAGATAGAGAGATATGATGAGATCATAGTTTCTCCACACCCCAAGGCTGCCTCTCCCCTCCTTCTCCATGCCATAGTCTCTTCTCCCCTTGCTCTCCACGTCCAAAAGGAGTTTTGGACCCTTGGTTGGTGCGATTCAGATCAAAGAAAGGCGATCAAAAATAAGAAGGCTGCGCTGCTGCAAAGGACGACTGCTCATCTTCAAAAGAGTTTTGAAGATCCTCCAAATCAGATTCAGATCTAATTTTTGGAGGCATGATAGAGAAGAAGAGGATCTTCAGATCCAACCTGAGTGGATACCGATAGAGGCCAGGCGCTTGCGTGGCTAAGATCCAGAACCTTCCGCTGCAAACAGGATCATCAACAGGGTAATAGGATTACCCAGATCAGGTAAATTAAATTTGATTTAATTTATCTTTTAATTTTATTTTATTAAAATAATAAGAATCAGATCTGAAACATATCAAGATCTGATTGGAATCAAGAGAAAAATTTTTGAAATATATCTCTTGATCTGATCAGATCTGAACGAACCTGGACCGGAAAATCAGGATTTCCCTTCAACTGGTATCAGAGCCATGGTTCTAAAATTGTTTAGATCTAATTTTAAATTTATTTTAATTAGAAAATAATTAATTTCAGATGTCACATGAGATGTGATCAGATCTGAAATTAGAAAAAATTAAAATTAAATAATTTGGATCTAAGATTAGAAGATATGCATGACTAGTTCTAGAATAGAATAGTTCTATAGAATATTCTTGCATATTTTTGATTTAATCTGATTAAATCATGTTTTAGATCTTTTTATTTACTATTTTCTGATATTATAAGTATTATAATAACATTTGAAAAATAGCAAATAAAAATTATTTAATTTTTGAATATCATATGAGATATGATTGATGCATGTCTAGACTAGTTGTAGAATAGTTCTATATAATTGTCTAGATTAGAATTTATTTTGATTAGATCAATTTAAATCTAATTTTTTAGATTATTATGAGATAATTTAAATCTAAAAATATGCATGATTTGATACATGAGATGTATGCAAAATATGCCATGATTAGATCTACTTTATATATGAGATATATGATATAGATCTGATATTGTTTTGTAGTATTGAATGTTCCTGATTAAGGCATTCCTCTTGGCCGTCCGGTCATAAGAATGAAGAAGGATTTAAAGGCCCTCTCTTTCCATTCGATGGGGTGTTCTTATGATGTGTAGGGGTGCTGCATGTTCGTCCTTAATCAGAAACCCAAAACTTACTTTCTGCAAAACCCTAGATCCTGAAACCCTAGGATTTATTGTGCATATTTTGTTTATGAACCCTACTTAATTAAGAATTAAGTTTATGTAATATTAATTAGGTCTAAAATTGAGAATTTCAGATCTAAGACATATTCATAATACTGGGTTCGGGCTTGGGTAGCTCAATTAGGTCTAAGCGGTTGATCAAATCGAATCAAGAGTTGGTTAGATGGGATCAACAATGCTTAAATTGACCAGCCTAATAGGATTAAGTCTGGGTCAAGATCGAGTCACGATCAAGCAAGACCTAATTAGGCTCAGAGGTTAGAGTCTGGATTGTAGGCTAACCCAATTGGTTCTGACTCAATAATTTGGTGTCTAAGGTAAGTTTGGCATAGACGATCGACTGGTTTTTAATTGGAAGCTACTCGACCTGAATGCATTCTTGTATGAGTTAATGGCATATTCCTTCCACCGATCTCACTTACCTGGCCATATCTGTTGACACAGTTCTGATCTGAGGTGGTCAATAATCCGAGCTAACCCATGCCACTAGGTTAGTCATAATTGTTATGACTAAGCCAAGTCTAGTTTAATGAGACCTGAATCAATTCTCCCTAAGAAAAGATTAAGTCTGAGGTCTTCCACCATTGTAGATGTGCGGGCCCTTCCCGGGGTTGATTATTCTCGGCTGGATACAGTGGCTCAGTTGCATCGAAAAGATGCAACCATGTCTATTAGGCATTGGATGCTATGGGCTGGAGGATGAGTTGAGCTCAATATTCCAGATACGGTGAGAGACTCAATTAGGAACCCAGTCTATGCAAATGGTGGGTCTGACTTAACTAAGGAGTGGATCAATATTCCGGATACGGTGAGATTCATGAATTAGAGATCAAGTTCGGATGCACCATGATTAGAGAATCATTGAACAAGAGTTGTTCACTCATTGGCTAACCCATCACCAATAACTGTTAGGTGAGGTGATGAGTAAGTTGGTGAGACCGCACCACCCACTAGAAATCATTAATCGTGGAGATTTTCACATCTCTACAGAGGGAGTGTAGGGATCCTGAGAAAATAGTGGAAGCTAATTTGTTTAAAAATAAAATTCCTAAACAAATTAGTCAAGTCAAAATTACAGTATCTAACTAGAATCTTTGACTCTCTACAGGAATATGTTTGCGTCAAACCCATTGGCACGTATCCTGGACACACATAGACTGACTGAACCCAATTATAAAGATTGGCTCAGAAACTACAAAATTATTTTGGGTTTCGAGAAGTTAACCCATGTTTTGGATCAGGACCCTCCCACATTACCAGCCCGTCCATCTGTTGAACAGAGAGCGTCTCTGAAAAAATGGATTGACGAAGATAATAAGGCCAGATATTACATGTTGGGCTCGATGTCTGATGAGCTCCAGCGCCAACATGAGGATATCGAGACTGCTCGCCAAATGTTGGCTCACCTGCAGGAAATGTTTGGTGAACAGAGTCGCGCAACCAAATATCAAGTCACAAAATGACTTTTTAAGGCTAAGATGCGTGATGGGCAGTCAGTCCAAGATCACTGTCTGACAATGATCAAGGACATGGAAGAGCTTGAGAAGCTCGGTGTGAAGTTGGACTTGGACCTGCAGAACGATATCATTCTGCAATCCTTGACTGATGCATATGGGCAATTCATCATGAATTACCACATGCATAAACTTCAGAATTCCTTGGCGAGTTAATGAATATGCTGGTTACCGCTGAGCTTTCTATGAAAGGTTCTAAAGGCTCAGTTCTTGCTATGGAATGGACTTCTTCCAAAAGAAAGTCTTATGGAAAGAAAAAGAAGTCTGTGAAAAAGCAAAAGGTGGAAGGATCAAAGAAGAAGAAGGCAGAATCGAAGAAAAAGGCCGATGGCAAAGGAAAGTGTTTCCATTGCAACAGCGACGGCCATTGGAAGCGGAACTGCCCTACTTACCTGGCCACCCTGAAGAACAAGAAGGAAGGTCCTTCTGGAGGTATGCTCATTATTGAGTCTAACCTTATGATTTCTTCTGCATCCAGTTGGGTGCTTGACTCTGGTTCTAGTGCTCATCTGTGCACTTCTATGCAGGGTCTTGAGGATAGCAGGAGGCTAAGGGATGGAGACATGATCCTACGCATTGGTAATGGAGCAAGAGTTGCTGCAGTAGCCGTGGGAACATACCCTCTTCGATTACCATCTGGTTTAGACTTAGTTTTGCAAGACTGTTATTTTGTGCCTGCAGCCAGCAGGAATTTGATTTCTGTTTCATGCTTAGCATAAGAAGGTTATGTGATCACCTTCTTTAAGGACCATTGTAACATTCTTTATGAAAGAAATAAAATTGCAAATGGTTTCCTTATTAATGGTCTTTATCAGCTACATATTGATGTACCTGTTCTAACTATCGAGCAAAATGTGAATGCCAAATGACCTAGGGATAGTCCAAACGATAGATATCTATGGCACTTGAGATTAGGTCATATAGCAGAAGATAGGATCAACAAATTGGAGAAAAATGGACTATTGAGTCCATTGACTTTCGAGTCATATCCAACTTGTGAATCCTGTCTTCAAGGCAAAATGACTAAACTCCCTTTTGTTGGACATGGGGAGAGGGCCACGGATCTCCTTGCCCTAGTACATACTGATGTGTGCGGCCCATTTGATGTGCCGGCTAGAGGCAATTTTATCTACTTCATTATCTTTATTGATGATCTGTCTAGGTATGGGTATGTGTATCTTATGAGACACAAGTCTGAAGCCTTTGAAAAGTTCAAAGAATTCAGACATGAAGTAGAAAAACAAACAGGAAAACCCATTAAGGTTCTTCGATCAGATCGAGGAGGTGAATACCTTAGCAGAAAATTCCTAGACTATCTCAAGGATAATGGCATAGTCTCTCAATGGACTCCACCAGGAACGCCTCAACTCAATGGGTTTCAGAATGGAGAAATCGGACTCTATTAGATATGGTTCGATCCATGATGAGCTTCACAGACCTCCCTCATTTCCTTTGGGGACACTCATTGTTAACTTTAATCTATTTACTAAATAGGATTCCCTCTAAAACCGTTCCTACCACACCGTATGAGATATGGCACGGTAAGAAACCAAGTCTGAGTCATCTCAGAATTTGGGGTTATTCGGCTCACATCAAAAGACAACAAGCAGACAAGTTCGAGTTTAGGTCCTTCAGAGCTCGATTCATAGGATCCACCAGAAGGTATAGTACCTATTGGATGTAAATGGATCTTCAAGAGAAAGATTGGTGCAGATGGGAATATGGAGACATTCAAGGCTAGATTGGTGGCAAAAGGTTATAGTCAATGCGAAGGCATAGACTATCAGGATACCTTTTCTCCAGTAGCTATGCTAAAATCCATCCGCACATTGCTTGCTATTGCAGCCTATTTCGATTATGAAATATGGCAAATGGATGTGAAAATGGCATTCCTAAATGGATATCTTGAGGAAGATATCTATATGGAACAGCCACTAGGTTTCACATCCAGTGATGCTGATCACAAGGTTTGCAAGCTGCAAAGGTCCATATATGGACTTAAGCAAGCATCTCGGAGCTGGAACACTCGTTTCAATGATGTGATCAAAATATTTGGTTTCATCAAAAATGAAGAGGAACCATATGTTTTCAAAAGGGTCAGTGGGAGCGCTGTTGTCTTTCTCGTATTGTACGTGGATGACATCCTCCTTATTGGGAATGATATTCCCATGCTGACTTCAGTCAAGGTGTGGTTGTCCAAGGAATTCTCCATGAAAGACCTAGGTGAAGCATCCTTTATTCTAGGAATTAAGGTCTATAGAGATAGACCGAATAGGATGCTAGGACTTTCACAGAAGATGTACATAGAGAAAGTACTAAAGAGGTTTAGTATGGAAAACTCTAAGAGGGATTAATACCCTTCAGACATGGTATTCATCTTTCCAAGAAGATGTGCCCCAGCACACCTGAGGAAGTAGAATGCATGAGCAAGATCCCTTATGCTTCTGCAATAGGGAGCCTCATGTATGCCATGCTATGTACACGACCTGATATAGCCCATGCTGTGAGTGTCACAAGCAGATATCAGTCAAATCTAGGTGAAGAACACTGGACTTCTGTGAAATGTATCCTTAAGTACTTGAGAAGAACTAAGGATATGATGCTGGTCTTTGGTAACGGAGAACTCCTGGTCCAGGGATACACAGACTCGGACTTCATGTCCGATATAGATGATCGAAAGTCGACATCTGGCAGACTGTTTGTGCTGGAAGAGTTCCTAGCAAACGGTGATACCACCTCATCCGCGATTACCTCGAGAAGGGTTACGTCGAGGTCAAGAGAGTCGACTTCGCAGATAATGTGGCAGACCCACTTACAAAGTCGTTGGGCCAGCAGAAGATCGAAGCCCACCTTGAGAAGATGGGACTTAGACTTGTAGCCAATTGGCTTTAGGACAAGTGGGAGATTGTTAGATATATGTGCCCTAGAAGCCAGAATTGGCTGACACTTATAATACACTTCTAGGGGCAAAATTGTAATTTTGACTAAAATCAATAAATGGGTTATTTTCTATCACATATGTGTATTTAGTGTCTGTGATACATCCTTTGAGTTAATGGTAATGATAATTCATATTTTCAAGAGTTGAAAATTTAAGACATGAATAATCATTATTAACTCATAAATTGCTCCGACCATAGGATCATCACGAGGATGGTGATTGATCCAGAAGGTTGGTGTACAATCACTTTTCTTTAGTAGATGAGTCTTGAGTCTACGGTGTGGAGACACCGGAGCGAGAGTATAGGTACTCGTTAGAGAACGAGGGCACTGAGCGTGACCACCTCGAGTAGTCATTAGGGAGTCTACCTTCTCGTCAATGACTGACTCGATGCTGCAGTAGTGTGTCTGGTTCTTTGACCTGAGATGCATCGGCAGTTCACCTTGAGGGTGTTATAGTTTGACTACACCATTACTCGGTCTCCTAGCCATATGGAACCCTGAGGTGTATGTTGGCTATGACATGTTCATTGTAGGAACTGGATTACATCAAGATGGAATCTATCTACCTCGGTGGTAGAGGAGTAGCCCTATGATGATCATGAGAATCAAGTCCAGAAATCCATGGCCATGGTAGAGTAAAATAATAGAAAGAGTTTCTATTTAGATTTTCACATTGGACTCGAATCGAATGATTACATCATATGACAGAGACTAGGGTTTGACGAGTTCACCTTAACCCTAATCTGATCGGGGCTCAAGATAGAAGAACTGAATCACATAGGTAGCTGCACCAAGAGGTTCACATTCAGCTCTGATGGGTTGCCACCATATACTGCTAGGTGTCACTGGTGGATTTTGGGAGCAATTAGAATGATTTAGATGATCGATCATTCTAGCTGTTTGAATCAGAAGAGTTCTGATCCATCGAAAGAAGTTTCGATGATGTCGATGATAGAGATCATGACATATCTCATTACCATACAGAACTGAACCTAACTGGGTCACACAAACAAGGGTTTGAATCTGGTGATCATCAATTGAACTGATCTAGTTCAATTGATCTGAATGAGATTCAATTAGGTTCAAGGAAATCGTGCTAGCACTCGATTGAACCTAACATTCTTCTTTTGCTATCATAAATAAGTTGTCCTATCTGAGCCAAAGGAGTTTGTGCTCAAACAGAGGCCTTCATATGGTCTGACAGGAGGTTGTCCAAGTCAGAAAAGGTTGTCTTATTTGTAAGACATTATCTACCATTTTTGGTCACCTGCCATTTCTTGTTCTTTGACTTTGGTCAAAAGTCTACCTTTGACTGGTCAAACGTTGACCATTGACACTTTGACTTTTGACCACATGTCATGCACCTATTGGAGAGCTGGTGGGGGCCTGTCCCCCTGCCAGAACCTGGCAAGGAGAAGGAGCGCAGGCCACCCTAGGCGTGTGCCCAAGTTGGAGGCGCCTAGGAGTCCTTGTTGGACAAGGACTCCATCTCCTTTTTGGATTCCAATTAGAGTTCTTCTAAGAACCAACTTTGACTGGTCTTAGGCACCCTCTAAGGAGGAATCCAGGGGTCTCTATTCCCACCAATCAGATTTAGATCTGATTTCACAAAGGGTTGTGATTGGTTGGGAAGAAGAAGAGTTGGATCACAGCTAGTCTATAAATAAGACCCTGTATCCAACTCAGATTGGATGAGATAGAGAGATATGATGAGATCATAGTTTCTCCATGCCCCAAGGCTGCCTCTCCCCTCCTTCTCCATGCCATAGTCTCTTCTCCCCTTGCTCTCCACATCCAAAAGGAGTTTTGGACCCTGGTTGGTGCGATTCAGATCAAAGAAAGGCGATCAAAAATAAGAAGGCTGCGCTGCTGCAAAGGACGACTGCTCATCTTCAAAAGAGTTTTGAAGATCCTCCAAATCAAATTCAGATCTGATTTTTGGAGGCGTGATAGAGAAGAAGAGGATCTTCAGATCCAACCCAAGTGGATACCGGTAGAGGCCAAGCGCTTGCATGGCTAAGATCCAGAACCTTCCGCTGCAAACAGGATCATCAACAGGGTAATAGGATTACCCAGATCAGATAAATTAAATTTGATTTAATTTATCTTTTTAATTTTATTTTATTAAAATAATAAGAATCAGATCTAAAACATATCAAGATCTGATTAGAATTAAGAGAAAAAGTTTTGAAATATATCTCTTGATCTGATCAGATCTGAACGAACCTGGACCGAAAAATCAGGATTTTCCTTCAAGTACTTATTAAGAGGGTGAACTGTAAGAAGAAAAAGGAGTTTAATTCAATGAATAAAGTATTCTGAATCACTATAATTATGAGCAAAACTTAAAAAAGCACAAAAGGTTAATCTACACAGCAATATGAGAATTCAAAACAATGAAATAAAAGAGATGATCAAATAAGATATGAACAAATGAAGCAAGAGATCAGAAATGGAGCCAAACCTAACTCCTCGAAAATTGACATACGTTACTCCTTTTAAAAAAGCCCTTACCAGCATTTTACTAGCTTAACTGACTCATCTACATTTTGCTTATCTTTAGCTACGAAACAACAACTCCTGGGGTAATCCACTATTTCTCTCCTAACTAACCAAGCCCACACTCTCTCCTGAATAACCAAACCAACCACAAAATTTGGCTCAGAGGGTTCTTGATCATAGGATATAAAGAAGAATTTTATCTCCTTCATTAACAAAACAAAGAAATCATTATTCTCTCCTAAAAGGTCCACTAAATCATAAAATAAATGTAAATAAATATAGGGCCTGACAAAGTTAAAAATAAAAAAGACTCATAAAAGTTCTAGACAAGTAAAATTGACTGCTAAACATTTGGGATGTTGGACTGCCCAAATAAGCAAGAATGTGAGGTGGATGAAGATTTAGCACCAATGCATGAACACATGAATACGGCATGCCTTGATGATTGATAGTGAAAATTACAGCCTCAGTTGCACCTGAAAGCAGTCCAGACACTTGCAGGATTGATTGTTGAAACCACCTGAATAAATTGCAATCGGAGTGCTTTTTCTGTAACGGAGTGCTTTTTCTGTAAGAAGCAGGAGCACTGAAAGAGAAACTATCCTCTGTACATTGCCTCCCTAGATCCGAACAGGTCGAGGAGGAAGCAAGTTATTGCTAGGCAAGATAATTATATGATAACACCTTGCAATTTTTTCTTATTTGATTCTACTATCTGGGTATTAGATACTGAAAGCTCTTATCATATTTGTAATTCTATGCAGGGCTTGTAGGTCAGTAGTGTTGGAAAACATGCAGGATTTCATGCATAGATTTTAAAATTTTTTTGAAATATAGACCAGCGGAAGACATAGATTAAACTATTTAATCTACAACATGCATGTAATCAAATTATAAAATTCTATATTAAAGATTTATAACATGTTTAACATAAATATAAATTTAAAATTAAATTAATCGTAAGTGGTATTGATCAAATCAATACCTAAATCTAGAATAATTCTAGATCTAATCCTAGATCGCATCTAGGTCACCAAGAGATCAGATCTCTTATCTTTGCATAGGTCGAGAACTCTATGATTGAATTTTTTATTGTCTTTAGAGCTGCACAAGTATTCGATCTCTACAGGTGATTCACACGAACCTGCAACACATATAAGAGGTTTATCGAATGAAGATCTGCTCGAAGTGCTAGCTTCTCGTAGATTCTTTCTAATGGTCAATCAAATAAGTATTCTTCAGATCTCTTGAACTCTCCAGGAGATAAAGAATATATAGAGGATTGAGGGAGAAATCCAACTTTTGAATCTTCTAAAAAATAGAAATAAAAATATATGAAAAAAATCCTAAGAGAAGACAAATCTTCTCCTTCAGGACATCAACGGTTGATGTCCTAAAAACATCTATATGCTAGGATCAGAGGAGACCTTTTCCTCTAAATTTTTTTTTTACTTTTTCAGATCTCACACCCTCTAATTTTTTTCATAAAAATCTCACAAAAGGATGGAGAAGAAAAGCTCTCAAAAAAATCCTAAGAGAAGACCTTCTTCTCCTCTTCGTGTCGCATCAGGACATGATCAGATCATGTCCAAAATGGATTACCATGCCCCAACACCTTGGAGCACAGATCCCATGCCCTCTTCCTCTCTCTCTCTCAGATCTTTATCATATAAAAATTATATAAAATAATAAAGAAGAAGATACTTAAAAGAAAATAAAGAGAAGATAATCTTCTCTTACCTTTGTGTCTTCATGACATCAACAACTGATGTCCAGATGAAGACTTTTTCTCTAAGGATCTTGGTGCTATCTTTCGTCAAGCCCTTCCTCTCTCTCTCTCTCTCACACACACACACATACATTTTTATCATATAAAAATTACACAAGAAAATAAGGGAAGGTTAGAAAATAAATCTCTAAGGGAAAATAGATTTTTCTCTTACCTTTGTCTTCATTAGGACATAAACTTTTTATGTCATAATGAAACCCATTTCTCCAAGAAAGTAGGTGCCCAAAATCCCCACGCCAAACCTTCTTTTCCTTTTAGTTTTTACCATGTGGATTTCAGAGTTTTTGATGCCACACAATCCTTAGAAGGGGGCGGCACACAAGATGTAGTAAGACTAGGTCAAAAGATCTAGTCAAAGAAGGAAACCTTGGATTCCTAGAGGGCGTCCAACTCTTGGACATTCCCCCTCCTAAAATTTTTGCATGAAGACCATATCCCACAAACAAAAGAAAGGAAGAAAGGGGCGAATAAGATAGAGGGGCGTGGGTAGAGTTGGCGCACAAGGGAAGGAGGAGTTTGAGTCAAAGATGACTCTTCCAAGTAGAAAATAATTTCCAACTTCCTTCTAGTTTTGACCAAGTCAAAAAAATTCTAAATAATTTGATAGGTGGGGCATGGGGACCTCTCGTTGGCATGGAAAATCTCATGTAAAGATCTAAAAAACTAAAAGTGGGCATTGGCTTTTATTGGCATAAGGAAGAGAGTCCCAGTCCAACTGGGACTACTCCCATTTGACTAAGTCAAAGCCCAGTTTAAATCATATTTAAACCAGATTAAATACAATCAATTAAGGATGATCCTAGTCCATTTAGAAGCCCAATTAAATCAAATTAAATTATATTTAATTCTAATTTAAATCTTAAGTTAATTTAAAATTAGGTGCACTCAAGTCCTAGTCTAACAAGGACTTGTTCTTCCTTACAATTTGCTTATCCAATAAATCAATTAGATTTAATCTAATGAAATCTAAATTAATTCTAATTGAATCTAATTCAATTAAACTTAATCTTAGCATGATTGCTCAATCAAATTAAGTCGATTAGCAATCCAATTATTAATCAATCCTCCTGTAACACTTGCATTAGGTCAAACATCAATTGCATTGATCGTTTGACCGTAGAATGATTCTCAATCATTGATCAACTATCTAATCAGATTATAAGCTCTAATGTATGTGACCCCATAGGTTTGAATCTAAATTGATAGCACAAAAATTAATTCCTATATCAATCGAAGTTACCATCTAGTAATGATTTTCGACATCTGAATAGGTCGAATGTATGCAAAGCAACATTCTTAGAACCCTGACTCATGGTTATCGTATGACCAATAATGTTCAAGACAACTTCGAGTATGCTGTCAAACACTCATACAAGTCATTTCTATTGTGTGTCAAAATTTTGTAAATCCTGTGACACCTCACGAGAATTAGCCAGGCCTAGATTTTGCTAAATTGAAATACAGTGAGTTATTCTCTTCCTGAAATTAATTAGAAGTGGTCAATCCCATCTTGACTCATACACCAACTTTACAAGTACTTGACTATACCCAAAAACCTTTCGAACCTTTATTAGAAATACAGGCAGTTTGGCATTAAAGTACAGTGAGTTGCTTGTAAGTCACCATGGTAATCTCAGGTCAGAGGGATACTTATACCCATTGGCCTTAGCTAGCTACTCTTGATAGTAGAGTGCTATGTTGATTATATTCAATATAGATGTACTCCTACATCTCATCTGGATGCCATACTAGTGTCTCCACACCACTTGATTATGAGGACAACCAACGTATATGGCATATAGCGACCTACACTCGATAAGTTATCATCCTTGTTAATAACTTATCATTTGATCGTGAATAATTTAAGAACCATCCGATAAATCCTTCTTTATTGATTGATTGTGATTCTAAGGACTTCATCATAATTTAGGAGTTCATTTAAGAAAGATAAAACTTTTATAATGAATCAACTAAATAACTATTATTATTAGATAATTCATATACTAATTTCAATCATCTACTACTTAGATGATTGGATTTAGGATACATTTTTCAATAACTCTTACTTGAATTAAAGCCAATCAAAATGATATCAAATATCCTATCTTCCACTTGAGTTCGTAGAACTCCTTAGTTTCGAGGCCTTAGCAAATGGGTCGATCAAGTTCTCCTTTTGCATCGATCTTTCAAAAGTCGACGTCACCCAGATCTAATATCTAAGGTGATAGCGATGCAGAATATGCTGGTCCTTCGATTCTTTAGCTTGAGCTATGGCTCTAGTGCTATGATAGGACTGGACCATCTATGGAGGGTGCCACTCCCATCCTGCTAATGAACCTCAGCAACTATACATCTTACATGGTAGCATCATATGCCATGATGTCTCTACATTACTAACTGAATAGGCTAAAGTATCCTGCTTGGAACCTTTTCAATTGATTGCTCCTACAATTAGGATATGATCCGATATTTTCTTATTGTTATTTTATTCTGACTACAATCAAAACATCCACATATTTTAAATCAGTATTTTCATATTCGAGTCATTGGACCTTAGTATTTTCTAAATACTTAAAGATTGTCCATACAATCTTTCAGTGGTTCTCACTTGGATCAGTATTTGCTTACTATCCTTAGTGAGTATATCATATCTAGTCTCGTACATGGAGAAATAAGATGACAGCTAAACCTTTATTTCTTGCAATGCTGGGATGTCATTCTCGATTAAGAGAATTTCATCCACAGACAATGCAAGAAATAACACTATAGAATATTTTGCCCAATTATAAATGCAGGATTTGTCTTTGTTCATAACAAAGGCATACATTCAAAATGTATATTCTAATTCTGAGGTAATAGCCAAACGGGCTTTAAAGTCTTTACCTTCCCATCTACGCTACTTTGATCCTTTTGAAAATCCATTCACATCCAATGGATTTTATCCCTTCAGGTGAATCATTAGTGTCCAGACATTATTGATTTTTATAGACTTTAATTTGGATCATGTGGCTCCAAGCCACTTCTCAGAGTTAGATCATTGCATTGTATCCCTATAGGTGATCGGATCCTTATTGTTCTCATCGAGCTCAATGGATCACCATCCCGGACCTAGATACTGAGGTATCTATCTAGCTACTCTACCGAATCTCCTTAAAGGTGATAATTTGATGGGCTCTAGATTTGATTTGATCAAATCCAGTTCTGTAGGTTTACTAGATTACGTCGGTTCTTTTCTAGCAGTCAAACTTCTCTAAGTTCAACTTGACAGACATCAGTCCCTTCTCTAAGAAACTTCTTTTCAAAAGAAATGCTCTATTGCTGATGAACATCTTATGTTCTTTAGCATGGGTAGAATTAATAATCCTTAAATACTTATTGGATCAGGATCCAAGTTTATCTATGTGCAAATATATGACATAGACCGATCAACTCCAAACCCAAAAGTGAGAGTCTAGGTCTACGTCCGATCCATATCCCATATGGAATATATGTGATAGATTTACTCAGAACCTTTTTCAAAGTAAAACTAGTAGCCACAAGAGCACAACCTTAAAATAGGTAGACAAGTGAACCCTATAGTGGATTGAACCATGTCTAACAAAGTTTAATTTCTTCTTTCAGATACACTATGTTTCGAAAAGAAAATCACTTGAGAGAGAATCCAATTCTCTCCTAGATATGTCAAAAACTCACCGAATAAGTATTCGCCTCCTCGATCCGATCGAAGAGTTCTAATATCTTTTTAGTTTATTTTTCTATGTCATTATTGAATCATTTGAATATTTTAAATAATTAAGGCTAGATGCATCCATGCCTAGATAGGTCATCTATAATGAAATATTAGTTTCTTCCTTTGGCACTTAAGTTCATAAGTTCATATACATCACTATGTATGAGACTTAGAACTTTATCAACTCCTTCACCTTTTCCAGTAAAAGTTGACTTTGTCATTTTTTCAAGAAGACAAGATTCATAGGCTATCAATGATTCACAATCATTGATATCAAGGTTTTTCTCTCAAGCTAACCCATTTATCCTGTTATTATCAAGATGACTAAGCCTATAATAATAAAGATAGATATTCATGACATAATCTAACTTTGATGTGTACATTATACTTAATAGGCTATATAAATATTAAATATTATTTTTTTATTATTCATGTATTACTATAATATTATTCATAATAATATTACAACAATCTTCTTTATTGATAAATGATAATCATCTCTGACCAAAAGATCATTAGAGATCATATTTATCACAAATGATGGACAATAGTGACAATCACTCAAAATGACATCTATTGAAAATAAGCCTGATAAATTCTAAAGCTAGGATTGGAACAAGACTTTCATCCCCAATGTTCAGGTATTTCTCATCATTTTCAAATATCCCTCTTACTTGTAGTCTTTGCAACAAATTGCATAAGACTACGGGCATCTAATACCCATGTAGTAGAATTATTTACAGAAAAATTTTAAGATGTTATCATATAACATCTTTAATAAGCGACTTTTGCTTCGTTCTCTTATTCAGCCTGTTATGGTTAAGAAAATCAAGACAAATCTTCTTCCTATGATTTTGCTTCTAACATTAAAAGCACTATGCCTGATTTGGGTTAACTTTAGACTAATTATTTTGACTGGACTTAAAAGCCCTAGTATAAACCCATTCGTACTGCTGAACCAAATTCAACTTTCGATACTGATTATCAAAGTTGGATCCATAAGTCTTCACTGTCTAACAGTGATATGAGCAATTAGGGTTTAGCCTTAATTTGAGAAAAAAGAATATTGATCTAAGTATATGAATTATATTAAGCCTAAAGACTTGGACTTTAGTCTAAAAGTTCTTCCACTATTTTATTCGAATTGGTAGTCTCTACCTCTAATTCAAAAATTTATTTTAATTTTTTAGTAGGTACTAGAATCCACACAGACTGCACACAAGCCCAACTATGGTTGGTCAACCCATGTACATCTAAGGATAGATTTATAATCAATTATTTCTTCAAACAACTTCTAGTAATTTAATTTTGCCCCAAAAATCTAATTAGTAGGCTAGGGCCTCCACTGTAAGGATCCGATTAGGTCCAACCATTAACATGAGTATACTTGGTCCATCTAACTAATGAATGATTAAGCCCAACTATGATTGGTCAACCTAACCACCATTAGAGAGATACATCCAAATCATCATATAATGAATGATAATTCCATTAGTCAATAAGCACCAGGCTTATAGGCCTCCAATGATTATTAAGTTAATGGACTTATTATCAAACATCTTAATGGAAGGCTATGACTTGGTTATCTCCATAACTTTATCATTTTAAAGACTAAATAATTTTAGAAAATTTAAATTATTAATAATTTAAGGATAGAAAGGATATGGACCAATTTGCTCCCACTGACTTCACTAAATCAGGTCCTTCCACTGATTTCATAAGTCATTGATAAGGATTAAGATCAATTTTGATCCATGGGCACCTAAATCAGTCTCACTGAATGAAATTAGTCTTACTGATTTTCTATGTGACATGGGTTAGCTCGAATCAATGAGCAACCTAATTGAAATCTGATTAACCACATTGATCAGATAAGTGAGATTGGTGGGAGGGTCTGCCAAGGCTTGCCTTAGACACCATCAAAAATGGTCAGATAAACGGACTGCCAATTAAAAACCATCGATCTAGAATGTCAGACTTATCTTAGATACCAATTGGTTTGTGAATTTTGATTTGGTCTGCCTAAAGACTCGAGCTCGACCACTGAGCCACGATCAATATCCATTTGTTAGATGTATGGACTTTGATTAACTACAATTATTGAATTAATCTATAGAAAAGAAATGATCTAATCCTAATTAACTATTAATTAAATTTGATCAATTTCTTAACTTAGTTCATATTTAATCTAATCCTAGGTCTAACCCAGTGAATGACTTGATCAAAACTAACCCATTTAACCTTTAACCCAAGGTTTATGAAATTATCTTAGGATCTTCAAATCATAAATCTAGATCCTAAACAATCACTTAATTCTCAATTAAGTTCAAAGTTTAGATTTATAGAACCTCAAAACTAGTTTTTAATTTTATTATTTAAAATATTTTTAAATTATAAATAATTTACATTGAATCATATTCAATACATGATTTTAGATCTGATTTATTTCATTATTTAGATCATCTCCTAGGGTTTCGAATCTAGAGTTTTATAGAAAGTAAGTTCTCAATTCAAATTTTATAAAATAAATATGTCATACATATACATTCTAGATTCAAAATAAAAATTATATATCAACATATGCAATAAGAGAATCTAGATCTAAACATAAAATACATCATATTGATTAGATCATAAACCATTTAAATTTAGATTTAAAATTTAAAAAATAAATCATAAATTATTTTAGATATCATCTAACATATTTATGATTTAGGTTTCTTGGATTAGCACATATTAGGACAATTTTTCCACTGTAAGGGATAAACCTTACAGTAGGACAACCTTATGGCAGTATATGCAATCCTGATATTATTTAGATCTAATCTAAATAATCTAAAATATATCAAATATCTATTTAATTTTAGATTTAAATTAAAAAATTAAATTATAAATTTTCTTAAATTTAATCTAAATTATTCATGATTCAGATTTAGATCAGCACATACAAGGACAATCTTTTCATTGTAAGGGATTAACCTTATAATAGGACAACCTTATGGTAGTATGTGTGATCTTTAATTAATTTTAATTTTTAAATTTATTCTTAAGTATACATGAATATATTATAAAAGAATCTAGATGCTCTGATATCACCGTCGAAAATATGTAGGGTTTCATGCATAGATTTCAAAACTTTTTCAAAATATAGACCAGTGGAAGACATAGATTAAACTATTTAATCTACAACATGCATGTAATAAAATTACAAAATCCTATATCAAAAATTTATAACATGTTATGATATAAATATAAATCTAAAATTAAATTAATCATAAGTGGTATTGATCATATCAATCCCTAAATCTAGAATAATTCTAGATCTAATCCTAGATCGCATCTAGGTCACCAAGAGATTAGATCTCTTATCTTTGCGTGGGTCAAGAACTCTGCGGTTGAATCCATTGTTGCCTTTAGAGCCACCCAAGCATTTGGCCTCTATAGGTGATTCATACAAACCTGCAATATAGATCGGAGGTTCGTCGAACAAAGATCCGCTCAAAATGCTAGCTTCTCGCGGATCCCTCCTGATGGTCAATCAAATACGTATTCTTCAGATCTCTTGGACTCTTCAAGAGATGAAGAATATATAGAGAATTGAGGAAGAAATTCAACTTTTGGATCTTCCAAAAAATAGAAACAAAAACATATGAAAAAAATCCTAGGAGAAGATAAATCTTCTCCTTCCGGACATCAACGGTTGATGTCCTAAAAACATCTCTATGCTAGGATCAGAGGAGACCTTTTTCTCTAATTTTTTTTTAAAATTCTTTTAGATCTCACACCCTCTGATTTTTTTCATAAAAATCTCATAAAAGGATAGAGAAGAAGAGCTTTCAAGAAAACCCTAAGAGAAGATCTTCTTCTTCTCGCATTAGGACATGATCAGATCATGTCCAAAAATGATCACCATATCCCAACACCTTGGAGAATAGACCCATGCCCTCTTTCTCTCTCTCTCTCTCTCAGATCTTTATCATATAAAAATTATATAAAATAATGAAGAAAAAGATGCTCAAAAAAAAATAAAAAGAAGACAATCTTCTCTTACCTTTATGCCTTCATGACATCAACGATTGATGTCCAGATGAAGATCTTTTCTCTAAGGATCTTGGCACCATCTTTCCTCATGCCCTTCCTCTCTCTTTCTCAAATTTTTATCATATAAAAATCATATAAGAAAATAAGGGAAGGTTAGAAAATAAATCTCTAAGGGAAAATAGATTTTTCTCTTACCTTTGTCTTCATTAAGACAAACTTTTCATGTCATAATGAAACCCATTTCTCTAAGGAAGTAGGCACCCATAACCCCGATGCCAAACCTCCTCTTCCTTTTAGTTTTTATCATGGGAATTTCAGAGTTTTTGACACCACACAATCCTTAGAAGGGGGCGGCACACAAGATGTAGTAAGACTAGGTCAAAAGATCTAGTCAAAGAAGGAAACCTTGGATTCCTAGGGGGCCTCCAACTCTTGGACGCTCCCCCTCCTAAAATTTCTGCATGAAGACCATATCCCACGAACAAAAGAAAGAAAGAAATGGGTGAATAAGATAGAGGGGCATGGGTAGAGTTGGCACACAAGGGAGGGAGGAGTTTGGATCAAAGAAGACTCTTCCAAGTAGGAAATAATTTCCAACTTCCTTCTAGTTTTGATCAAGTCAAAAAAAATTTCAAATAATCTGATAGGTGGGGCATGGGGACCTCTCATTGTCATGGGGAATCTCATGTAAAGATCTAAAAAAAATAAAAGCAGGCATTGGCTTTTATTGGCACAAGGAAGGGAGAGAGTTCCAGTCCAATTGGGACTCCTATTTGACTAGGTCAAAGCCTAGTTTAAATCATATTTAAACCAGATTAAATATAATCAGTTAAGGATGATCCTAATTCATTTAAAAGCCTAATTAAATTAAATTAAATTAAATTAAATTTTAATTTAAATCCCAAGTCAATTTAAAATTAGGTGCACTCAAGTCTTAGTCTAACAAGGACTTGTTCTTCTTAGCAATTTGCTTATCCAATAAACTAATTAGATTTAATCTAATTAAATCTAAATTAATTTTAATTGAATTGAATTTAATTAGACTTGATCTTAGCCTGATTACTCAATCAAATTGAGCTGATTAGCAATCCAATTGCTGATCGATCCTCCTGTAATACTTGCACTAAATCAAACATCAATCGCATTGATTGTTTGACCATAGAATAATTCTCAATCATCGATCAACCATCTGATCAGGTTACAAGCTCTAATATATGTGATCCCATAGCTTCAAACATAAGTCGGTAGTATAGGAAGCAATTTTTGTACCAATCAAAGTTACCATCTAGTAATGATTCTCGACGTTCGGATAGGTTGAATGTATGCAAAGCAACATTTTTAAAACTCTGACCCATGGTTACCTTATAATTCATCCCTATGATCAATAATGCTCAAGACAACTTCGAGTACGCTGTCAAACACTCATACAGGTCATCTCTATTGTGTCTTAAAATTTTGCAAATTTTATGACACCTCATGAGGATTATCCAAACCTAGGTTTTGCTAAATTGAAACACAGCAAGTCATTCTCTTTCTGAAATTAATTAGGAGTGGTCAATCCCATCTTGACTCACACACCAACTTTACAAGTACTTGACTATACCCAAAATTTTTTTGAATCTATATTAGAAATACAGGTAGTCCGGCATTAAAGTATAGTGAGTTGCTTGCAAGTCATCGTGGTGATCTCAGATCGAAGGGATATTTATATCCATTGATTTTAGCTAGCTACTCTTGATAGTAGAGTACTACATTGATCATGTTCAATATAGATATACTCCTACATCTCATCTGGATGCCATACTAGTATCTCCACACCACTTGATTATGAGGATAACTAACGCATATGGCATACAGCGATCTACACTCGATAAGTTATCGTTCTTGTTAATAACTTATCATTTGCTCATGAACAATTTAAGAACCATTCGATAAATCCTTCTTTATTGATTGATTATGATTTTAAAAACTTTATCATAATTTAGGAGTTCATTTAAGGAAGATAGAACTTTTATGATGAAGTAGTCAAATAACTATTATTATTAGATAATTCGTATAATAATTTCAATCATCTACTACCTAGATGATTGACTTTAGGATATATTTTCTAAGATAATTATATGATAACACATTGCAATTTTTTCTTATTTGATTCTATTGCCTAGGTATTAGATATTGGAAGCTCTTATTATATTTATAATTCTATGTAGAGCTTATAGGTTATTAGGAGATTTGATCAAGATGAGAGATTCCTGAACGTTGGAGATGGAAGACAAGTTTTAATTCTAGCTTTAGAAATTATGAACCTTGTAATTAATTTAAATAAAGTTATTCTTAATGAATATCATTTTTGTCCAACTTTCTTATTGAATGTCATTTCTGTAGATCTTTTGGCCATGAATGGTTATAAAATATTAATAAAAGAAAAATTTTATAATATCATTTTGCATGGTGTTATAATTTTTATTGAATGATTGAATAATGATATTTATTTATTAACTATACCTATTAACGTGGTTTAATCCTCTGGTAAATACTTTAGAATTAGTGATGTGTCCGAAGTCTACCTTTAGCACTATAGGCTGGGTCATATTAACAAAAATAGAATAAACAAGTTAGCTCAAGAAAAAATTCTTGAGCTTAATGATTGTAAATCACTTCTGATCTGTGAGTCTTATCTTCTTGATAAGATGATCAAGTCATCATTTACTGAAAAAGATGAATGAGTCACTGAACTCTTGAGTCTAATACATTCAGATGTATGTGGACCCATGAGCTCAAGTGCAAGAGGTGGATACTTCTACTTCATAATCTTCACAGACGATCTATCGAAGTATGGATATATTTATTTAATGAAGCATAAGTCAGAGTCATTTGAAATGTTCAAACTATTTCAAAATGAGGTAGAGAAGCAAATTGGAAAGAATATTAAAACTCTTCGATTTGATCAAGGGGGTGAGTACCTTTCCAATGAGTTTCTAACATATCTAGGAGAAAATGGAATTCTCTTTCAATAGATCCCTCCTAAAATATCACAACATAATGGTGTATTTGAAAGAAGAAATCGAATCCTATTGGACATGATTTGATTCATGATGAAATTTACTGATTTATCGATCTCCTTATGGTGATATGCGCTCAAGTCAGCTTGTTACATTCTAAATAAAGTTTTGAGTAAATCTATTAATAAAATATCATATGAGATATGGACAGGACGTAAGCCAGTGCTCTCATACCTTATGGTTTGGGAGTGTCTGGCTTATGTCAAACATTTAATGATAGACAAGCTTGGACCTAAGTTTGATAAGTGTAGTTTTATAGATTATCTAAAAGAAATTAAAGAGTATTACTTCTACCTTGCTAATGAGCAAAAAGTATTTGTCAGCCTTAAGACATTCTTTTTGAAAAAGAAGTTCTTTAGTGAAGGAACTAATACCTCTAAGATCAAACTTGATGAAGTTCGGCGGGTGAAAGAACAGACACAAGTTGTTGAACCTGAGCTGAATTTGATTAGATCAGACCCAGAGCTCATTATAGATGCATCCTTAAGGCGATCTGGTAAAGTACCATGTCAATCGGATAGATACTACAGTTTCTTGGTCTGAGATAGAGATCCCATTGAACTCGATGAGAATGATAAAGATCCGATTACCTACATGGATGCAATGCAGATGCCAGACTTTAAGAAATGGTTTGAAGCCATAAAATTCGAAATGGAGTCCACGAAAATCAATAATGTATGAACATTAGTTGACCCACTCGAAGGGGTTAAACCTATAGGATGTAAGTGGATCTTCAAAAAAAAAAGGAGCATAGACAAAAAGGTGGAGACCTATAAAGCTCGTTTGGTTTTCAAGGGATATCATCAATGTTATGGTATTGACTATGATGAAACGTTCTCTTTTATGGCAATGCTCAAATTCATTTGGATTATACTTGCCATAGCTGCCCATCTGGACTATAAAATCTGACAGATGGATGTGAAAATAACTTTTCTTAATGGAGAGCTGGATGAAGAGATATATATGATACAGCCTGAAGGATTCACGTCTATATATGAGTCTAAGGTGTGTAAGCTTTAGAGATCCATTTTTGGATTGAAGCAGGCATTCGGGAGTTGGAATATATGATTTGATAAAATAATTAAAATGTATGGCTTCATTAAGAATGAAGAGGAGCCCTGCATATACAACTGGGCTAATGGTCTAGTAATTATATTCCTAGTATTGTATGTGGATGACATTCTCTTAATCGAAAATGATGTCCCTATATTACAAGAAATAAAGATCTGGCTGTCATCATAGTTCTCCATGAAAGATTTGGGAGAAGCTTCCTATATCTTAGGATGAAGATCTATAGAGATAGATCTAATAGATCTAAAAGGTTACTTGAATTGTCCCAATCTACGTATATTGATACTGTGCTGAAATGGTTCAGCATGGATAATTCTAAGAAAGGCTATCTACCGATAGGTCATAAAATTTTTCTTTCAAAGAGGGATTGTCTGACAATACCTCTAGAAAGAGAGCATATGAGTAGAATACCATATATTTTGGTAGTGGATTCTATCATGTATGCTATAACATGTACACGATCAGATGTAGCATACTCACTAGGGATACTGAGTAGATATCAATTTGATCCAGGAGAGAACCACTGGAAGGTTATTAAAATCATTCTGAAGTATTTAAGAAATACTAAAGACCAGTGGCTTGTATATGATGAATTGGACTTGAAACTTGTATGGTTCGCAGACTCCAATTTTCAGTCTGATCATGATGTTAACAAGAGTGTATCGAGATATATATTCATCCTTAATGGTGGGGTTGTCTATTGGAAGAGTTTCAAGCAGCACACTGTGGTTGATTCAGTTTGTGAGGCAAAGTATGTCACTATATCAGATGCTGCCAAAGAAGTAATGTGGCTGAGAAAATTCATCACCAAGCTTAGAGTAGCACCCTCCCTTGATGGTCTAGTTCTACTCTATTGTGATAGCTCTGGAGTCATTGCTTAGGCGAAGAAATCGAAGGCACACCAGCGGACGAAGCATATTCTATGCCGCTACCATCTTATTTGAGAGATCGTGAATCAAGGTGACGTCGATCTTTAGAAGATCGATGAGAAGAAAAATATGATCGACCCATTTACTAAAGCTGTTGCAATGAAAGAGTTCAACAACTTCAAGTCGAAAATAGGTATTAGATATTGCATCGATTGACTTTAATCCAAGTAGGAGATTATTGGAAATGTGTCCTAAATCCAATCATCAGCCTATTGATGGTTGAGCTATACTTTTATAATTATATATGAATTATGAATTAATAAAAATTATTTTGATATTTTTTATCATAAATTTTTTTGTCTTCTAATGAACTCCTATGTTGTGATGAAGTTAGGACTATCTAAATTCGACAAAGAAGGATTTATCGTTTAGTCCTTAAAATAGTTCACGACCAAATGATACATTGTTACTTAGGATGATAATATTTATCGAGTATAGATCATTATGTGCCATATAAGTTGGTTGTCCTCATAACCAAGGAGCGTTGAAATACCGGTATGGCATGTAAGTAAGATGTATGGGTATATCTACACTGAACGTGATCAACTCCAGAGCTTTTCTCCTGTCAAGGATAGATCCAATAGAATATGGGTATAAGTATCCCTCCGATCTGAGATCACCATGGTGAGTTCTAAGCAACTCACTGTGCTTTGGTGCTAGACTACCTGAATTTTTAATTCGGTGATGAAAAATTTTTGGTCATAGTCAAGTACTTAAGGAGTCCGTGCATATATCAAGATAGGATTGACCACTCTTGGTTTTAAAAGTCGTGTTCAATTATATTTTAATTTAGCAAAACCTTGGCCAAGGTAATCTTAGTGAGGACTCACGGGACTAATTGCTTTGAGATATGACATGGATGTATTTTCTATGATTGACGATCTAATCCGGAGTCATCTATTACACAAAGATCATAGGGATGAATTTTATGGTAACCATATTCGCGTAGATTCTGATTGTTGCGATTATGACTATTTAATCTATTCAAACATCGAAGACCATTGCTAGATGGTCACTTTGATTAGTACAGAAAGTGGTTCCTATGCTACCGACTTAGGTTCGAACCTACGGAGTCACACACACTAGAGATTTCTATCTGATCTGTTGGTTGTGGTCAAAGTCCCACGGGATTAGGACTCTTCGACCAAATGTTCTATAGCATTAGGACATTGAGTCCTACTCATCTAGAACTCTCTAATCAAGAGTATGGACTCTGTGATTATAAGTTCCATTTATTTCAGACATTAGGGTCAAGAGTCCCATTGGATTGGGACTCTTCGATTAGGGTTTCATATCGATTAACTCTATTGCTTGGTGATCTATCGGATTTAGACTCTGAGATTATGAGAGATTTAATTAGTGATTTTAACTCAATTTGATTGAGTTATGATTTTTGATTCAAGTTCAATTGAATTGGTTTCAGTTGGGTTTAAACCGATTAGGTCACAAGTTGACCTAATCGTCGGGAAGGTTCGAACCTTGATTTAATCAGAGGTTGAGCTTGATCAATTTTTGATTTTATTAAAATTTAATTGAGACTAATTAAGTCTAAATGGATTGAATTTAATTTATTCTAATTGGATCTAATCAATTTTGATTGGGTTGGTTCAGTTGGTTGAAATTTGAATTTCAAAGACTAATTTGACTAGTCTTCTCTTCCCATGCGCCACCTATGTCCCATGCCCACTTACAATTTGATTTTTATTCTCTCATGGCTTTTCTCTCATGCACATAATACCTCATGCCCTGATCTTCCACGTCCTCAATGGATAAGTTATGGTTAGTTGACATTCAAATTCAAAATAAGTTTGAAGTTGAGTTGACAACAACCATATCTTATCCCTTGCGCCACCCTTCTCTTGTGCGCCAATTATCTCCACGTGAAAGGGGTTTCACATGGACTTTTCCTTGCTGAAGACTGGGCGCACAACTCCTTCAGACATCCCAAATAAGTTTGAATTGGTTTGGATGAAGTTTGAATTGAAAAGAGTTTTGAATTCAAACTAGTTTTTGGTTTCCCACATGCATCGAAGTTGTTCTTTGCGCAAATATTAAAAAGGGAAGATTTTTGGAACATGTGCTAACACCTATTATGAAGAGAGGACTTCCGTGAGATTCATTTGGTGCAAGGAAGAGGCTTCAATCATCTTCGAGAGAGAGAAAACTAAGAGAGAAGGGGTGCAAGGCTTTTAGGGAGAGTGCAGTCCTAGGTATTCGACCTAAGTTTCAGAAAGTCATTGCATGAGCTACGAGTGTCGTAAGTCCACAAAATTTTAGAGAGAACCTTCTCTACCTCTCTACTGCATCTACTAGCAACTCAGATCATCCGTGAAGCCCGTAGATGAAGATCGAAGCTATTCAATCAAAATAGCCCTTGAAAGACTCTAGTGTCGAGCTAGCACTCATGGGCAGCCAATCAAGACCAGGAGTCTCGTATGGACGATCCATAGAGGTCAGATATCTATGTGGCTACGTCGGGACTAGCAGACCTCCTCAACAATAATTAGATTACGGTGATTGACTATCCATGAAAAAGTATTGTATTCTGAACACATTGATGTAGTAAATAGTTTGCTGCATAGTTTTATTTTTTCAGATCTATATGAATGCATGCATATTATGTTTAGATCCTTAGTGTAGAATTTAATATTCTAATATAATTAGTAGATAATTAATTGGATTAATTAATTTTTTTACTATATTTTTTTATTTTTTTATTTTTTTTTGAAAGTAGCACTACAAATTCTGCACTATTTCCTTCAGTTAGATGAAGTATCGAGCAAAAAAGCACCTCCTAGCAATCGCAGTATCTGACTCTTAACATACTATTGCACCATCTTCTCTGGTGCATCATCTTTAATATGAAAATGTCAATAGTGATCATCCAAACACTCCATTCTCAGTCATGAATGATTGAAGAACTGGACATCTGGCATAAATCCTAATAGCCGACCACATGTAGCCTATCATTCTAGAATGGTAACCTATGGATCTGATCCTATAACTACATCACCATCAACTAAAAGTCTAGTGAGCACACTGACATCCTGTAACATGATTGTCGTCTCATCGAATGGAAGATGAAATGTGGGTGTCTCTGGATGTCATCTCTCAAGTAAGGTGGTTATAAGTCCAACGTCGATCTATATCCTACCAATTCTATATACTCTATAAAATTTTAGATACCGTAAGTAATCTATAACTCTATCTGAGATGTCCTCTATCCTCCATAAGTCCGCATCTACTCATCGCAAGCGGAGGTATCTAGGCTCCTGCAATATGATAAGATAATAAGAACATGTATATGACTTAACAAAAATTTATTTATAAAAATATAAATAATAAGAGTAGAAATGGAATGTTTACAATGCCATCTAATATGGCCTGTGATCGATGCATCTCCTGTAAGATAAGAATACTGCGATCTCGTGGGCCCAGATGCCATGGATCATAAGCCATAATACACTAATAAATCTAAAACAATGACATAAGTAAAAAAAAAAACGTAGCATAAGTCTTTACATAGACTACACAACATTTCAACCATCAAAAATATATAGAACAATAGAACAACTCTAAAATACATAGAAGAGTTAGACTATCGAAAATACATAGAATAGTTCAACAATCAGAAATACATAGAATAGTACACAACACTCTGATGCTTTTAATTTCTTCCATTGCGTGAAGTTGATGTGTGTGGAAGTAATCTAGGACAGGACAATGATCATGACCCTATTCCTTATAAATATCATAATGATTCTTGCTTCTTATTTGCCTATCATCCATTTCATTTCGTAGCCTTGTTGACTTTGACCTGCCCTTCTGTCTAGGTCTCAAATGATGATGATTAGGAATACATGTAAACATATTTGTTGACATCCAATAGTCTTCATATGGTAATGAATAAAACTCTCCACTCCAAGCATTCATATATGCTGCAATTGTATATGCGTCATCCACGAATCCACTAAAATGTACAGTAATTTCTTGGCACACAATCAATACATATGAACAAAAATATCTATAGATGCTCCACTTTCCATAAGAATTTCTTTCATTTAAAGTCACGGTATGGGAATTACCTCCACCCCTTAACTCTGTGCTTGCTCTCCTCATAAGCACTTCATATATGTCTCTTTGGAGGTTGAATGCTATTACTCTATGCTGGTTAGCTTTAACTTGATATTCTGCAATCTTAATTGCAATATGAGGAGTAAAAAAATTATTTGGATTCTCCTGCACATATCTTAAGGCTTGTGCACATCTCGTATTAAAGTATTTTACCAGACGGTAAAATATCATTTAAACATAAGTAGTAATAGGCACATTTCTAGCTCCTCATAAAATACTATTAAAAGTCTTGGATAAATTTATAGTTAAGACACCATAGCATATGCCGACATCATATGCCAATGTCCACTTCACTTTTTCTAACTTAGACAGTTAACTCTAAGTCTTTGTATTCACTATCCCGATCCTGCCCATGATAAAATCAAACTTCCAAACTTGATGAGTGCTCCCTGCTTGCCATACTACTTTTTTAACCTATGCATTTTTAAAGTGAGTCTTAAAATTACTGCAGACATATCTTAAATAGTATTGGTGATAGACATGTGGTGGACTCCATCCAATAGACTCATTTATAATGGCATTCAATATACCTAGATGTCTATTAGAAATTAGACATATTCCATTTCTATTTTATGCGATATATGTTCTGAGTCGAAGAAGAAATCAACTCCAATTAGGAGTCATCTCTTCATCCATGATTGCATATGCTAAGGAATAAATCCCATTCTTTGGATCAACTCCTATTGCAATTAGCATCTTACCTTTAAACTTTTCATACAAGTGTGTGCCATCGATGCTAATCATAGGATGACAATGTCTAAAACCCTGGATGGATGGTTGGAAAGCCCAAAAAATATAATTTAAAATCTCAATATTAGAATTTTTTGTTGGAAAAAAATTTCATGAAACAACAGTATTAGGGTTTGCATTTTGGAGTGCAGCCATATAATAGGATAATTTTGCATAAGACGGCTCCCATTCTTCATAAATATCAATCAATGCCTTCTATTTTTCTAATCATACTTTTCTATATAATACTGTGTATTAAAATTGTTCGTTAATGATTGTCACAATAGCTTCAATTTTAACAGCTGGATCTTTCTCAATAATATACCGAACTAGTGTACCAATCATCCTTCCACTGACATTTAGTGGTCTCGACTCAACCACCTAAATAAACAAGTGTGAGAACCCTCATATCTAGTGATCTAAAAATATCTATGCTTTTTCAACAGTGCAACACGAAACCTCTATTTATATTCTTGTTCATTATCTAATGATACACATCATATGGACCACAACTTTGAATGTGACTACACTACATTATATGTCCGATGCTTTTGAATATGATAAAGATCAACAGCTCTCTTTAGATCATTTTTTCTTTGAAAGATCAGACTTATAGAAAATTTAGTCATCAAAGAGTCCCCAAACTGATAGTCATAGTTCAATCTTCGATCAGCATTAAAATATCATCATGATCTAAATTTAAGTCGCTAAAAAATTATGGGGGTTCATGCATTCTAGGTTTAGGTTCTACATTATTATCGGGTTGATCGTCTTGATCACCATCTTTATCTTCATCATTATTACTATTTTCATCAAGCCATTCTTCTTCAGCCTCATTCTCATCTGACTCAAAACCTCGACTATCAAAATTTATTCCAATACTGATCCAATCATTATCCCCCATCTGAGTGTCATATCCCGCACTTACTGCTACTTCCATCATAGAAAAAATAATTATAGGAGAAGTCGTCATAGGAGAAGTTGTCATAGGAGAAGTCACCATAGGATTTTGAATAATTGGACAATTAGGGCCAACATTATTAGAATGTTCTATAAACATAGCCTCAACACCAATGATTCGCACCATAGGACTTAAGAAAGACGAGGAAGGTCCAGGAGTATTGTCCTCTTGGGTTAAAAGTCCACTAAAGTATCAAACCCTCGATACCATTATTTGAGTAATATTTTTATTAGAGGATATTTTTTTTTAATATATAATTCAATATATTGGCATTCTAAAAATTTCAAAAGAAATATCAACATTTCTTGGACATCTTCATCGTCATCAATTAGAACTAAGATATACTTACTTTGTATTAACTTTCCTGATAAATTAGAAAATCTCCACCTTAATTTGATTTCATATTTTTTTTCGTCTATAGGAATACCACTGTATAAATAATCCAATAATTCTTGATGCAATAATGATGAAGATAATATAATCATCTAGCTCGCAGGCTAACCGTACTGCACACTATCTATACTATTTTCTATTATGCCATCGTAATACAATAGTAAACGAACCTGAGCACTGGCATTTTCTTAGAGAATCTATGACAATATCAAAATCAAAATATCTAGTATTAATAATTATTTCGATAAAATGGTTTACATAATAAATGCATCCTATTACAAACTAATAGATAAAGTTAGGTCCCATCCTATTAAGAAATTATAGTAATTCTATAGGTAATTACAGTAATCAAACAATTCGTAATACGGATCGAAAAAAATTTTGGCAGTATTTTTTCTTAGTTCTCCCCATATGAGAGGAGAATGAAAGAAAAATGCTATCCAAAATCTCTCGATCTATATTGCACATCGTTTGATTATTGTAATTATTTATAAAATTAATTATAATATCCAAACTATCCAAACTGGACAGTCAATTGATCAATGTACATAATTCTCTCATCCATACAAAAATATATCAATGTACGAATGTCATATATTATGTACATTAATCAAAAGATGGGTCTATAGTTCTATGCAATGTAATATATTTAAAATTAAAAGATGAATCTTGAAAATATGTCGGAAACTATCCCTAATCATGCCTGATCCGAAAATTATTTTTAGGCATCGGGTCGAGCTTAGGCCCAATAACTTTAGAAAAACTCAAGTCTGAACCCATTTCTAAGAATGTAGCAAATATGAAAATGGGCCAGGTACTATCCCTAACTGAATTCGATCTAAAAATTCTTTTCAGGCATTGGGTCAGACTTAAGTCTGATGACTTTATGAAAAATTATGTCTGGACCTAACTCCAAATATGAACATAGCAATCAATATAAATATATTTAATATTAATTAATTAATTAATTAATAAAAAAATATAAAGGAGGATGGTGGCGAGGGAGGGGGGTTGATGGGTGGGGGTAAGGGCTGGGCGCGGTGGGGGGGAGGTTGGGGTGGGGTTGGGGGGGGGCGGGAGGGGGAGTGGTGGTGGGTGAGGGTAAGGGTTGGGCGCACGAGGAGGGGGGTGGGTGGGGTAAGTGGCCGGTGGGGTGGGTGCGGTAAGGGCCGACCGCATGGGGAGGGTGCTAGTGGAGGGGTGGGGGATATGGGCAGCCGCCGAAAGGAAAGAGGGCCATAGGCATATTGGTGGCGGAGGGCGGGAGTGGGGCGACCAAATGGGGGGTAGGAGGGCATAGAGAGAGGGCATCAGATGGGGGAGAAAGGGGAGAGGGGAGAAAAAACTTGAGGGCCGACAGCATCGAAGAGACAAGAAAGTTGGAAAGTTCGGTACAGAGACAGTTCATCAGAAAGAAGGAAGTTGGGTGAAGCTAAACCTGTGGCGCAATTCATCGGAGAGAAGGAAGTAAGGTTTAAGAACTTGAAATCGCTATTTAAAATAGCATTTTTAAAAGCCCTATTCTATATGGTATTTTTAAATATGTTATTGCAGATGGCATTTCTTCTTTTTCTTTTTATTTGTTCCACATAGGATGCTGACGGGGATCGAGAATAGGCTATAAATACCATTTTGAATGGTATTTTACTCTCTTGCATTACTCCTATAAATAAGTTAAAACTCGCGATGCTGGTATAAATAAATTTTAAATTAATATTAGTATGGAAAAGGATGCCAATGGATCTCCTCCTGTGCTTCAATTATAGATGGTTGCTGGCTATCAAATTAGGAGTTCACGTGCATGCACTATGCCACATACAGTGTGTATTATTTAATTGTCATACATCCTCTGCTAGCAGCTATTCATAATTGTACCATATTCCGCGACACTACATGCTCATCGCAGGCCATCCTAATTGATTAAAATATGGGTAGGTAAGCTTTGTGACCCAACCTTTTGTCTACTTAGGTTTTAGCGTGGCATATTAATGGCAATAGTCATCTGCAGGCTGTCCAGCCTGATATGTTTTTTGCCTTCTACTTATTGCTAGCTTAGTTTAATGGTATATTTTTTGATTAAATGCCCGTTTGAACCAACATTTGGGAGCCCTAAAACTTGACCCGGCTTGGTCCAACTTCTAATTGACTCTTTTAAGTGCACTCACTTAACCAAGCTATCACCATGTTATAAATTTCGAGATGGTATACTTTTGATGGCCAAATATAGATTAAAATGATTTTTTAAAAAAATATATCCACTATTTAATGAGAGAAGCTTATGTGATTGGAATTCTTAATTGGCAGCTGAGGTGCATTTTATGCCTCCAAATTTTTAGAATTCCGATACCACAAGTCTTTTGCTTACATCTAGACTGGATTTATATCAATTTAAATATTTTAATTTTTTTTAAAAAAAATAAAATCCATGCTTGACTCCTATATTTCTCTAGGTTATTTTTCTGAGAAAAATAATATATGTCACTGTATCGGATGCTAGGTGAGAGAAGTGGCGCATAGCAATGAAGGAGATATGGAAAAGGAGTCATAGATATTGGTACTTTGGGTGGGTGGGTTAGAGAGAGAGGGGAAGAATTTTTGTATATGAATTTTGTGCATGCAATATACCATATAGCATGGTGCATCATATGCACCATCCATCATACGATGGATGGTTGCATGTGAGTGCATGCGATATGCATCACATTGTATGCATCCGTATACATCCGTTCATTACATGATGGATGGTGTGCATTATATGATGCATCTTCGAGGATTCACACTTAGAATCATTACAAAGCATTGATGCATATATGCATTTTTAATACAAAATGGATATGCATCTAGTGTTAGATTTACATTTCTATTTTAAAAGAAAAAATTCGATGAAGATCACGCATCCCAGAAATTATCTCTTTATGTGGAAGTCAAATGATTGGAAAA
Source organism: Cocos nucifera (assembly GCA_006176705.1). NCBI lineage: Eukaryota > Viridiplantae > Streptophyta > Magnoliopsida > Arecales > Arecaceae > Cocos > Cocos nucifera. Next base: position 2,008,268 of record QRFJ01000194.1, read on the forward strand.
ATGTTATACAGGAGCCTCAAGTATCATCACCTATCTTTTTTGGCTGCACCAATAGCCTACCGTCACATATAACTGATGAAATGGATGATAAGTGGATGGGTAACACCCAGTGCGATAGATGTGGGCACAAAATATATGTGCCAAAACAAAGAAAGAAATTATAATAAATTCATGCAATTTTTGTAGATAAGTGACATTCTGCAAATAGAGACCCTTAATAGGGTGCTTGGATTCAAAAGGTGCATGTTATTGTAAAAGGGCCAATGCTCCTACAAAGCGGCTTGCAAATAAGAGAACAATAGTCAAATTGCTCCAAGTTGTCCAAGGATATAATTATGGTTGGGCGTGCATATGGATCAGGTGGACCAAATTTGGTTGGAGCCCGATCATGAAGTAATTCAGGCCTATGGATCGATGGGGTGTGGTCTCATTCAACTCTAGCCATACAATTGGACCTTTCCCTGATTGTGCCAGAAAATCTTTGTCTAATTAAGTCATACGTTGAAAGGTATACCTTTGGCTTGCATTCGAGTCGAACACTTTGTGGGTTATTGCTTGGTGTAGCAATGAAAGGGCTTGGACTGACAGGTACAATAGAATAAATTATATAAAAAATACTAGAGGTTAAATTTTTCCGCAGCTTGCTTGTCATATGATTTTAGATCGTCGGGACCATAACTGAATAATAGTTTTTTGTTTTCTCTAATTTTGATTGGACACTTTCTTACATGTCAAGTGAAATTGACTGTATCATAGTCAAAGCAATAGAATCACATTAACTTGGAGCCAACCTGACCGATCCAGTGATGTATTCATTATCCAAGTGAGATTAAATATGAAATGCTCATCCTGGTTGGTTTTGGTCACAATAAATTAGAGCCAACCGGACCGATCTAGTGATGTATTCATTGTCTAAGTGAGATTAAATATAAAATGCTCAGCCCAGTCGATCAGATGAATGATACTGACATAGACCGATATTTACGCTATGTGGAGTTAGAATTCTCTATGGTACATAGTTTGCGTTGCAGAATGGAAAGCCTTTATCTTGTCCGTCTCAGAGGTGGACGACTCTCCAGCGATATTTTAACTGATGTAAATTAATTTATTTTAAAATATTAATTATCATGATGTCCGAATAATTTTTTTTGTTTAGTTTAATTGGCTAAAAAATTTTATATTTTTACATCATTTTTTATTTTAGCATATTATTTATTTTTTTTAATTGAATATGTATACTTTATAATCTATTATAACTAGGATTCAATTTTGCTGTTAAACTATGAAAATTATGTGAAAAATAACAAAAGGTGAAAATGATGCAGAAAAATTAAATTATATTAAAAATAAGATTTATCGGTCATCTTCTCTTTATCCAAACCCCTCTCCTATTCTTAATCCACGGGCGGCTGAAGGGCAAGACCACCAAAGCCCTTGCTTTAGGCCTTCATCGGCCGGCCCCAGACCCTCCCCCATATGGCGTGTGATCCATACGAAGATGAACGGTGCCCTGCTGTCGGCGTTGTAGGCCGTCCAGACCCAGAACAGGGCTCGCATGGTGCGGTGGTGGGGATCCCTATTGCTGCCATAGCCGCCCATGCCCGTGTGTTGTCACCATCCGATTTCTCGTCTTCCTCGTCGAACAGTCTGTCGGCTACGCTGCCTTCGGCTCCGCCGCTCTGCCTACGGCTAACTCACTAGCCGCCCGCCATCCTCCCAAAATCTTTATCAGATTCTTAGTTTTCACCATCTCCGGCCCCGATTGCATCCACAGCCTCGCTGGCCTTTACAACGCTGTCATTAATATCTGACGATCAATGGTCATGATCTTTGACAGCCCAACTCCCGCCATCCTACGACTAGATGGTCATGATCTCCCGAAGGCCCAAACCTATGCTGCCTGCTTAGTTTGCAACTCAAGGATAGTCTCGACTGCATCCATGGCCTCATCGTCTCGACTGCATCCATGGCCTCGTCGGCCTCTTCAATTCTGAATATTATCATCATTTGTGTTGAGCCACCATTTGTATAAAAAAAATTTATTTTAGTATTTAGCTTGAGGCCTCTATTTGTATTAAGCCGCCCTGTCTTAATCCCTCCCGTCCCAACTCTCTCTACTTCCGCTTCTCTCCTTCTTTCAAACCCCTCGTCATCTCCTCCTTCCTCACCTCTCTCTTGTTGTTGCCTCCTACTCTCCTTTCAGGCTCCACCCACATCCTCTCCTCACCCTGTTTTACCCATGTTTCCCTTTAAACAAATATTTATGAAATCCGGTAAGCAACTCTGATAAAAAATGCAGAGAAAAAAGAAATTAATAAAATGGCAATCCAGAGGCAACGAAATAGAGTCAAGTGCAAGCAATGGCTAGAGAAAGAAAAATTCCATCCTTGGGAGGGCATGAGATCTCGTAGCCCTCTCCATCTCTCCCATGGCCTAGGTGAAGAAATCCATCAGCCAAAAGCTCTTCTTCAAAATACCTAAAAGATTCAAACTCAGCAAGCACTGCAACATCACCTTCATCAAAGAGTACAAGTTCTCTCCTTCCAGCACTCTTCTTGTTTGTCACCCTCATGCTGCCTCGAAGAAGATGAGTTGCTTCTTATATCTTCTGTATGGTGGGAATGACATCGACTCCATTACTAAAGAAAACATTAGAGATGAATGGTTGAAACTATCACCATATGCGGATGAAGCTAGGTAAGAGCCATCCAAGCTTTTAGAGCCAGAAGAAAAGGATGATTCATTTTCTATCAATCAGAAAATAGAAAAGTTTATAGAGAGGCTCTACTAGGAGATGAGTATTCAAAGGCAGGAGTCTATAATGCAAGGAGATGCTTAATAGTTCTTAAATTTTTGTATATTTTGCATTTTTTCTATATTCTTTTCAATAGTTTTGGTTCCTCTATTCTCTACAAGTGGTTTTTTTAGTATGTTTGGCTGCACAGAAGCGTCGTATCTTTGTTGTTTGAGTTATTTCAAAATGGTTTGTTTTTTTTCATTCTATTATTTGTAAGTTATGATTAGGCTATGAAATATTGTAAGTAAACAGTGTTATACATTGCTTTGTTTTCACTTGGCACAAAAAAAAAAGGGCAATCTCTACTTATGCTTTCTTTTTTTTTCCTTTCACCCCCATTCTCCCAACTTGCAACCATGTTCACCTCATCATCTGCTCACCCTCTTCTCTCCTTGGCATTTAATCAAATACCTTGCATTACTTAAAATCTCCTTCAAATTCTTATCTTCGACCGTTAGCATCCTTTTAACTTTCTCAATATATCTATTTCCCCTTTATCTAACGTATGCATTAATATGATATTTTTGCTATGACTATTAACTTGCAATATTTTCTCATAGAACTTATTGTAACTCTAAGCACATGAGATGAAGAGAGGGTCTAGGTGGAATCCAGGAGGAGGGTGGGAGGCAGCAACAGGGGAGAGGCGAGGGAGGAGAAGGTGAGGGATTTAAAGGAAGGGGAGAGGTGGAGGTGGAGAGAGTTGGGAGGGGAGGGTCTTGGATAGAAAGAAGATGACAAATAAGACTTTCATTTTCAATTTGATTTGGTTTATTCTATATCATTTTCAACTCATTTTTATTATTTTTTATATTATTTTCATGTCGGCACATTAACGATAAAGTTGGACGATGATGGTTGACAACAAGCTAATTGAAAAAAATTAAATGGCACATTAAAATTGAAAAAGACACAAAAGTATATGATTTTTTAGGCAACTAAGCTTGTTTTTAAAAAGTTCTTCTTTTATTATCTTAGATATTTTTAATGTGTAAATATTAAATTAGATCTGAACAAAATTAGTAAATCTTATTTTGGCCTGGGTATCAATATCTTGTTTGCTACATGATGGCCTAGACCTTGAAATATTTTGATTCTTTTAAAAATTTCTCCATCTTCCATTTTAATGAGGTAAATTGATATGTTAGTTCATTTTAATAGCTTTCACTCGATAAAGTAATTCCCATCCTTACAACGGAAGTGGCTTAGAGCACAATGTATTATGATCATAATAACTACTTTCAATGTTTTCCGGATACAGCCATATGTTGCAAAAAACTAGAATAAAGATATAGGGGCCCGAGTTTATCAAGCTGACTAGGATGGTCCGTCTTCGTAACCACCTAAGTAGTGAAGTTAGAAACGCTCTCTAAACCATCAAAATTTTCATCTTGACGGTATTATATATCTAAAATCTTGATCCTTATTATTTCCATTGATATAGACAAATATATCTCGAGTTAATCAATCAATCCTATATATTAGCTAAACTTATAATCTTAAAAATTTTAGAAATATATCAAAATTGAATCCAAAAACTAGTAGCTTATCTTCAATTTAGTTTTTTTCTTGAGGTACCGATACCTTGATATTTATACATTGGCCAAGATAAAAAGTGCTGTAGGATCATGATTGCATCAATTTTTGGTCTTTGATGAAAGATTATTGCTTGATGCCGTAGTTGTTCTTCTAGAAGAATCTAATCGACGCTTCAAATTCTATGATCACCGGCCAAAATTTTTACAGCCATTATGACATCATGATCAGAAAGATTATTCTGTAGGTCTAAGAGGATAGGGTATACCCACCTGAAGTTCTTGCATATAAAGTTCAAAAGGAACAATGGTAGGATTAAAACTGTTTGGGTGCACTGAATTAAAACTAAATTATGAAAAGGAAAGTAACTAACATTACATTTGGTTCAATGGAATGAGTGCTACAATGGAATAGGGATTCCAACTCTAGTTCCATTATGATATTTGCCAAAAATAATAGAATCACATTTTCTTTGGAATCAAAATTCTTTCTTCAGAAAGGGGATTCCATGAGATTCCACTCTTACATGAGAGGAATGCCCACTCCCATAAAAATAAGAATAAATTGTATTTCATAATAAATTAATTAGTAATATTTTATATATAAATAATCAACAAATAACATATTGGATTTAAGTTAATTACCAATGATTATGATATGAAATAAAATAAATAATATAATTAATATTTCATTAAAATTAATTTTATTAGAAAGCAGTTAAAATATCAAGTAGCTAGCATTATAGTAGTTTGTCAATTATTATTTAAAGGGTTACTGCATAATTAAAAAATGAGTATTATGAAATTATTGAATGTTAAAAACATAAAATAATAATAATAAATTATAAAATAATATTAAATAAACAATAGAAATATATGAAATAGACATCAAAGTTAATTAAACTAACAATTAGGAAATAAAAATTAAAAGTATAATTAATTATATGAATTAGATATTATAAATATGAATAAAAAAGAAGTACAAAAGTACTATAATAAAATTATAACTAAATAAAAATAAAATTTGTTGCCCAGACAACCCAAGAGGGGGGAGGGGGGGAGTGGGGGGTAAATTGGATTTTAAAAAATTTAAAGCAAGTATGTACAGAGATTGACTACTTAAATGTAAAATGAGTGAGATATGAGAGCTATGAGAAGTAAAAGATAAGCACACATATACAAACAAAATTTTTTATAGTGGTTCGGTGTACTCCCAGCACCTATGTCTACTTTTTAAGCAACACTCTTGAAAATTACATTATAATCCTTCAAGATTACAACCGAATAATTTTTTCAGGCTCACTATTCCAAATTTAGTTGATTTTTTCTTAGGTTTACCAATCATAATCTTTACAATCCTCAGTCAAAGCAATACAAACTAACAAAAAGAATGTAAAAATCCAAATCCTTAGTTTCAACCTCTACTGAAACCTAGTACACAAAGAGAAAAAAAGAAATTGTACAGCACAAGATGCTCCTTAAATTGAGCAGAGATGTTGTTGATGCAGTTCATTGGTTGCCTCCTTAATTGCTAGGAGATATTACTTTTGAGGTCGCTTTAATGCTTGAGAGAACTTTGATGGAAGAAGTTTGCTTATAAAATAGGGCATTCTTTCTTTTTCTCTTTTTCTTTTTGAAAAGGTATTACTTCTTCTCTTTTATATCTGGACCATTCTCACCATGCTTGATATGATTAGAATCTAGGAAAAGACCGAATCTGATCATTGGAGATGAGAACTAGCCGCTGGAGATGAAAAAAGTAAGTTCTGAAACTATCCGTTGAAGGTTGTGGTCGTATTTTGAGACCTCTCAGATTATCTCGAGACGTCTTGTTCGACTTTGAGACCTCTCAGTTTGATCGTGACTTCGAGACCTCTTGAAAATTTTTTAAGACATCTTGGTCTCAGAGCGTAGAAATGATGTTTCTATTTTTTGAGATGAAGATATCTCGAGCTCAACTTGAGACCTCTCGAAACTATGCTAGAGCCCTATTTCACCGTGCCAAACACAAGAAGATGTCTCGAAAATTTTTGGAGACGTCTCGAAATCGCTCCAAGACCATTTTTGATGGAAATTTATCACAAACCATGCTCTTTGATCCTGAATTAAATTGCATTTGATTTCTTACTCATTTTGATTAAAGAGCTCTCTTTCTTCTGATCTTTGGAATACTTAAGAAAAGATTTATCAGTAATCATGTGCTTTGATATTTGGTCATTATCAAAATTACTTAGGGGATCAACAATCTCCCCATTTTTGATGATGACAAAATATTAAGCACTCCAAAAAAAATGTAAGCAATATATATAGCATATACAATTAAATACAAGAAGTAATATAATAAGCATAATTTCTAAAATTACTTAAATTTTAATATTTTATTAATGCTCCCCCTTAAAGTGTGCTCTTTTGATTTGTACAAAATTAGTTAATGTGATTTTACCTGTATGAGAGTTATGTGATCCTTTCTTGTTATATTTTGTCTATGTTTTCTTTTTCAATTTAAGATTAACATACACATTTTCTTCCCCTTTTATCAGCATTAAAATCACATTAAATTTATTGCAAAAGATAATGAAATATTCATTGCACAAGGAGAAGTATACTGATATGAAATATTCAATTCATTATAAAGGAAGGATTACATGAGCAAAAGTATATATTGATTTACAAAAAGAGATATCCAATTAATATACTCAAAATGAACCAAAGTTCAATACATAGATAGAGGGAAAGCTAGACCTAATCTTCATCAGAAAAGAACTCTATAATGGGTTTGGAAGCTGAACGAGGTCTAGTAGAGGAAAGATGAGGGGCTGGTCAAAAAGAGGGGGTGGGTCGAGAGGAAGAAGAAGTCCGAGACTCAAGGCTTCCAAAACTATTCACAATTTGTCGAAGAGAGGCGATGATCACTTCTGCACTAGTACACTGAGTGACTATGCTTTCTTCCACTCTTTTGGCAACTTGGCGGTCTCAGAAATCAGTAGTTCCATTTGTGCAGATGACCTATACTGATCTTCCTTTAGAATTTTCAATCTCTGAGATAAGTTATCAATTTATTGACTGAGCATCTCGATCTGCTCTTCAGTAGAAATTTTTTGTCCTTCAATGCTTACTAGAAATTGATGTTTCAGTTCAGAGATCAGTTCAGTCATCTTTGCTGATACTTTCTCCACAACATGCTCCACAATTTATTCTACCAATCTATCCGAGCTGAAGTCAGGAGGCAGAACAGGAATTTGGCCTTGATGAACTTAATGTGTGTGGGGTGAACTAGGGGTAGTGAATGATGGACCAGCAGCTGAAGGAGAGGATAGAGGAGGTGGAGCTCTTTGTTCCTCAGCTTCATTTCTAGTAGACACATCCTCATCCGATCTGATCCATCTATCTTTTTTCTTTACAAATTTCATTCTATGCAGAGTCCCCTCATTTAGATAGTTAGTGTGAGCCAGTCCTTTGAAATCTTCACCTTCTAAATTTATATGAAAGTCCTTGAAAATTAGGATGAAAATCATTCTATATGGGAGACATGCTTTGCATTTGTTTGTTGTATCCTTAATTTGTTGAAGCATAAGTAAAGAAAAGTTCATAGGAGTTCCGGTCACCAAATAATACATAATTGCAAGCTCTTTCTTCCCTATCCAGTCATGTCTTCCAACTTTAGAAAAAATTATATGACTGACTATACTATGCAGCAGCCTCATTTCTACAGAAAGATGGTTTGATACTAATTATTCATTTTCATTTACATCTTTTTTTTCTAAAACACACTTTAAAGCTTCAATTTTTTCAGTCAAATTCAAATAACAGATTCCAGACCTTGGCACTTCTAATAAATGCCCTAATCTCTTTTCATTTGAAGCAATGTGAACCTCTTTCACCAAAAATTTGATCCCAGACTCCCCCTCAAACTTAAGATTATCAAAAAATTTCCTAATAAGGTTTGAATACACTTTTACCTCAAGTGAACAGAGCTTTTCCCAGCCTTGTTGCTGTAGCCATGAACCTATATGGAAGTTTTCTTGACCCAGGAACCCAAAGTCCATCTTCTGTCTGGTAGGAACACTTCTAGTGGCAACGAACGGGCGAGATTGAGAGGGAGGAGTTGCTGGAGATGCCCGAGAGCCGTCTCGCTGCCTTTTTGCCCTATTTTTAGTTGATGGAGTGACGGACGGTCTCTAGGCAGCAGTAGATTTTCTTTTCGAAGCCACTGAAATCTCAGAATCTAACCAAAAGGACAATGGAATAGTGATTTAGGGGATTGGAATGGGTTGGATGGAGTTCGAGAGAGTTTGGAATGAGAGCTCTCGATAAAAAAAAGAGAAAAAAGTGAAGGGCTTGATGGATTTTTGCTAAAAGGAGAAACTTGCGAAACTCGAGAAGTCTCGTCATAAAGATGAGAGGTCTCAAAAAATCGTGAGACCTCGAGTTCAAGATGAGGCATCTCGGAATACAACCAAGATGTCTTGATTATAAATTGAGACATCTTGAGAGTAGGGATAGAATTTAAAAAAAATGAGAAGTTTCTAATAGAAATTTTTTGATAATTCTGGATAAAAATAAGGGTGTTAAGGATGGCAAGAGGAAACACAATTCTCATTCAATAAAAATAGGATAAAATAAATCTAGAGTGGATCACAAATTTTAAGTTCACCTCTAATTTTAAAAAATCTATCTTCATTTAGAGGTTTTGTAAAAATATCAGCAAGTTGATTTTCAGTTGAGATAAATTCAAGTATAATATTTTTGTTTTGAACATGATGTCTAATAAAATGATGTCTAATTTCAATATGCTTAGTTCTTGAGTGTTAAATAGGATTTTTGATTAAATTTATGGTACTAGTATTATCACACCTAATGGATATATTATTTTGTTTAATTCCAAAATCTTTGAGTTGTTGCTTGATCCAAAATATTAGTGCGTAGCAACTCCTTGCAGTAATATATTTGGCCTTGATCGTTGACAATGCTACAGAATTTTACTTCTTGCTATACCATGAAATCAAGTTCAACCCTAAAAATTGGCAAGTGCTACTAGTACTTTTTTTATTTGTTCTACATCCTCCATAATCAGTATCAGTGTATCCTATTAATTCAATAAAGAATTATTTTGAGTACCATAATTCTAAGTTATGTGTATTAACTAGATATCTAAAAATTCTCTTAATAGCTAATAAGTGTGAATCTTTAGGATTTGATTGAAATCTAGCACACATGTAAACACTAAACAATATATTAGGCCTACTTGTAGTAAAATAAGTAGGGGTCCTATCATACCTCTATAGAACTTTTCATTCACTATTTTACCATTTTCATCTTTATCGAGTTTGCATGAGGGGCTGATTGGTATACTGATCTCCTTTCCATTCTCTATGCCAAACTTCTTTAGCATTTTCTTGATGTACTTGATTTGGTTGATGAAGATACTTTCTTTTGATTATTTAATTTAAAGCCCTAGAAAGAAGGTCAGCTCCCTCATCATACTCATTTCAAATTCATCCTGCATCAACCTTGCAAACTCTTAACAAAGATCCTCATTAGTAGCTCCGAATATGATATCATCCATATAAATTTGAACTACAAGAAGATCACTATTTTTTTAAAAAAAATAGTGTAGTGTCTACACTACCTTTAGTAAATTTATTTTGTAATAAAAATTTACTTAGCCTCTCATACAATGCTCTAGATGCTTGTTTAAGTCCATAAAGTATTTTATTTAATTTGTATACATGATTAGGAAACAAATAATTTTCAAATTCAGGGGTTGTTCTATAAACACTTCTTCAGCGATATAACCATTAAAGAAGGCACTCTTTACATTCATTTGAAATAATTTAAAATTTATATAGCAAGCAAAAGCAAGTAATAATCTTATAGCTTCTAGTCTTGCTATAAGAGTATATGTTTCATCAAAGTCAATTTCTTCTTTCTGATTATATTCTTTTATAACTAATCTAACTTTATTTCTTATTACATTTTCATGTTCATCTAGTTTGTTCCTAAATACCCATTTTGTGCCAATTATGGGATGATCAAGGGGTCTGTCTACAAGGATCCAAATATTATTTCTTTCAAATTGATTAAGTTTTTCTTGCATAGCTAACATCTAATTTGAATCTTTTTCAGCTTCTTCTATATTTTTAGGTTCAATTTATGAAACAAAAGCAAGATAATCGAAAGTATCTTTAAATAATGATCTAGTTCTTATCCCTTGTAAAGGATCACCTAAGATTAGTTCTCTTAGATGGTTATGTGCATACCTCCACTCCTTGGATAGATCTTCATGTTCTCTAACAGTTTCTTCCTCATCATTCTTTTCATGTTCTATAATTGTTGTGAATTCATCTTTATCATGAATGATGTTGTCCTTCAAATTGAGCTCCTTCATTCCACTTTCAAGAATTCCTGTGTCATCATCAAAAATATCTTCTTTTCTCGAAGGTTGATTGTTAGCTTCATCAAATACTATATGAATGGATTCTTCAATAACCAATGAATGTTTGTTAAAGATCCTATATACTTCGCTAGATGAAAAATATCCAAGAAAGATATTTTCATTTATCTTAGCATCAAATTTATCTAGATTATTTTTGCCATTATTATGAATGAAGCATTTGCAATCAAATACATGAAAGTAGTTAATATTAGATCTTTTTTCTTTTCAAAGCTCATAGGAGGTTTTTTTTAAAATAGGATGAATTGAAACTCTATTTAGAATGTAATATGATGTGTTAATGGCTTCAGTCCAAAAATATTTGGATAGATTCTCTTCACACAACATGGTACGGGCCATATCAACTAAGGTTCTGTTCTTTCTTTCAACTACTGTATTTTGTTGAGAAGTTCTAGATGCAGAAAACTTGTGTTCAATCCTATATTCATTATAAACTTCTTCAAAGGATTTGTTTTCAAATTTAGTATCGTGATTACTATGGATACAAACAATAGTTGAATTCTTTTCATTTAAATTTTTTTTATAAAACTTTGCAAACATGAAAAAAGCTTCATCTTTATGTACCAAAAACAAAACCCATGTGAAATGAGAGTAATCATCAACAATAACAAGACCATATTTTTTTTTCTCCTAGGCTTGTGGTCCTAGTAGATCCAAACAAGTCCATGTGAATCAATTCAAGAGATCTAAAAGTTAAAATCACATTTTTAGATTTGAAACTCCCTCTTGTTTGTTTTCTAAATTGGCAAGCATTACAAACATGATCAAACTTAAAATACAGTTTGGATAAACCTTTAACTAAATTTTTATTAAATAATTTTGATAGAGTATGCATGCTTGTATGTCCTAATCTATGATGCCAAAGCCAACTAGTTTCTTTGATGTTAGCATTCATAGCAACTAGGCATTGACCACTCTTCATGGCGATTTTATTAAGATCAACCATGTAGATGTTGCCATGCCTAAATCCAATAAACTTTAAGCTATCATCTAAGAAATTAGATACTATGCACATGGATGATTCAAATAAAACTTTATAACCTTTATCACATAATTGGCTAATACTAAGCAAATTATGTTTTAAATTATTAACTAACAAAACATTATCTATGAAGGTAGATAGAGTAATTTGAATTTTACCAATACCAATAATTTTGTCTTTGCCGTTGTCGCCAAAGATGACTACTCCCCCTTCCTTCCTTTCAAGGATGAAGAATTGCTTCTTATCACCTGACATATGCCTTGAACAGTTGCTATCCAAGTACCATTCATATTTAGATCCCTTGGCTACAAAACATTTTTACACAAAAATTTAGGTGATAGTTTTAGGTACCCAAGTCTTTTTAGGTCTTTTTGGGTTACTAGTCAAGGTTCTTTTTAGAACCCAAATCCTCTTAACTAGTTTTTCATTAAATTTTCTTGTATTGCATGCAAATGTCTTGCGTCCTACTTTTCTATAACTAAAATAAGTGATATGTGAAGTGCTAATAGATGAGGGTGCAGTAAAGAAGTTCTTTAAAAATTTTGTTTTATCTTTGGATTTATATCTTAAGCCAGCTTTTTCATAAACTCTCCTTTGATTATTTAAAATTATTTACAATTTTTCTAAGTTGCAAGTAAATTTATCAACTAATGATTTTAATTTGTTTAACTTATTTTTTAAGATTTTGTTTTCTTCTTTCAATTTGTTATGTTCACAAAGTGCTTCTTCCTTTTCTTTTTTAAGGATTTGATTTATTTCTTTAAGGTTTCTATTGTTTATGTTTATCTTCTTAAAGTCTTTCATTAAATCATAGAATGCATCTTGTAGTTTATCAAAAAAAAAATTTCTAAATTAGGTGTAGAAGATACCTCTTCATCTTATGTCATGAAGCACAAGTTTGCTTCATTTTGATTTTCTTCCTCTGAACTTGACTCGTCGCTATCGCTCTAAGTCGCTATAATAGCCTTCTTCTTTGTTCTTTTGGATCCTTTCTTTAACTAAGAACAATCAACCCTAAAGTGTCCCAATTTTTTGTATTCGTAGCATATGGGCTGATCATTATCTTTCTTCTTCTCCTTTTTCTTGCTAGATTCTCTTCTTATCAAGCTTCTTTTCTTGAATCCTTGTCTTTATCTATCCATGAATTTTTTGAACTTTCTAATCACCAGGGCCATGTCTTCATCATTTTCATCACTATTGGATAGATCATCCTCCTCTTCTATAGTTATGGATTTTAGAGCAATGATTTTCTTCTTCTTACTATCTATTGGGGATAAATCCCGCTCCCGTCGAAGTTCAACTGATGCTTAGCCTAATGCAACTGATAATCATGGAAGAGCTTCGATCGAAAATTTTTCTCCAACGGTCGACCCCAGTCGAACTCCTCCAGCGGTCAAACCTTAGCCGAACTTTTCTGCCGATCAAACTTCTCAACGGTCGAACCTCAGTTGAACTCCTCCAGAAGTCGAACTCCTTTCGAATCTCTTCTTCAGTCGGATGCCTACAGAAGCCAAACTTCTTTCGAATTTCTTCTTCAGTCAAGTCCCTCAAGGAGCCGAACTCCTTCCAGATTCTTTTAGGAGCCAAACTCCTTTCAAACTTCTCCTTCAGTCAAGTTCCTACAGAAGCCGAACTTCTTTCGGATCTTTCCTTCAGACGGATGCCTATGGAAGCCAAACTCCTTGCTGACTCCTTCAGCAGTCAAATTTCTCCAGCAGCCAAACTCCTTTTAGAGCTCTTCTTCAGTAAGATTTCTCTAGAAGCCAAACTCCTTCTAGACTTCTCCTTTAGATGGATGCTTATGGGAGCTGAACTCCTTTTGAACTTCTTCTCCAATCGGATTCCTTCAGAAGTCGAACTTCTTTCGAACTTCAGTCGAACTACTCCCAGGCTTCTCCATCAGTTGGACCCCTCCAGGAGCTGAACTCCTTTCGAATTCCTTCAGCAGTCGGATTTCTTTAGGAGCCAAACTCCTTTCAAACTTCTTCTTCAGTCGAATTTCTTTAAGAGTGAAACTTCTTTTAGATATCTCCTTCAATCAGATTTTTCTAAGAGCCGAACTCCTTACGGACTTCTCCTTCAGTCAAATTTTGAATGCCTACTTCCTTCGGATGGTTACGACTATCATTTATCAGTCTACTATAGACAATCTCACTACCGGATGGTTACGACTGTCATTATTAGTCTATTACGAGCGACACCTCTTTCCATAATAAATTTCACATGGCCTAAAATGATCCACTATTGGATGGTTACAACAAGCTCTGTCTATGAAAAGAAATCCTCTAGATATGTTTTCTCTAAGGTCTTTACTCCTTCCCTAAAACTCTACTGAATTCATATCCGAGCACTCCATTTTTGTTGACCAGAAGAGCTGACTTGATCGTCAGAGGATCCTATCGGAGCCATCACCATCGACTCCAGATAGGACTTTATTTTGTAGGTCACCGACGGTAACCTCATCTTTTCTAACTCTAGCTCGATCCGACGTTAATCAGATTCTGCACCAACAGGATTAGCACTAGAGGAAAGGCCCTCTATTTCTGAGGTTCTCTTGATCTTAAAAGAGTGCTCAGCAGCGATCTCTCTTCTTCTTCTCTAGAGTTCTTCTCGAAAAAAAAAAATACCTCCCAGGAAAGCTTCGACTTGACGATCAACGGCCTCTATAGTCAGATCCCATCCAGATCAATCCATTTTCACTTTAGCTCCAGTAACTCAAGCTCCACCTGCAGCCATAGTGGATGTGGAGCAGTTCAACCTACTGGTCCAACAGATTTGCAGTCTCACGGAGGTGATGTAGGTCATACATCGGCAAGCTCCGACGCCAATTTAATTAGAGTAGGCTCTTCCAAAACTCCATGATTCGATTGGGAGATGGTCGACTCGGGCTAGTCGATCGATGACCTCTGAAAAGAGAAAATTGAGGGTGGAGAGCCATTGCTCGGACCATAATTCAACCCCGTAGGAAGCTTTGCTTCCGTCTCATCAAAAAATTTTGAAGATCAACGATCGTGAAGATCTCCTAAATCAAAGACTCCAAAAAATAAGCTGATGGATTGAAGAACTCCGCCACATCACCTCGGCTCTCCATGACGACGTCTGCATCGATCCTCCTTTCTTTTCCTAAATTATGTAAGAGCCCATTCCACCGAACTTCAAGCTTCTCCAACTTGAAAGCTACAATGAAACTTCTAATCCGATCGATCACCTGGAGGCCTTCTCGATCATGATGCTTCTTCATGGCGCACCAGACGCCATCTTATGCTGAGCTTTTTTATCTACCTTAAAGGGAGCAGTAAGAAATTGGTACTTGACATTGAAGTCGGATACGATCTTTTCATTTGATCAGATAAGCCATCAGTTTGTGGCTCACTTCGTCAGCAGTCGACGTCCCCATTGAGGTTCAGATTTTTTGATGAATATTAAGTAGAAGGAGGAAGAATCTATCTAGACATATGTCATTCGATTTAATGCTACTGCATTAGAGGTCCAGAACCTGGACCAATCTATTGTGATGGCCGCACTCAAGGGTGGCTTTCAGAAGAATGATTTATTGTTCTCTCTAGAGAAGAAGTATCCCAGGGACTTTGCTGATCTACTAGCTTGAGCTGAGGGATATGCTCGTACAGAAGAATCCTTCAAGTTGAAGGATGAAGAAGCCGCAAGAGAATGGTGGGAGGATGAGTCTAATAGACCCACCGCTGAAGGACTACCAAATGAAGTTCGACCGCACTCAAGGACTTTCTCTGAGTGCAAGCAAGCCCGAACTCCTCCTCGAGCTCGTCATCAAAGAAGCTCCGACAGAAGGGCATGAAGAAGATCTCCCCTCGAAAGATTCTACAACTACACCCCCCTTAATGCTTCTAAAACTCAAGTTTTGATGGAAATCAAGAATTAGCTACCAAGACCACAAGAATTACAATCTCTCCCAAACAAGCACAATTGAAGCAAGTACTACCTTTACCATCATGACCATGACCATGACATTGAAGAATGCATTCAGCTCCAAGATGAAATCGAGGAGCTCATCAGGCGAGGCCAGTTGGGTCGATTCCTCAGACGCCGGTCTGAAGCAAGGATAGATCGGCCAAGGGCATTGTTGTAGTCAGAACCACTAATGAAGGAGAAAGAATAAGAAGATCGGCCATCTCTCGGCATCATCAATACTATCTCTGGGGGACTTAGTGCTTCGATGAGTTGCCATCCCTCAGCCTTAAAGTTAGAAAAAGCTTGCCCTAAATTGAGAAGGCCAGTATGAAATAGAGAAGATCGTTCGGTCCGAAACTTATCATCTGAAGGAGTTCAGAGGAACAACGCTCCCACGATATTGAAATTCAAAAAATCTGACGATGTACTACTAGTAATTTTTCTTCAATAAAACTTCTCTATTTCAATATTATTGTTTCTTGGTGCAAAAACTATGTGATGATAGGAAGAAGCAATCAATAGTGGCCATGTTAAGAACAAGAGGAGAACCTCATTCTAACATGAGCAAGTCGAAGTCCTTCAACCTCGATTGGAGATAAGATCTTTTCTGAGCTCCAATCCTTCAATAGAAGATAAGATCTTCTTCAACTTCAACTGGAGATAAGATCTCTTCCAAGCTTCAACGTCTACATCAACAGGAGATAAGATCTCCTTCAACCTCAACTAGAGATAAGATCTCCTCCGAGCTTCTACATCAATAGGAGATAAGATCTCCTTCAACCTCAGCTAGAGATAAGATCTCTCCTAAGCTTTAACTTCAACCTCAGCTGGAGATAAGATCTCCTCCGAGCTGTAACTTCAATCTCGACTGGAGATAAGATCTCTCCCGAGCTTTCAAAAGCTTCAACCTCGGCTGAAGATAAGATCTTCTCCGAGCTCCAACTTCAACCTCGATTGGAGATAAGATCTCCTCCGAGCTCCAACTTCAACCTTGACTAGAGATAAGATCTCCCTCGAGCTTGAACTTTCACCTCGGTTGGAGATAAGATCTCCTCCGAGCTT
This sequence comes from Cocos nucifera, assembly GCA_006176705.1. NCBI lineage: Eukaryota > Viridiplantae > Streptophyta > Magnoliopsida > Arecales > Arecaceae > Cocos > Cocos nucifera. The sequence goes on from QRFJ01000194.1 coordinate 2,025,025, forward strand.
CAACGTCAATGTCAATAGGAGATAAGATCTTCTTCAACCTCGGTTGGAGATAAGATCTCTTTCGAGCTCCAACTTCAACCTCGGTTGGAGATAAGATCTCCCCCGAGCTTTAACTTCAATGTCAACCTCGGCTGGAGATAAGATCTCCTCCGAGCTTCAACTTCAACGTCAACCTCTGTTGGAGATAAGATTCCTTTTGAGCTCCAACCCTTCAATAGGAGATAAGATCTCTCTCAAGCTTCAACTTTAATCTCAGTTGGAGATAAGATCTCCCTCGAGCTTCAACCTGAACTGGTGTAGAGTCTGAAAAAGGACTTCGACAGTCATCTTTTTTGTACTCCCTTTCTTCAAATTTTGAACTCGAAAGTGGGAGGACTATTGTTGGGGATAAATCCCACTCCCATTGAAGTCCAACCTAATGCTTAGTCTAATGCAACTGGTAATCATGAAAGAGCTTCGATCGAGAATTCTCCTCCAACAGTCAGACCTCAGTTGAACTCCTCCAACGGTCAAATCTTAGCCAAACTTTTTCAGCCAGCCGAATTTCTCAATGGTCGAACCTCAGTTGGACTCCTCCAGAAGTCGAACTCCTTTCAGATCTCTCCTTCAATCGGATGCCTATAGGAGCCAAACTTCTTCCAAATTTCTCCTTCAGTCAAGTCCCTTAAGGAGTCAAACTCCTTACGGATTTCTCCAGGAGCTGAACTTCTTTCGGATCTCTCCTTCAGATGGATGCCTACAGGAGCCAAACTCCTTTCTGACTCCTCCAGTAGTCAAATTTCTCCAGGAGTCGAACTCCTTTCAGACCTCTTCTTCAATCAGATTCTTCTAGGAGCGAACTTCTTTCAAACTTCTCCTTCAGATGGATGCCTACGGGAGCCAAACTCCTTCCGAACTTTTTCTCCAATCGGATTCCTCCAAGAGTCAAACTTCTTTCGAACTTCAACCAAACTACTTCCAAGCTTCTCCATCAGTCGGGCCCCTCCAGGAGTCAAACTCCTTTTGGATTCCTCTAGCAGTTGAATTTTTCTAGGAGCCAAAGTCCTTCCAAACTTCTTCTTCAATCAGATTTCTTTAGGAGCCGCTCTTTCAGACATCTCCTTCAATCGAATTCCTTTAGGAGTCGAACTTCTAATAAACTTTTTCTTCAGTCAGATTTCGAATGCCTACTTCCTTCGGATGGTTATGATTGTTATTTATCAGTCTGCTACAAGCAACCCCACTACCGGACGGTTACGACTGTCATTATCAGTCTATTACGAGCGACACCTCTCTCTATAATAAATTTTATGTGACCCAGAGTGGCCCACTATCGGACGGTTACAACCAACTCCATCTATAAAAAGAAATTATTTAGATATATTTTTTCTAAGTTCTTGACTCCTTCCCTAAAATTCTACTAAATTCATATCCGAGCACTTCATTTTTGTTAGTCAAAAAAGCTGACTTGATTGTCAGAGGATCCTGCTGGAGCCACCACCATCGATTCCAGATAGAACTTTATTTTGTAGGTCACTGACGGTGACCTTATTTTTTTTAACTCTAGCTCGATCCGACGTCAACCAGATTCTGCACCAACACTGTCTTCTTTACTATGCATTCCATTGCTAGCTCATGCATCATGAGGGATCCAATGAGCTCCTCAAGTGAAAGTGTGTTAAGATTTTTAGCCTCTTGGATGGCTGTCACTTTAGCTTCCCATGACCTAGGCAATGACTTAAGAATTTTTCTCACCAATTCACTATTGGTATAGACTTTTTCTAGACTTTTTAAACTATTTATAATATCAGTAAATTTGGTATACATTCTGGTGATAGATTCAGTTGGATCTATTTTAAATAGTTTATATTGATGAACTAGCATGTTTATCTTTATTTTTTTATCTGATTTGTCTCTTCATGCATTACCTTAAGTCTATCCCAAATTTTCTTGACAAAATTGCATATAAAAATTTGGTTAAACTCATTAGCATCAAGGGCACAATAAAGAACATTCGTTGCCCTGGCATTTAGTTGGACAAGTTTTTTGTTTGATTCATCCCAATCTTTCTCCGACTTAGGAGAAGACATGCCATTCATAATGATTGTTGGTGTGTGCACCCCATTTACAATGATACTCCATATGTCATAATCAAGGGCTTATATGACAATGCACATGCAAGCTTTCTAATAGATATAGTTAGACCTATTGAAAAGAGATGGTCGATTAGTGGACTGTCCTTCAGCAAGAGATCCTCCTAGTTGGATTGTCATGATATTTTTCTCTTAGTTGATTAGATTAATAATTAGTAGAGAACCAAGGCTCTGATATCAATTATTGCCCAACAAGACAATCCAAGTGGAGGGATGAATTGGATTTTAAAAATTTAAAGCAAGTATGTACAAAGATTGACTACTTAAATGTAGAGTGAGTGAGATATGAGAACTATGAGAAGTAAAAAATAAGCACACATATAGACAAAAATTTTTATAATGGTTCGGTACACTTCCAGCACCTTTGTCCACTTTTCAAGCAACACTCTTGGAAATTATACTATAATCCCTCAAGATTATAGTCGGATAGTTTTTCTGGGCTCACTATCTCAAATCTAGTTGATTTTCTCTTAGGTTCACCAACCACAATCTTTACAATCCTCGATCAAGGCAATACAAACCAACAAAAGGAATGTAAAAATCTAAATCCTTAGTTTCAGCCCCTACTGAAACCTAGTACACGAAGAGGAAAAAAGAAATTATACAACACAAGATGCTCCTTAAATTGAGCTGAGATATTATCGATGTAGTTTGTTGGTTTCCTCCTTAATTGTTAGGAGTTATTGCTCTTGAAGCTGCTTTAATGCTTGAGAGAACTTTGATGGAATAAGTTTGTTCGTTAAAATAGGGCGTTCTTGCTTTCTCTCCTTTTTTCTTATTATTGAAAAAGTATTACTTCTTCTCTTTTATATATGGGCCATTTTCACCATGCTTCATATGATTAGAATCTAGAAAAAGGCTAAATCTGATTGTTGGAGGCGAGAACTAGCCATTGGAGATGAAAAAAGTAAGTTCTGGATTATCCATTGAAGGCTATTGCCATATTTCGAGACCTCTTGGATTGTCTCGAGATGTCTTATTTGACTTTGAGACCTCTCGATTTGACCACGGGAAATCTAGTTCTCAGAAGCACAAAAATTAGCTTTCTAAAAAAAATCTATCCCCTAAGACCGAGTCCCCTCGGTTTTGATGGAGATGTCTCACCACGACTATGAGACCTCTCAAGAATTCTTCAAGACATCTTGGTCTTAGAGTGCAAAAATAATATTTCTATGTTGCCTAGATAGACAACCCAAGAGAGAGGGTGAATTAGGTTTTCAAAAAATTAAAATAGATATGTGTAGTGCTAAATGATTAAAATCTAAGTGAATCAAGTGTAAGAGCAAATAGAAGATACAATTAAGAGCACACACACAAATAAGAGAATTTTATAGTGGTTCGATGCTCTTCCAGCACCTACGTCCACTTTCCAAGCATACTCTTGAGAATTTCACTATAATCCCATAAGATTACAGTCGGATAGTTTTTTTGGGCTTATTATCCAAAAATTTAGTTAATGTTTTTCTAGGTTCACCAACCACAATCCTTACAAGAATCAAATGAATCAATCTGAATAAATAGAGGGGAGAAAAAGCCCCAAAATCCAAGTTTCACCTCTACTGAAACCAAGTACACAAAAACAGGAAAAGAAATTTTACAACTCGAAATGCCCCTTCGAATGAGTAGAAAAATTATCCTTGCAATTCATTGAAAGCCTCTTTGAATGTGTGGAGTTAATGCACTTGAGGATTCTTCATAGCTTGAGAGAACATATTGATTGAAGATTGGGTATTCGTTCAAGAATAGAGCATGCTTTTCTTTCTTTTATTTTTTTCTTTTTTTTTAAAAAATAATCTTTCTTCCTTTTATATCTCCAGCATTTTTTTTTTGGTGATGATTGGAGTTCAGAAAAAGTAAAATCTGACCATTGGAGAGCAGCAACTAGCCGTTGGAACGAAAAAAATCCAATCTGAAATGCCCCATCAAAAAGCTATCGCCGTGTCTTGAGAGCTCTCAATTTATTTCGAGACATCTCGCCAGGTTACGAGGCCTCTCGGATTGATCAGGAGAACTCTCGTCTTTAGTCGCATGAAAAATCATCTTTTTGAAAAAAATGGCTCATCTGAGATCGAGACATCTCGATTCTGAATGAGATATATCGCTAGAACCGTGAGACCTCTTGGGAATCCTACGAGACCTCTCACTCTCATAGCACAAAAACTGAGTTTCTATCATCTAAGACTGAGATGTCTCCAGATTCACTCGAGACTTCTCGAAATCAAGCTAGAACTGCATTTGCTGTATGCCAGTCCACTCGAGAGCTCTCGAAAAAAATTTAAGACGTCTCGAAGACTGCTCCAAGATAATTTTAGGGAATTTGAATTTCATTTGATTTTTACTTTATGTATTTCTTATTTTTGATCTAAGAGCTCTCTTTCTTCTGATATTGAAAAACTTAAAATAAAATATATTAGTAATCACTTGCTTTAATATTTGGTCATCATCAAAATCACTTAGGAGGTCAACAATCTCTCCCTTTTTGATGATGATAAAACATTAAGCAAGCCATGAAAGGAATGTAAGCAATGTATATCAAGAACTAATGAATGCAAAATTTTTGTGCTAAAGCTCCCCCTTAGTGTATGCTCTCATGAAATGAATAGGATTTGAATAACATTCATTTCATTTTGTATTTGTTCATTTCAATTATTTTATTTTCTAAAAGTTTTTTTTTATGAATTTATATTTTTGATTTGAATGATTATACATTTATATTTTGTATGTTAGATTTAATTATGCATTTGCATATTTCTCCTTAATATTTCTCTCCTTTTTTGTCAGCATCAAAATCACAAAAGTGAGAGAATCATAAAAAGACAAGAGCATGAAAAAGATTGATTTCATTGTAAGATGTGATAATACAAAGATAGAGATGTATGTTGGTTTACAAAAAATGAATCTCATACCAACATACTTAAACCAAAAGTTAAAATAAAAGAGATACTAGACCTAGTCTTCATCAGAGAGAAACTCAATGATGGGTTTAGAGGAGGATTTGGGTCTAGTAGAGGATAAGTGAGGAGCAGGTCTAGGAGAAGGTGATGGTCTAGAAGAAGATGATGGTCCAAAAGAGGATGGTGACCGATTACAAATCTATCATAGGATGGAGATAATGACTCCAACTGTGGTGCACTAAATAGTGATGTTCTCTTCAAGTTTTTATGCAAGTCTGACATTCTCGGATAGGAGTAGTACAATTTGACCCGATGAACTGTGCTGCTCCTTTTCCAAAATCTCAAGTCTTTGAGATAATCCACTAATCTGTTGGCTAAGTATTTCTGTCTGACCTTCAGTGGATATCCTTTGTTCTTCAATGCTTACAAGGAGTTGATGCCTCACGCTGGATAGTATATCCATAAATCTTTTAGATACTTTCTGAACCACTTCTTCTACCATCCTTTCGATTAACAAATCTTGATCAAAAGCTAAGGGAGGTGCTGGTGCAGGACAAGGAGGCACCTGAGGAGAGTGTGGGGACCCTGGTGTAATAAAAGAGGGTCCAACAGCAGATGGTGATGGTGGAGGGGGTGGAGACCTATGTTCTTCAAGCTCATTTGCAGCATGTTCATTTGCCCTCACCCATTTGTTATCCCTTTTTACAAACTTCATCCAGTTTAATGTTCCTTCATTGATGTAGTCTGTGTAGACCAATTTTTTGAAGTCTTCACCTTCTAGATTAACTTTAAAGTCCTTGAAGATTAAGGTGAAGATCAATCTATAGGGTAAACAAGCTTGTCTTTCAGTTATTGAAGCATAAGAGAGGGAAAGTTGATGGGAGTTTCAATCACCAAAAAGAACATGACACCTAGTTCTCTCTTTCCAACCCAGTCATGTCTTCCTACTTTAGGAAAAACTATGTGACTGACAAAAGATTGCAGTAATCTCATCTTAACTGAGAGAAGATGTGAAACTAATTGTATATTTTCGTCAACATCCTCGCTTTCTAAGATGCACTTGAGGGCTTCAGTTTTGTCAAACAAATTTAGATTGCTAATCTCTGCCCTAGGCACTTCGAGAAGCTACCTTATTTTTCTCTTATCTAAGAAAATGTGTACCCCTTTCACAACGGACTCAACCTTCGATCCATGATCAAAGCTAATGTTGTCAAAAAAATTTCTTATCAAGTCTGGGTAAACATTTACCTCTAGCATACGCATTTTTTCCCATCCTTGCTATCGAATCCAAGTCCCAATATGGAAGTGTTCCTAATCTAGGTATTTGATATCCAGACAGCGGCCCGTTGGAACTATCCTAGTAGCAACGAAGAGACGAGCACGAGATGATGAAGCAGGTGGAAATGATTGAGGCAAGTCTTGCTATTGCTTAGACCTAGCTTCAGTCGATGGCATGACATGAGGTCTTTGTGCGGTAACGGATCTCTTCTTTGGAGCCATTGGGATTTAAGATTTGGAGGGAATGGACAAGGGAAGGTGATTCGAAAGCTTTTTGAGGAGAGGAGGAGAGCTTTGGAGAGTTTGGAGGAGAGGTCTCGAAAGAGCGGAATGATTGAATGAAATAGGAGATCTCTCGTAGATTGATTAAAAAGAGGGCCCCCAAGAGTCGAGAGCTCTCATCTTAAAGATGAGATGTCTCAAAAATTTTGAGAGCTCTTGTGTTTATCGTGAAATGTCTCGAAATACTGTCGAGAGATCTCGTGAATAACACGAGACTTCTCGTGCACAGGAGAAAGAAATTAGGATAAAAATAAAATTTCTAGCCAATTTTTTTTTAAAAACAATTTAAGATTGAATTAGGAGTGTTTAGGATGATAGAAGGAGACCAAAAAAAATTTAAAAAATTCAAGATTAAATATTTTTATAGAGGATCACATATACCAAGTTCACTATGAATTTTAGAAAATCTATCTTCACTTAGAGGTTTTGTAAAAATGTCAGCTAATTGATTTTCAGTTGAAACAAATTCAAGCACAATGTTATTATTTTGAACATGATCTTTAATGAAATGATGTCTAATTTTAATGTATTTGGTTCTTGAATGTTGAACAAGATTTTTTGTTAGGTTTATGGCACTAGTGTTATCACGTTTAATAGGTATCTTGTTTTGCTTAATTCCAAAATCTTCGAGTTGTTGTTTGAACCAAAGTATTTGAGCACAGCAACTCTCCGCAGCAACATATTCGACCTCGATCGTTGACAGTGCTACAGAGTTTTGCTTTTTGCTATACCAAGAGATCTAGTTCAACCCTAAAAATTGATAAGTGCCACTGGTACTCTTTCTATCAATTTTACATCCTCCATAGTCTGCATCAGTGTATCCAATCAATTCAATAGAAGATTATTTTGAGTACCAAAGACCTAAGTTGTGTGTGTAGATCAAATATCTAAAAATTCTTTTAACAGCTAATAAGTGTGATTCTTTAGGGTTAGATTGAAATATAGCATACATGCACACACTAAATAATATATTAGACTTACTTGCAGTTAAGTAAAGTAAGGATCCTATCATACCTCTGTAGAGCTTTTCATTTACATTCTTACCATTCTCATTTTTGTCAAGTTTGTAAGAAGGGCTCATGGGTGTGCCAATTTTCTTTCCATTTTCCATGCCAATTCAAGAGATCTAAATGTTGAAATCACATTTTTAGATTTGAAACTCTCTCTTGTTTGTTTTCTAAATTGGCAAGCATTATAAACATGATCAAACTTAAAATACAATTTGGATAAACCTTTAAATAAATTTTTATTAAATAATTTTGATAGAGTATGTATGCTTGCATGTCCTAATCTATGATGCCAAAGCCAACTATTTCTTTGATGTTAGCATTTATAGCAACTAGGCATTGACCACTCTTTATGGCAATTTTATTAAGATCAACCATGTAGATAGTCTGTGTGGACCAGTTTTTTGAAGTCTTCACCTTCTAGATTAACTTTAAAGTCCTTGAAGATTAAAATGAAGATCAATCCATAGGGTAAACAAGCTTTGCTTTTGTTGGCGGTGTCTTTCAGTTATTGAAGCATAAGAGAGGGAAAGTTGATGCAAGTTCCAGTCATCAAAAAGAACATGACACCTAGTTCTCTCTTTCCAACCCAGTCATGTCTTCCTACTTTAGGAAAAACTATGTGACTGACAAAAGATTGCAATAATCTCATCTCAACCGAGAGAAGATGTGAAACTAATTATACATTTTCATCAACATCCTCCCTTTCTAAGATGCACTTGAGGGCTTTAGTTTTGTCAAACAAATTTAGATTGCTAATCCCTGCCCTAGGCACTTCGAGAAGCTGCCCTATTTTTCTCTCATCTAAGAAAATGTGTACCCCTTTCACAATGGACTCAACCTTCGACCCATGATCAAAGCTAATGTTGTCAAAAAATTTTCTTATCAAGTCCGGGTAAACATTTACCTCTAGCATACACATCCTTTTCCATCCTTGCTGTCAAATCCAAGTCCCAATACGGAAGTGTTCCTGATCTAGGTATTTGATATCCACACAGTAGCCCGTTGGAACTATCCTAATAGCAACGAAGAGATGAACACAAGATGATGAAGTAGGTGGAGATGATTGAGGCAAGTCTTGCTGTCACTTAGGCCTAGCTTCAGTTGATAGCATGACGGAAGGTCTTTGTGCGGCAAGGGATCTTTTCTTTGGAGCCATTGGGATTTAAGATTTGGAGGGAATGGACAAAGGAAGGTGATTCGGAAGGTTTTTGAGGAGAGGAGGAGTGTTTTAGAGAGTTTGGAGGAGAGGTCTCAGAAGAGCGGAATGATTGAAAGGGGATCTCTCGTAGATCGATTAAAAAGAGGGCCCCCAAGAGTCGAGAGCTCTCATCTTAAAGATGAGATGTCTCAAAAATTTTAAGAGCTCTTGTGTTTACCGTGAGACATCTCGAAATCCAGCCAAGAGGTCTCATGAATAACACGAGACTTCTTGTGCACAGGAGAAAGAAATTAGGATAAAAATGAAATTTCAAGCCAATTTTTTTTAAAAAAATTTTCAAGATTGAATTAGGAGTGTTTAGGATGATAGAAGAAGATCAAAAAAAATTCAAAAAATTTAAGATTAAATATTTTTATAGAGGATCACATATACCAAGTTCACCCCGAATTTTAGAGAATCTATCTTCACTTAGAGGTTTTGTAAAAATGTCAGCTAATTGATTTTTAGTTGAAATAAATTCAAGCGCAATGTTATTATTTTGAACATGATCTTTAATGAAATGATGTCTAATTTTAATATGTTTGATTCTTGAATGTTGAATAAGATTTTTTGTTAGGTTTATGGCACTAGTGTTATCACATTTAATAGGTATCTTATTTTGCTTAATTCCAAAGTCTTCGAGTTATTGTTTGAACCAAAGTATTTGAGTACAGCAACTCTCCGCAGCAATATATTCAACCTTGGCCATTGACAGTGCTACAGAGTTTTACTTTTTGCTATACCAAAAGATCTAGTTCAACCCTAGAAATTGACAAGTGCCACTGGTACTCTTTCTATCAATTTTACATCCTCCGTAGTCTGCATCAGTGTATCCAATCAATTCAATGGAAGATTGTTTTGAGTACCGAAGACCTAAGTTGTGTGTGTAGATCAAATATCTAAAAATTCTTTTAACAGCTAATAAGTGTGATTCTTTAGGGTTAGATTGAAATCTAGCACACATGCACACACTAAATTATATATCAGACCTACTTGTAGTTAAGTAAAGTAAGGATCCTATCATACCTCTGTAGAGCTTTTTATTTACATTCTTACCATTCTCATCTTTGTCAAGTTTGCAAGAAGGGCTCATGGGTGTGTCGATTTTTTTTCTATTTTCCATGCCAATTCAAGAGATCTAAAAGTTGAAATCACATTTTTAGATTTGAAACTCCCTCTTGTTTGTTTTCTAAATTGCCAAGCATTACAAACATGATCAAACTTAAAATACAGTTTGGATAAACCTTTAACTAATTTTTTATTAAATAATTTTGATAGAGTGTGCATGCTTGCATGTCCTAATCTATGATGCCAAAGTCAACTATTTCTTTGATGTTAGCATTTATAGCAACTGGGCATTGACCACTCTTCATGGCAATTTTATTAAGATCAACCATGTAGATAGTCTGTGTGGACTAGTTTTTTGAAGTCTTCACCTTCTAGATTAACTTTAAAGTTCTTGAAGATTAAGGTAAAGATCAATCCATAGGGTAAACAAGTCTTGCTTTTGTTGGCGGTGTCTTTCAGTTGTTGAAGCATAAGAGAGGAAAAGTTGATGCAAGTTCCAGTCACCGAAAAGAACATGACACCTAGTTCTCTCTTTCCAACCCAATTATGTCTTCCTACTTTAGGGAAAACTATGTGACTGACAAAAGATTGTAGTAATCTCATCTCAATCAAGAGAAGATGTGAAACTAATTATACATTTTCGTCAACATCCTTCCTATCTAAGATGCACTTGTGGGCTTTACTTTTGTCAAACAAATTTAGATTGCTAATCCCTGCCCTAGGCACTTCGAGAAGCTGTCCTATTTTTCTCTCATCTAAGAAAATGTGTACTCCTTTCACAACGGACTCAACCTTCGACCCATGATCAAAGCTAATGTTGTCAAAAAATTCTCTTATCAAGTCTGGGTAAACATTTACCTCTAGTGTACACATTTTTTTCCATCCTTGCTGCGAATCCAAGTCCCAATACGAAAGTATCCCTGATCTAGGTATTTGATATCCACACAGTGGCTCGTTGGAACTGTCCTAGTAGCAATGAAGAGATGAGCACGAGATGATGAAGCAAGTGGAGATGATTGAGGCAAGTCCCGCTGTCGCTTAGACCTAGCTTTAGTCGATGGCATGATGGGAGGTTTTTGTGCGGCAAGGGATCTCTTCTTCAGAGCTATTGGGGTTTATGATTTGGAGGGAATGGACAAGGAAAGATGATTCAAAAAGTTTTTTAGGAGAGAAGGACAGTTTTGGAGAGTTTGGAGAAGAGGTCTCAGAAGAGCGGAACAATTAAATGAAACAAGGGACCTCTCGTAGATCGATTAAAAAGAGGGTCCCTAAGAGTCGAGAGCTCTCATCTTAAAGATGAGACGTCTCAAAAATTTTAAGAGCTCTCACATTTAGCGTGAGATGTCTCGAAATCCAGTCAAGAGGGCTCATGAATAACTTGAGACTTCTCGTGCATAGGGGGAAGAATTATGATAAAAATAAAATTTCAAGCCAATTTTTTTTTTAAAAATTTCAGGATTGAATTAAGAGTGTTTAGGATGATAGAAGAAGATCAAAAAAAAATCTAAAAAATTTAAGATTAAATATTTTTATGAAGGATCACATACACCAAGTTCATCCCAAATTTTAGAAAATCTATCTTCACTTAGAGGTTTTGTAAAAATATCAACTAATTAATTTTTAGTTGAAATAAATTCAAGCATAATGTTATTATTTTGAATATGATCTCTAATGAAATGATGTCTAATTTTAATATGTTTGGTTCTTAAATGTTGAATAGGATTTTTTGTTAGGTTTATGGCACTAGTGTTATCACATTTAATAGGTATCTTGTTTTGCTTAATTTCAAAGTCTTCGAGTTATTGTTTGAACCAAAGTATTTGAGCACAGCAACTCTCTGCAGCAATATATTCGGCCTCGACCATTGATAGTGCTATAGAGTTTTGCTTTTTGCTATACCAAGAGATCAAGTTCAATCCTAAAAATTGATAAGTACCACTGGTACTCTTTCCATCAATTTTACATCCTCTATAGTCTGCATCAGTGTATCCAATCAATTCAATGGAAGATTGTTTTGAGTACCAAAGACCTAAGTTGTGTGTGCAGATCAAATATCTAAAAATTCTTTTAACAGCTAATAAGTGTGATTCTTTAGGGTTAGATTGAAATCTAGCACACATGCACACACTAAATAATATATCAGGCCTACTCGTAGTTAAGTAAAGTAAAGATCCTATCATACCTCTGTAGAGCTTTTCATTTACATTCTGACCTTTCTCATCTTTATCAAGTTTGCAAGAAGGGCTCATGGATGTGCCAATTTTCTTTCCATTTTTCATGCCTAACTTCTTAAGCATCTCCTTGATGTAGTTTGTTTGGCTAATGAAAATGCCTTCCTTTGACTATTTAACTTGTAGTCCAAGGAAGAAATTCAGCTCCCCCATCATGCTCATTTTAAATTCACTCTGCATCAACTTAGCAAACTCTTGACAAAGAATTTCATCAGTAGCTCCGAATATGATGTCATCCACATATATTTGAACTACAAGAAGGTCATTATTTTTCTTTTTCAAAAATAGTGTGGTGTCTACACTTTCTTTGATTAAATCATTTTGTAATAAAAATTTACTCAATCTCTCATACCAAACTCTAGGTGCTTGTTTAAGTCTATAGAGTGCTTTATTTAACTTATATACATGATTGAAAAGTGAGTGATTTTCAAGTCCGAGTGATTGTTCTACAAATACTTCTTCGGCAATATAACCATTTAAAAAGATGCTTTTCACATCCATTTGAAATAATTTAAAATTCATATAACAGACAAAAGCAAGTAACAATCTTATAGCCTCTAATCTTGCTATAGGTGCATATGTTTCATCAAAGTCAATTTCTTCTTCTTGATTATATTCTTTAGCAACTAATCTAGCTTTATTTTTTACAATATTACTATGTTCATCTAATTTGTTCCTAAATACCCATTTTGTACCAATTATAGGATGATTTATGGGTATGTTTACAAGAGTCCATACATTATTTCTTTCAAATTGGTTTAGTTCATCTTGCATGGCTAGCATCAAATTAGAGTCTTGTTTAGCTTCTTCTATGTTTTTAGATTCTATTTGAGAAACAAATGCAAGGTAATCAAATGTATCCTTAAAAGAGGATCTAGTTCTTACACCTTGTGAAGGATCACCTAAAATCAATTTTTTTGGGTGATTATGTGCATACCTCCACTTCTTGGGTAGATCTCTATGATCGTTAAATGCTTCAATCTCAACATCCTTATCTTATTCAATGATTGTTGTAGAGTTATCTTCATCATGAATGATGTTGTCCCTTAAGTTTAGCTCCTTCATTCCATCTTCGAGAATTCCTGTATCGTCATCAAAAACATCTTCTTTTCTTAAAGAATGATTGTTAGCTTCATCAAAAATGATATGTATTGATTCTTCAACAACTAAAGATTATTTGTTGAAGACTCTATATGCTTTGCTAGATATAGAGTATCCAATGAATATACCTTCAACTGCCTTAGTATCAAATTTGCCTAGATTATCTTTATCATTGCTATGAATAAAATATTTGCAATCAAAAATATGAAAATAATTAATATTAGATTTTTTTCTTTTCAAAGCTCATAGGAGGTTTTCTTTAAAATCAGATGGATAGAAACTCTATTTAGGATGTAACATGCTATGTTAAAGGCTTCAACCCAAAAGTATTTGGGTAGATTCCCTTCACACAATATGGTACGGGCCATATCAACTAAGGTTCTATTCTTTTTTTTAACAACTTTATTTTGTTGAGGGGTTCTAGGTGCTGAAAAATTATGTTCAATGCTATGTTCATTACAAAATTTTTCAAAATATTTATTTTCAAATTCTATGTCATGATCACTATGGATACATACCATAGTAGAGTTTTTTTCATTTGTTATTTTTTATAAAATTTTAAAAATAATAAAAATGCTTCATCTTTGTGAGCTAAAAATAGAATCCAAGTGAAACAAGAATAATCATCAACAATTACTAGACCATACTTCTTTCCTCCTAGGCTTGTGGTTCTAGTAGGTCCAAACAAATCCATATGAATCAATTCAAGAGGCCTAGAAGTTGAAACTATATTTTTGAATTTGAAACTCCCTCTAGTTTATTTTCCGAATTGGCAAGCATCACGAACATGATCAATTTGGAAAATTAGTTTTGGTAGCCCCTTAACTAAGTCTTTATTATGCAATTTATAAAGAGTATGCATGCTAGCATGACCTAATCTTCGGTACCAAAGCCAACTAATTTCTTTTATGTTAGCATTCATTGCAACTAGGCATTAGCCACTCTTCATGGCAATTTTATCAAGATTCACCATGTAGATGTTCCCACATCTAAATCCAATGAATTTTAAACTATCATCCAAGGAACTAGATACTTTGCATAAAAAAGATTCAAATGAGACTTTAAAATCTCTATCACATAGTTGACTAATATTAAGCAAGTTATATTTTAAATTATCAACTAATAATACATTATCTATAAAGATCGAAGGAGTAATCTAAATTTTATCATAACCAATTATTTTACCTTTGCTATTATCGCCAAAGATGACTACTCCCCCTTCTTTTCTTTCTAGGGTGACGAATTGTTGCTTGTCATCCGACATATGTCTTGAGTAGCCGCTATCTAAATACCAATCCTGTTTTGATCCTTGGGCTGCAAGGCATTCCTACACAAATAATCAAGTGATAGTTTTAGGTACCCAAGTCTTCTTGGATCCTTTAGAGTTAGTAGACATGGTTCCTTTTGGAACCCAAATGCTTTTAACATGCTTTTTATTAACTCTTCTAGTATTGCATTCAAAAGCCTTGTGTCCTATCTTTTTGCATTTAAAGTAAATGGTATGAGAAGTGCTATTAGTGATGGGTGCAGTGAAGAAATTTTTTAGAAACTTGATTTTATCTTTGGATTTATATCCTAGTCCGGTCTTATCATAAACTCCTCTTTGACTATTTAAAATCATTTACAATTTCTCAGAACTACAAGTAAATTTATCAACTAAAGGTTTTAATTTATCCAATTCATCCTTTAGGATTTTGTTTTCTTCTTTTAACTTATTGTGGCTACTAATTATCTCTTCCTTTTCTTTCAAAAGTGTTTGAGTCATTTCCTTAAGATTTCTATTTTTTGAGCTTATCTTTTTTAAATCTTTCATCAAATCATAAAAAATATCTTGAAGCTCATCAAAGATAAAATCTGAATCAAAAGTGGAGGATACCTCATCATCTTGTGCCATGAAACACAAGTTTGCTTCATTTTGATTTTCTTTCTCTGTGCTTGACCCGTCGCTGTTACTCCAAGTTGCTAACATGGTTTTCTTTTTTATTTTTTTTGGCTCCTTCTTCAACAGAGGATATTCAACTCTAAAATGTCCTAGCTTCTTGCATTCATAGCAAGTGGACTGATCTCTCTCTTTTTTTTCTTTCTTTTTGCTGGCTTCTCTTCTAATAAAGTTTCTCTTCTTGAATTCTTGTCTTCTTCTTTTCATAAATTTCTTAAATTTTTTGATCACCAGGGCCATATCTTCATCATTTTTCTCACTAGTGGATAGATCATCTTCTTCTTCATCAGCCATGGATTTCAGCGCTATTATTTTCTTCTTCTTGTTGTCTTCCTCATTGTGCCGACTCATGGCTAGCTCATATGTCATCAAGGATCCAATGAGCTCCTCTAGTGACAGTATGTTCAGATCCTTTGCCTCCTGGATGGCTGTTACTTTGGCTTTCCATGACCTAGGTAAAGACCTAAGGATCTTTCTCACTAATTTACTATTAGTGTAAACTTTACCTAAGCTTTTTAAACCATTTATAATATTGGTGAATCTTGTGTACATGCTAGTGATAGATTCAGTGGGGTTAATTTTAAATAACTCATATTGGTGAACTAGTATGTTAATTTTTATCTCTTTTACTTGATTTGTCCCTTCATGTGTGACCTCAAGTCTGTCCCAATTTTTTTTTATAGAATTGCAAGTGGAGATTTGATTAAACTTATTTGTATCAAGGGCATAATAGAGTACATTCATTATCTTGGCATTTAATTGGATAAGTTTTTTATCTATTTCATCCCAATCCTTCTTCGACTTAGGAGAGGATGTGCTATTGATAATAATTATAGGTGTGTGTGGGCCATTGACAATGACACTCCATATGTCATAGTCAAGGGCTTGAATTAAAATGCACATGCAAGCTTTCCACTAGGTATAGTTGAACCCATTGAAAAGAGGTGGCCTATTTGTGGATTGCCCTTCGGCAAGTGAACCTTCTAGTTGGATTGACATAATCTTTGTCTCTAGTTGATAAGATCAATAATTAGTAGAGAACCAAAGCTCTGATACTAATTATTATCTAGATAGACAACCCAAGAGGAGAGATGAATTGGGTTTTTAAAAAATTAAAATAGATATGTGTAGTGCTAAATGATTAAAATCTAAGTGAATCAAGTGTAAGAGCAAAAAGAAGATAGAATTAAGAGTACACACATAAATAAGAAAATTTTATAGTGGTTCGGTGCTCTTCCAGTACCTACATCCACTCTCCAAGCACACTCTTGAAAATTTTACTATAATCTCGTAAGATTACTGTCAGATAGTTTTTTCAAGCTCACTATTCAAAAATCCAATTGGTTTTTCCCTAGGTTTACCAACCACAACCTTTACAAGAATCAGACGAATCAATCTGAATAAACAGAGGAGAGAAAAAGCTCCAAAACTCAAGTTTCAGCCCCTACTGAAACTAAGTACACAAAAGGAGAAAAAAAAATTTTATAACTCGAAATGCCCTTTTGAATGAATAGAAAAGTTATCCTTGTAGTTCGTTGAAAGCCTCTTTGAATGTGTGGAGTTAATGCACTTAAGGATTCTTCACAGCTTGAGAGAACAGATTGATTGGAGATTGGATATTCGTTCAAGAATAGAGCATGCTTTTCTTTCTCTTTTTTTTTTTTTTTGAAAAATAATCTTTCTTCCTTTTATATTTCTAGTATTTTCTTTTTTTTGGTGATGATTGGAGTTCAGAAAAAGCAAAATCTAACCGTTGTAGAGTAGCAACTAACCATTGGAATGAAAAAAATTCGATCTAGAATGCCCCATCAAAAAGCTATCACCATGTCTCAAGATCTTTCGATTTATCTTGAGACGTCTTGCTAGGTTACGAGGCCTTTTGGATTGATCAAAAGAGCTTTCGTCTTTAGTCGCACAAAAAATCACCTTTCTAGAAAAAATGGCTCGCTTGAGATCGAGACGTCTCGGTTCTGAACGAGATGTCTCGATTCTAAACAAGACGTCTAGCTGAAACCATGAGATCTTTCAAAAATTCTGCGAGATCTCTTGCTCTCAGAGCACAGAAACTAGATTTGTATCATCTAAGATCGAGATGTCTCATGATTCACTCGAGACTTCTCAAAATTAAGCCAGAACTGCATTTACTGCGTGCCAGTCCATTCGAGAGCTCTCAAAAAAAATCTGAGACGTCTTGAAGACTGCTCTAAGATAATTTTAGGGGATTTAAATTTTATTTAATTTTTACTTTATATCTTCTTTATTTTTGATCAAAGAGCTCTCTTTCTTCTGATATTGGAAAACTTAAAATAAAATATATTAGTAATCACTTGCTTTAATGTTTGATCATCATCAAAATCACTTAGGAGGTCAACAATCTCTTCCTTTTTGATGATGACAAAACATTAAGCAAGCCATAAAAAGAATATAAGCAATGTATATCAAGAACTAATGAATGCAAAATTTTTGTGCTAAAGCTCCCCCTTAGTGTATGCTCTCATGAAATGAATAGGATTTGAATAACATTCATTTCATTTTGTATTTGTTCATTTCAATTATTTTATTTTCTAAAAGTTTTTTTTTGTGAATTTATATTTTTGATTTGAATGATTATATGTTTGTATTTTGTATGTTATATTTAATTATGCATTTACATATTTCTCCTTAATATTTCTTCATCTTTTTGTCAGCATCAAAATCACAACAATGAGAGAATCATAAAAAGGCAAGAGCATGAAAAAGATTGATTTCATTGTAAGATGTGATAATATATAGATAGAGATGTATGTTGGTTTACAAAAAAATGAATCTCATACCAACATACTTAAACCAAAAGTTAAAACAAAAAAGATACTAGACCTAGTCTTCATCAGAGAGGAACTCAATGATGGGTTCAGAGGAGGATTTGGATCTAGTAGAGGATAAGTGAGGAGCAGATCTAGGAGAAGATGATGGTCTAGAAGAAGATAATGGCCCAAAAGAGGATGGAGTCCGACTGCAAATCTGCCATAGGATGGAGATAATGACTTCAGCGGTGGTGCACTGAACAGTGATGTTCTCTTCAAATCTTGGTGCAAGTCTAGCATTCTTGGATAGGAGTAGTTCAATTTGACCTGACGAACTGTGCTATTCCTTTTCTAAAATCTCAAGTCTTTGAGACAATCCACTAATCTGTTGGCTAAGTATTTCTATCTGACCTTCAGTGGATATCCTTTGTTCTTCAATGCTTACATGGAGTTGATGCCTCATGCTGGACAGTATATCCATAAACCCTTTCAGATACTTTCTGAACTACTTCTACCATCCTTTCAATTAACAGATCTTGATCAAAAGTTGAGGGAGGTGCTGGTGTAGGATAAGGAGTTACTTGAGGAGAGTGTGGAGACCCTGGTGTAGTAAAAAAGGATTCAGCAGTAGATGGTGATGGTGGAGGGGGTGGAGACCTATGTTCTTCAGACTCATTTGCAGCATGTTCATCTGCCCTCACCCATTTGTTATCCCTTTTTATAAACTTCATCCAGTTTAATGTTCCTTCATTGATATAGTCTGTGTGGATCAGTTTTTTGAAGTCTTCATTTTCTAGATTAACTTTAAAGTCCTTGAAGATTAAGGTAAAGATCAATCCATAGGGTAAACAAGCCTTGCTTTTGTTGGCGGTGTCTTTCAGTTGTTGAAGCATAAGAGTGGAAAAGTTGATGCAAGTTCCAGTCACCGAAAAGAACATGACACCTAGTTCTCTCTTTCCAACCTAGTTATGTCTTCCTACTTTAGGAAAAACTATGTGACTGATAAAAGATTGTAGTAATCTCATCTCAACCGAGAGAAGATGTGAAACTAATTATACATTTTCGTCAACATCCTCCCTTTCTAAGATGCACTTGAGGGCTTCAGTTTTGTTAAACAAATTTAGATTGCTAATCCTTGCCCTAGGCACTTTGAGAAGCTGCCCTATTTTTCTCTCATCTAAGGAAATGTGTACCCTTTTCACAATGGACTCAACCTTTGACCCATGATCAAAGCTAATGTTGCCAAAAAATTTTCTTATCAAGTATGGGTAAACATTTACCTCTAGCGTACACATTTTTTCCCATCCTTGCTATCGAATCCAAGTCCCAATACGAAAGTATCCCTGATCTAGGTATTTGATATCCACACAGCAGCCCATTGGAACTGTTCTAGTAGCAACGAAGAGACGAGCACGAGATGATGAAGCAAGCAGAGATGATTGAGTAAAGTCCCGTTGTTGCTTAGACCTAGCTTCAGTCGATGGCGTGACGGGAGGTCTTTGTGCGGCAAGGGATCTCTTCTTCAGAGCCATTGGGGTTTAAGATTTGGAGGGAATGGACAAGGAAAGGTGATTTGGAAGGTTTTTGAGGAGAGAAGGAGAGTTTTGGAGAGTTTGGAGAAGAGGTCTCGGAAGAGCGGAATAATTGAATGAAATAGGGGACCTCTCATAGATCGATTATAAAGAGGGCCCCCAAGAGTCGAGAGCTCTCATCTTAAAGATGAGATGTCTCAAAAATTTTGAGAGCTCTCGCATTTAGCATGAGATGTCTCAAAATCCAGTCGAGAGGTCTCGTGAATAACCCGAGACATCTTGTGCACAGGGGAAAGAAATTAGGATAAAAATAAAATTTCAAACCTTTTTTTTTAAAATTTTCAAGATTGAATTAGGAATGTTTAGGATGATAGAAGGAGATCAAAAAAAAATTCAAAAAATTTAAGATTAAATATTTTTATAGAGGATCACATACACCAAGTTCATCCTGAATTTTAGAGAATCTATCTTCACTTAGAGATTTTGTAAAAATGTCAGCTAATTGATTTTCAGTTGAAATAAATTCAAGCACAATGTTATTGTTTTGAACATGATCTCTTATGAAATGATGTCTAATTTCAATATGTTTGATTCTTAAATGTTGAATAGGATTTTTTGTCAGATTTATGGCACTAGTGTTATCACATTTAATAGGTATCTTGTTTTGCTTAATTTCAAAGTCTTCGAGTTATTGTTTGAACCAAAGTATTTGAACACAGGAACTTCCCATAGCAACATATTCAGCCTCAACTATTGACAGTGCTACAAAATTTTGCTTTTTGCTATACCAAGAGATCAAGTTCGACCCTAAAAATTAACAAGTATCACTGATACTCTTTCTATTAATTTTACATCCTCCACAGTCTGCATGAGTGTATCCAATCAATTCAATGGAAGATTATTTTGAATACCAAAGACCTAAGTTGTGTGTGTAGATCAAATATCTAAAAATTCTTTTAATAGCTAATAAGTGTGATTCTTTAGGGTTAGATTAAAATCTAGCATACATGCACACACTAAATAATATATCAGGCCTACTTGCAGTTAAGTAAAGTAAAGAATCCTATCATACCTCTGTAGAGCTTTTCATTTACATTCTTACCATTCTCATCTTTATCAAGTTTGCAAGGACTCACGGGTGTGCCGATTTTCTTTCCATTTTTCATGCCAATTCAAGAGATCTAAAAGTTGAAATCACAATTTTAGATTTGAAACTCGCTCTTGTTTGTTTTCTAAATTGGCAAGCATTACAAACATGATCAAACTTAAAATATAGTTTGGGTAAACCTTTAACTAAATTTTTATTAAATAATTTTGATAGAGTATGCATGCTTGCATGTCCTAATCTATGATGCCAAGGCCAACTAGTTTCTTTGATATTAGCATTTATAGCAACTAGGCATTGACCACTCTTCATGGCGATTTTATTAAGATCAACCACGTCGATGTTGCCATGCCTAAATCCAATAAACTTTAAGCTATCATCTAAGAAATTAGATACTATACACATGGATGATTCAAATGAAACTTTATAACCTTTATTACATAACTGACTAATACTAAGCAAATTATGTTTTAAGTTGTCAACTAACAAAACATTATCTATGAAGGTAGATGGAGTAATTTGAATTTTACGAATACCAATAATTTTGTCTTTGCCATTATCGCCAAAGATGACTACTCCCCCTTCCTTCCTTTCAAGGGTGAAGAATTGCTCCTTATCACCTGACATATGCCTTGAACAGTTGCTATCCAAGTACCATTTATATTTAGATCCCTTGGCTACAAAGCATTCTTGCACAGAAATTTAGATGATAGTTTTAGGTACCCAAGTCTTCTTAGGTCCTTTTGGGTTAGTAGTCAAGGTTCTTTTTAGAACTCAAATTCTTTTAATTAGTTTTTCATTAAATTTTTTTGTATTGCATTCAAATGTCTTGTGTCCTACTTTTCTATAACTAAAATAAGTGATATGTGAAGTGCTAATAGATGAGGGTGCAGTAAAGAAGTTCTTTAAAAATTTTGTTTTATCTTTGGATTTATATCTTAAGCCATCATTTTCATGAACTCTCCTTTGATTATTTAAAATTATTTATAATTTTTCTAAGCTACAAGTAAATTTGTCAACTAATGATTTTAATTTGTTTAATTTATTTTTTAAGATTTTGTTTTCTTCTTTCAATTTGTTATGTTCACAAAATGCTTCTTCCTTTTCTTTTTTAAGGATTTGATTCATTTCTTTAAGGTTTTTATTTTTTATGTTTATCTTCTTAAATTCTTTCATTAAATCATAGAATGCATATTGTAGTTCATCAAAAAAAAAAAAAATCTAAATTAGGTGTAGAAGATACCTCTTCATCTTATGTCATGAAGTACAAGTTTGCTTCATTTTGGTTTTCTTCCTCTAAACTTGACTCGTCGCTATCGCTCTAAGTCTCTATCATAGCCTTCTTCTTGTTCTTTTGGATCCTTTCTTTAACTAAGAACAATCAACCCTAAGGTGTCCCAATTTTTTGTATTCGTAGCATATGGGCTGATCCTTATCTTTCTTCTTCTCCTTTTTCTTGCTAGATTCTCCTCTTATCAAGCTTCTTTTCTTGAATCCTTGTCTTCATCTATCCATGAATTTTTTAAACTTCTAATCACCAGGACCATGTCTTCATCATTTTCATCACTATTGGATAGATCATACTCCTCTTCTATAGTTATGGATTTTAGAGCAATAATTTTCTTATTCTTACTATCTTCTTTACGATGCGTTCCATTGCTAGCTCATGCATCATGAGGGATCTAATGAGCTCTTCAAGTGGAAGTGTGTTAAGATTTTTAGCCTCTTGGATGGCTGTCACTTTAGCTTCCCATGACCTAGGCAATGATCTGAGAATTTTTCTCACCAATTCACTGTTGGTATAGACTTTTCCTGAACTTTTTAGACCATTTATAATATCAATAAATTTAGTATACATTCTAGTGATAGATTCAGTTGGGTCTATTTTAAATATTTCATATTGATGAACTAACATGTTTATCTTTATTTCTTTATCTAATTTGTCCCTTCATGCATTACCTTAAGTCTATCCCAAATTTTTTTGACAGAATTGCATATGAAAATTCGGTTAAACTCATTAGCATCAAAGGCACAATAAAGAACATTCATTGCCTTAGCATTTAGTTGGACAAGTTTTTTGTATGATTCATCCCAATCTTTCTTCGGCTTAGGAGAAGACTTGCCATTCATAATGATTGTTGGTGTGTGCACCCCATTTACAATGATACTCCATATGTCATAATCAAGGGCTTGTATGACAATGCACATGCAAGCTTTCTAATAGGTATAGTTAGACCCATTGAAAAAAGATGGCCGATTAGTGGACTGCCCTTCAGTAAGAGATCCTCCTAGTTGGATTGTCATGATCTTTTTTTCTTAGTTGATTAAATTAATAATTAATAAAGAACCAAGGCTCTGATATCAATTATTGCCCAGCAAGACAATCCAAGTGGAGGGATGAATTGGGTTTTTAAAAATTTAAAGCAAGTATGTGCAGAGATTGACTACTTAAATGTTGAGTGAGTGAGATATGAGAGGTATGAGAAGTAAAAAATAAGCACACATATAGACAAAAATTTTTATAATGGTTCGGTGCACTCCCAGCACCTTTGTCCATTCTCCAAGCAACACTCTTGGGAATTACACTATAATCCCTCAAGATTATAGTCGGATAATTTTTTTGAGCTCACTAGCTTAAATCTAGTTGGTTTTCTCTTAGGTTTACCAACCACAACCTTTACAATCCTTAATCAAGGCAATACAAACCAACAAAAGGAATGTAAAAATCCAAACCCTTAGTTTCAGCCCCTGCTGAAACCTAGTACACGAAGAGAAAAAAAGAAATTGTACAACACAAGATGCTCCTTAAATTGAGCTGAGATATTATCGATGTAGTTCGTTGGTTGCCTCCTTAATTGTTAGGAGGTATTGCTCTTGAGGTCGCTTTAATGCTTGAGAAAACTTTGATGGAAGAAGTTTGCTCATTAAAATAGGACGTTCTTGCTTTCTCTCTTTTTTTCTTGTTATTGAAAAAGTATTACTTCTTCTCTTTTATATTCGAGCCATTTTCACCATGCTTCATATGATTAGAATCCAAAAAAAGGCTAAATCTGATCATTGGAGGCGAGAACTAGCCATTGGAGATAAAAAAAGCAAGTTCTAAAACTATCCATTGAAGGCTATTGCCATGTTTTGAGACCTCTCGGATTGTCTCGAGATGTCTCATTTGACTTTGAGACCTCTTGGTTTGACCACGAGACATCTAGTTCTCAAAAGCCCAAAAATTAGCTTTCTAAAAAAAAATCTATCCCCTGAGATCGAGTCCCCTCGATTTTGATGGAGATGTCTCACTGCGACTTTGAGACCTTTCGAGAATTCTTCAAGATATCTTGGTCTCAAAGCGCAGAAATAATATTTCTATTTTCTGAGATAGAAATGTCTCGAGCTCAACTTGAGACCTCTTGAAACTATGCCTAAGTCCTGTTTCACCATGCCAAACACAAGGAGACGTCTCGAAAATTTTTGGAGACATCTTGAAATCGCTCCAAGGCTATTTTTTATGAAAATTTGTCATAGACCATGCTCTTTGATGCTGATTTGAATTGCATTTGATTTCTTGCTTGTTTTGATCAAAAAGCTCTTTTTTTTTAATCTTTGGAATACTTAAGAAAGATTTATTAGTAGTCATATGCTTTAATGTTTAGTCATCATCAAAATCACTTAGGAGTCAACAAACTTAAAAAAATATAAAATTAAAATGAATATTGAATATAAATAAAATAAAAATTGATCTATAAGAATATATAAACTAGAAAATAAAAGTGTAAATTATAATTCATAATAATCAAAAATATAAAAAATATATATTAATTAAAATATAAATATAAATTAAAAAATAATCATATTAAAAGAATAAAAGAAAGAACTATTAAAATTAATTAGCACTATGATATTTTAATAATTTTGCCTTAAAACACTATAAGAATATTAAGTATTAGCGATGGCAAATTTATCATCACTAATAATATTTTTTACTGATGGTAAATATTATAAAAAATAAAAAATTATTAGTGATGGCATATTTGGCTTTTAGCGATGATAAGATGCATTTCTCATACTAAAGTAATTTTATTTTTTAATTTAGTTCTAAGATTATTAGCAATAAAAAATATTATTAGAGATGGCATGTAGCCATTGAATATAATTTTATTTTTAATTGGTTCTAATATTATTAACAATAATAAATAATTATTTAAGATGGCACATTGCCATCACTAATACTAAAATAATTTTATTTTTTTAATTTAATTCTAATATTATTAGCAATGGATAATCATTATTAGAGATGGCGTGCAGTTGTTGATAATACTAAAGTAATTTTTTTAAATTTGATTCAATATTATTAGTGATGGATAATTATTATTAGAGGTGGCATGAAGCTGTCACTAATAATTAAATATTTTTTTTAATTTAGTTTTAGGATTATTAGCAATAAGAATATGTTATTAGTGACAGCATAAAGCTATCCCTAATACTAAAGTAATTTTATTATTTTTTTAATTTGATTCTTATTTTTATTTTTTAATATTTTTAAATAAATATAATTTAGTTAAATTAGATTTAATATTTAAATAAAAATAATAATATTTAATTAAATTTAGTTAAATTAGTTTTTAAGTAGTTAAATTAGTTTTAAGGCTACCATATATTAGCTAATGTCAAGAAAATTGCATGAGTGACTTTGGTATACGATTTCGTCAAGAAGGTAGTACTCACTAGAGGGTTAGTACTCACCAGAGGGAAGGCAATAAAAGAGAGGAAGGAGAAAGCAGCTACAACAGCCATGGTAGAGGAGAAAAAAGAGAAGAGAACAAAATAAACTATTCTTGATAGCTGGATTTATAGAAGAGAAGAAAATTAAGACCTACATATAGCTAAGAAGTTAGATCCTATAAATGCATCTAGAATATATATTTGACTTTAAAACTATATACTTGATTTGATTTTTTGAACATAATTTTTTTAACATTATTCTTGATCAGCAATAAATGGCGTATCACAGCAGACCTTTCTCTAAATCCACCAATCAATATCGATCCTCCATCAGAGAGATCATCAAACTCTACAAAATACCAAGTACAAAAAGTAGCCAGATGTGCATAATATACTAGAAGAACTATCCAAGAATAGATGTTATATAAGAAACTAGATAACCATGAGAGTAGGCACAAATTAACAAGTATGAAAAAAATAAAAATTTTATTAGCAATCATAAGATACTAATTAGAGATGGCAAAACACCATCACTAATAAACAAAAAAATAATTTTATTTTCTTACTATATTTTTATGATTATTAGTGATGAAAATATTTATTAGTAATGGCAAATTACCATCTCTAATAAAAAAATAATTTTATCTTTTTAATATATTTTTATAATTATTAGAAATGGTATTTCTTTATTGCTAATAAGTAATTTTATTTTTAAATATATATTTATAATTATTAATAATAGAAAAAAATTATTAGCGATGGTATCTTATCATTGCTAATAAATTTATTTTAAAATATAATTATTAGCGATGGTATTTTATCATCGCTAATAAGTTTATTTTAATATATAAGTGATGAAAAAAAATTATTAGCAATGGTACTATACCATTGCTAATAAGATTATTTTAAAATATAATTAATAGCGATAGGATAAAGTTATTAGAGATGATAATTTACCATCGCTAATAATCTTTTTGTCCTCATTTTTCCTCCATCGTGCGTCCTCATTTTCTTCCACCCCACCGTGCTCTCATTTTCTCACCCCCCCCCATATTTTTATCCCCCATCGCATGCCCTTTGTTCCCCCTGCCAACCCCCTCTACCTCACCTTCGATCCCTCACCAAACTGCCACCCCCTACTCTCCCCACATTCGATCCCCATTTTCCCCCACTGTGGTGCTAAATCCAGCATCCTGAGTGCCCGACAACCTCCCTGAGCCCCCAGTCGCCTCTCTTATCTACCTCTAGCCCCTCCCCCTAATTACCTCCCACCTTCTTAAGCCCTCGACCGCAAGCTCCCGATCGCCTCCCCCTAGCCACCTCCCTGAGCCTTCGACCGCCTCTCTATTAAGATTTGTGTTGCTCCCAAGTCTTAGAAGGCCATAGGAGGAGTTAGGATGTTGGCTCCGAGATACTAGAATGGGTGTGAGTCCTAGGGCTAGGATAGAGATGTGGAGATGGTGTGTAGCCCTTCATAAATTTAAGGTTCAGATGTGAGGATCTTGAGGGGCTTGGTAGGTGTCTGAAGATCTCAGACACAAGATGGAATAAGAAACTAGAGTCACAAGAAATATCAGCTAAGACAAGGGGCTGGCATATAGGTGGACTGGCTTGGATACGCAGTCGAGCCAGCTCTAATTAAAACCAAGCTGGCTTAGGATAAATTCGAGCAGGCTCTCTGAGGTAGACAGAAGATAGTGTTCGGATGAGATACAATCGAGCTAGCTCAACTTCTGATAGAGCTGGCTCGATGATGGCAAATAAAATAGGATGGGATTTTCTGTTTGATCTTGGATTGGGTTTAATTCAAGGGATCTTAAGGCCTGGTTTATAAGGTTTTAAGAGGGCTAACTCATGTATGGGTCAGGTTTAGATCCAAGGGATGAGAGTATCGAAGATATGGGTGTACATGAGCTCGATGAGTGCTTTCATGTATTGGGTTAGCCAAAGAAGTTTTTGGTCGGGCCTAATAGCTATGTATAAATACATAGATTATATTAGGATTTTATAACGATGCATTGGAATACAGATCTTTGCTCCCTCAATCTTTCTTCTATCTTCTCTTTAGTGTTGCCACCTTAAGGTTCTTAAAGAAGACCTAGAGAGGAAGGGTGCCTTCCTCAAGCTCTAGG
This sequence comes from Cocos nucifera, assembly GCA_006176705.1. Lineage (NCBI taxonomy): Eukaryota > Viridiplantae > Streptophyta > Magnoliopsida > Arecales > Arecaceae > Cocos > Cocos nucifera. The sequence continues at coordinate 2,052,423 of QRFJ01000194.1, forward strand.
AGGGATACACCCCATCATAGATCTAAATGGTAGATTGATGGTTTGCTATCTTTAGAGAACATAAAAGGTCTCCTCAAGTCCATGCTAAAGATCTTGAATTTTTGCAATATGGTATTAGAGCGATATTAGGTTTCAACAATTGGTATTAGATTGGTACCATGGTTCTCAACACTCCCACCCCCCCGCTACCCCCCGATGTTAATTAATTAGTTAGATATTTAATTAATTAATTAAAAGTATAGGATTTGGGTCTCATCATGTAGAGCACTTAAATCGAGGAAAGATCTAAGCAGCATTGCAAACATAGGGTCAAGGCATGTCCTGCATGCTCGAGCCTTTGATTCTAGCTGGCATACAAGACATCCAGTCCCCACGCACCCTGCGCACTCAAGTCGAGGAAAGGTATTGATCAGCATTGCAAACATGGAGCCAGAGTGTGACTTGCGTGCTTGGACCTTGGATCCCAACTAGCATCCAGCCCATGCACGCTGATTTCTTATTGTTAGAGCATCAAATAAAATTTAAAATCGATCTTCCTATTAATTAGAATAGTGGTGAGTCGGGTGTCAATTTTCTCGAAGACTGAAGGCTAAGTTATAATTAATTTAATAAAAAAATAAATTAATCTTAAAATAAAAATTTAAATAAGTAAATTAATTAAGATTAAGTAAATTAAAATAAAAGAAAATAAATTTTAATTAATTAGGATTTTTGGAATTAAGAAAAGATAAATAGAAAAAATTGTCTAGGGTTTCAGTTTCTTCTTCTAATATTCAAGTTTATAATTGATTCATATAATCTTTTCATTACCAACATGCAATCTTATAAGGTATATATTTTGTTGATCAGATTCTAACATAACCTATTCTATCGAGCATGGACCATATCTAACACAATCATGACCTATCTCACAAACATCGACTATTTAGATCATGTAATCAAAGAACATAATTCTAATTTAATTTCTATAATTCATCCTAATCTGAGCATAGACTATATCTATCTATGATCATAATCTATCTTCTTAGATATAAATTATAAGAAATTAAATATTAAAATATAAATTTTATAATTTATTCTAACTTGAGTACAGATCATATCTTTCCATGATCACGATCTAACTCTTTAGCTATAAATTATAAAAATTTTAATATTAAAGCATAAATAAGAAAGGCATGTAAAAGATAAAGAAATTTTATTATCTAATAAAAAGAAAGATAGGTTTAAATTACAAACTCTCATATTTGGAAGATTTTTCTTACTCTCCTAGGCACGAGACTTCTAGCCATACATAGTGTTGATGCTTGTAGCTTTCAGCATCTTCAAATCTCCTAAATAAATACAAAGAAAAAGAAAAGAAAAAGAAAGAAAAAAGAAAGAAAGAAGAAGGAGAGAAGAAAAGAAGGGAGAGAGAGAAAAAAGGTCTATTTTTCCCCCAAAGGGGGCTCTCTTCAGGCCTCTAGCGTGCAGGGGATTAAATAGAGGAGAAAATAGGCTTTTTAGAATTATTTTTGGGGTCCAAATCTGAGTTTGGATTGAAATCCAGCTTCCTGAAAACTCTTAGCTGTTGGATCTATCATCAAATGCCTGAAACCCATTGGATCGCACTAAAGAAAACTCTAGAAATCCTGATCATGATCGGAACAAATCACAGACATTGGATCATCTTCATCAAGGGTTACAGGCTGTTGGATCGCATCAAAAGGGCGCCTAAGAAATCCTGTTTAAAGCTAGATTTGCCTCTCACTGTTCAATCTCAGTCAGCTATGCTGTCAGCCATTCGATTGCACATAGGCCCCCACTCCCATTGTAGACCATGATAAAATTCTGTAGACCCTTTAAGGGTCTACGCGCACTGAGCTGGTGTTCGGTCCATGATGGACTGCGATGAAAATGACATCATGCTGATGTCAGCCGCTGGTGGGTCAGTTTGGTTTAAGCGCTTGGGCCGCAATTTGGTCTGAGCCAGATTCTGGTTCACGCAAGCTGTGGACTGATTCTCACTGGAATGGCTGATTAAGCTAGTTGGTTCAGTTAATTTAATTTTTTTTTATTTTTTTATTAAAACTTGTGGCTCCCATTTAAATTTTAATTTAGCTCTAACTTTTGCCAAATTTATTTCATTTGAACCCATAAATCAAGATCTTCGTATCGATAGGCTTTTTTATACAAAATATTAATAAAAATATTAATTTTTTTTAAATAAATATTAAATTAATCATATTTTAGTATTTTTATTTAGTAATTTATGATAACTATCACACCCTCCAACTTGAGTTTTACTCATCCTCATGTAAAGAAAGAAAATTAGAAACATGTACCCACTCAATAAGATATAAAAGTTTTTTTAGGTCATTCTAAAGTTAGTTGATATCTGGGTAGAGATTTGAGAGACATCATTGGATTATTAAGTCCTCCTAAATAGTGGTTAAGTGAAGAATATAAAATTTTAGAGCTTTTTTTTGACTAATTTTTCACCTTTATTCTTTAAATCCTCTAATTTTAGTATGAGCTAGAGTTTTTTTCTTTTTTTTAACAGCTAGTGCAATATTTTAACCTCTTAAGCTTTCTATCTGATCCTTGTAGCGAGCTTTGGATCAATGACTCCTAAATCAATTGGTTTTAGAGCACTAGGTGTAGAACATCCCTCAAGCTTACTTATTCGAGTCAAATAGGCTACAAGTTAAAACCAATTATATAACAAGCTTTTTCATATTGCCCATTTTTGGATGTGAATAACATTGCTTACTTAGGCAATGGGACTCGGTTACTTGGTGGAAGACTAATGTTTAGAACTTACTTTTTATTTTTTTATTTAATTTATTATTATTATTTTTTCATCAATTTTTTTCTCACTCATACCCATATAAAGTTGATTCTTTATTGAATATAGGTTGGAAGAAGATTTTAGAATCATTCAAAAATTTATTCTATTCTAAACCTGATCATTTATTATATTTTTTTAATAATTAGATCCTTAGTATTTTAAAAATTCTCTAGACCATTAATCAATCATTGATTAAAATGCCTAAAAAACTTTAAATTGACACAAAATCAGGCACATAAAACTAATTATTACCATACTTAAGGACCTAAAAATTTTTATTTATCCTTTTCTTCCAACTTAATTTTCATTGTCCTCAATGGAGAAAAGAAAATAGAGTATGATAAGAAAATAGTTTACCTAGTTTAATATATTTTTGGCTCAAACTGGGTTTTATTTATTGTTCTTCCAGCATGGGTTTGTAGTTCTCTCCCTAACTTAATCCTAAAAGAAAGGTAAACTAAAAGAAAAATATTAAATGCAAAAACTTGGGTTGCTTTCCAGTAAGTGCTAAGTTTAACGTCTTCAATCGGATCCTATGAAAAAGTTTTAGGTATAATTATTTTGAGCACATCCTTCAAGGTTCCAAAAAGATAAGGCCAATTATGAGGTCTTGTCATCATGGCAGAAAATCGTTCATGGAATATTTTTCGACGATTAGACTTAGCCCTAATCAATAGAGTATTTAGAGCAAGCATGTTATACTAGAATTTAAAATTATCATAGTTTTTATGATGATCAAGAAGGAATTATGTTTGATGGGCCAAAATCAAGAGTGGTGGTTTAGAAATTTCTTTAATTATAACCTGATCTACTATAATTCCTTTTTTAGGCTTGATATCTCTAGGCATCAATTCTTCCTGAGCTAAGGTATGGCATTTTTTTTAAAATTAATTTTAAATTTGCCTCCATACATCATTTTAATATTGTAGATAAATTTTAGAGACAATCCTCAAAAGTAGTACCGAATATAGAAAGATCATTTATAAAATTGTTATCCCTTACATCAGTAATATACCATCCAATAGCTTCTTTATATGCTTTTAGAACACCTATTAGTTGGTCTTTCTGGGTTGGTATCACTGGTAGTGTGTTAGTAGGTTCATCCAAAAGTGGCTTCAATTCTAGATCAGTTGGTGGTTCTAACAAAAGAACTATTGGTGGGCTAGGTGGTGGCTCAAGTTTTTCAATCCATATTGGGGTGGTTTTAGGATACGGTGTATCTACTTGTTCCTTTACTTCTATATTAAATCCATTGTAATCAAAATCATCCACCTCATAATGAGTCAAACATGGATTCACCAAATCTTGGGGAATAATTGTGGGTGATGCTTCCTCTATTATGTTGTTCTCTTGTGATTCTTAGGAAGTCTCTAAAAGATCCATCATCTCATTAGTTTGTCCATCCCCATTAAACGGATTGGGTGATTCTAAGGCACTTGAGAATGGATCCATATATGAGTAAGGTGATGGAATTGGTTTATCCCATGGTTCTTGATCCATTCGATATTTTGCTACCTCAGTAATATGATCTAAGAGGGTCCTTTCAGTTTTGCTAGATTGTTCTATGATCCTTTCTTTTTCGAGAGTTATATATGATTGTTTAGAAAAAGTTATAGGAATATTAAAAGTTTCAATCATGTATGGTTTCTCAAGGTCATTCTTGGGCAGACTAGACAACTCACTTTCATTAATGGCCGTGATTAACTAACCCAACTATATTTCTAGATGAGCAGTGGCTTGAAAATTTGAATTTATAGCTTGGTAATTAGAATTTATAAGTTGGTCCATGTTTTGCATGAATTTATGAAAGGTAGATGAATTATCAAAAGTTGATTTTATCAGAATTTCTAGGCTTTTTTCTAGAGAGTTAAGCCTTTGGTCCTCTAGATTGTTCAATGGTTGATTGATAAATTCTAACTCATCTACTGCTTGTTGAATCCTCTCTTCAAAAATTGATTTATTGTTATTTAGAGAGACTTGATATTATGGGTAAGGCATATCATAATGTGCATCCATGAAAATGGATCTTTGTGGTACTAGGATAATCACTGGTTGTGAGTGTCATGAAAAGTCATGAAAAATCTAGTTGAGCCTCCCATCCTGGATTATAGATATTATAGTATGAATTATTTTTTAGTCTGTAGGCCATTTGGATTTGATCTTGATAATCATGCTCATACATATACTCAGAAAATCAGTTTGGGCATCTACTTGCAAAGTGGGTGGGACTCGATCAAATTGCACAAACTTATTATGCAGGAAGAAAAGATGCATATGAAGGATTTCTATTTGCTTCTAGACGATCTAATCTATGAGACAACGTAGCATAAAAATCCATCTTAGATTATTATTTATTATATTATATTTTATTTTTTAAAAAAAGAAAAAGAATGAGGAGAGAGAATTCTAAAGATGAGGGTCCTAAAGAGTCCTAGATCTAATGATGATAGAATAGAGTGTTTTAATTAAGGTATGAATTGTAATATCAAATAAGTTAAGCAAGCATGGACTTTTTATCCTAAGATTAACCTAAATCTTGATAGCTCCTAACTATTAAGGTCACCTTCAAGCCCTCCAAGTAAAGAATCAGTCAATCAACTGGCTAGATAAGTATAAGATCGGTGGGAGTCCCTCCATTGCTTTTTCTAGATATCAATTATCTTGGTCAGATAAGCTAATGGAATCAATTATAAATCATCTTCCTTCAGACCCAGTCATCCCTCAAACTACTTGCCTAGATATCAGTTGAATTGACTAACCCTAATCTAGTCTAACTTTTAGATTCCTTATCCTAATGAGCTCGAATATCCTAGGGCCAACATCTAATTGATTTTAAATAAAAAGACTTAGATTAATGTAATATGAAGGATGGTGGTTTGTGGGCTAAGGATGATCAAATTCCCACCTTATTTTGTTTAATGGGTTGTGCCCTTAGAGTATATTATGGATATGCAATACAAATCAAACAAGATGTCCAAACATATTAAAAAATTAATTTTATTTAATATTTATAGTTACTCTTAATTAATTAAGTATTATGAGATGTCAGTGATTTTTTTAAGGGTTTATGATTTTATCTTTTTATAGATATTTTTTAGTTTTTGATTATGTGGTTTTGTAAAAAAAGTAAATTCAAGTGATTAAGTTTTAAAAAGTAATAAATTAATCTAAATTATAGAAAGTAGAAATTAGTTATGAAAGACAGTAATAATTAGGTAAAATTAGAGAGCAACAAAAAAAATTATTATTTTTTTATTTTTTTATTTTTTTTAATTTTTTAAACTAATTAATTAATTTTTAATTAATTAACTATGCTACAATCCCTGGCAACAGCGCTAAAAATTTGATTGCTTGTCATTAGAGCATCAAATAAAAATTAAAATCAATCTTCCTATTAATTAGAATAGTGATGAGTTGGATGTCGATTTTGTCAGAGATTGAAGGCTAAGTTATGCCTAATTTAATAAAAAATAAATTAATTTTTAAAATAAAATTTTAAATAAGTAAATTAAAGTAAATTAATTAAGATTTAGCAAATTAAAATGAAAGAAAGTAAATTTTAATTAATTAAAATTTTTGAAATTAAGAAAAGATAGATAGAGAAAATTGTCTAGAATTTTAGTTTCATCTTTCAATATTCAAGTTTATAATTGATTCATGCAATCTTTTCATTGTCAACATGTAATCTTACAAGGTATATGTTTCGTTGATCAGATTCTAATATAACCTATTCTACCGAGTATGGACCATATCTAATACGATCATGATCCATCTCACAGACATAAACTATTAGATCATGCAATCAAAGAACATAATTCTGATTTAATTCCTATAATTTATCCTAATCTAAGCACAGACCGTATTTATCTGCAATCATGATCTATTTTTTAGGTATAAATTATAAAATATTAATATTAAAATATAAGTCTTATAATTTATTCTAACTTGAGTACAAACTGTATCTTTCCACAATCATGATCTATCTCCTTAGATATAAATTATAAAAATTTCAATATTAAATCATAAATAAAAAGGCATATAAAAGATGAAGAAATTTTATTGCCTAATAAAAAGAAAGATAAATTCAAATTACAAACTCTCATGTTTGGAAGACTTTTCTTACTCCCATGGACATGAAACTTCTAGCCATACATAGTGTTGATGCTTGTAGCTTTCGGCATCTTCAAATCTTCTAAATAAATACAAAGAAAAAGAAAAGAAAAAGAAAGAAAAAAGAAAGAAAGAAGAAGGAGAAAAGAAGAGAAGGGAGAGAGAGAAAAAAGGTCTATTTTTCTCCCAAAGGGGGCTCTCTCCAGGTGGCATATAGGGGATTAAATTGAGAAGAAACAGGCTTTTCAGAATTATTTTTGGAGTCCAAATCTGAGTTTGGATTGAAATCCAGCTTCCTGAAAACTCCTGGCCGTCGGATCTATCATCAGACACTTGAAACCCATTGGATTGCACTAAAAAAAACTCTAGAAGTCTTGATCACGATCGGAACCAATTGCCATCGTTGGATCATCTTCATCAAGGGGTTACAGGCCATCGGATCGTGTCAAAAGGGCACTTGAGAAATCTTGTTTAAAGTCGGATTCACCTCCCGCCATCCGATCTCAGTCAATTGTGTTGTCAGCCATTCGATTGTGTATAGGCCTCCGCTCCCATCATAGACTGTGATAAAATTTTGTAGACCCTTTAAGGGTCTACGCGCACTGAGCTGGCATTCGATCCATGATCAACCATGATGAAAATGACGTCATGTCGACATCAACCATTGGTGGGTCGGTTTGGTTTAAGCACTTGGGCCATGGTTTGGTCTAAGCCAGATTCTGGTTCGCATGGGCTGCGGGCTGGTTCTCACTAGACCAGCCAGTTGAGCCGACTAGTTTAGTTAATTTAATTTTTTTATTTTTATTTTTTAATTAACTGTTGCAGCTCCCATTTAAATTTCAATTTAGCTTCAATTTTTTCCAAATTTGAGCTCTTCGTATCGGTAGACTTCTTTCCTGTAATATATTAATAAAATATCAATTTTTTTTAAATAAATATTAAATTAATCATATTTTAATATTTTTGTTTAGTAATTTATGATAACTATCACATACCCTACATGCTCAAGCTAATGGTGTTAATTTTTAAAAAATCTACAATACATGGTACCATAGACCCATCTTTTGATTAATGTGTATATTCTAATTTAGTTAAATTAGTTTTAAATTAATAATATTTAATTAATTTAAATTAATAATATTTAATTTAATTAGTTTTAAATTAGTGTATATCATTGCAAATAGAGATGGTCAAGATGTGCATCTTGCACATGAATTTTATTTTTAAGTTGTTATTTTATTCTTTTAAAAAAATTTTGCTCCTAATTTGCAGCTTGAGGAGGCGGTCGGGGGCTCGAGGAGGCAGTCGGGGGCTCGAAGAGGCTATGATAACTGCCTATGTGACATGCGCCTAAATGGAAGTAATACATTTCTAATCTTGTTGTTGTATGGTCAAGCTTAGATGGTCTATTATATCATAGACAATCACTTGCAGCTACCTTATGGTTAAAGGTGCAAAGAAAATTACAATGCAAGGCAAGCTTAGATAGTCTATTACATTGCAGACAACCACTTACAGCCATCTCATAATTAAAGGTATAGAGAAACTTGCAATGCTTTGTTTTTCAATGGCAAATTTAAGCCTGCTTCATATTTTCATGTACTAAGATTATCATCTACTATTGGATGAGCATCAGACAACGTCTAAATCAGGGGATAGCAGAACAACACATTACCATGTATAGCTAGATGAGAATCATTTTTTTGCTAATACATTATAGATGCTAACTAACAATCTTTGTCATATATGAATTAAATTTTGATTGTCTTATTATGTTTTGATAGATATTTTATTTGAACCAATTTTTAGATTATCTACTTGCTTTGGTTTTAATTTTTATTAAGAACTTGTTCACATAAGCTTTATTAGCTAATAAAATACATCATTTTAAATCTTGCATTATCATCCATAATTATATAATTAATTTGATGAATCTATTTATTTTTATTTTTTTAGATTATACATCATATTTTTCAGAGGCTAAAGCCATTCTAGTCAAGGACAGAGCTCTCAAGGATAGAGCGATCATACGTCCAGCTCGCATGGTTCTACACCTCTCACACCGAATGGTAAACTCTAATACTTTAGATATTCTTGTTTATATTATTTTATTCTTTACTAACTAATATAACATTCTTTATATTAGATATTTTGTACTCAAGTTTGGATGACAAGGGGTTACCAGTGACCCTATAATCACACATAGCAACAATTGGCTTCCAGATATAGAGTCATGATCGAGGACCCACTCAACTTATGGAACCTCTAACTCGACTAGAGGATAGAGAGCTCATCTATATTTAGAGCTACTCGTAAGTACTATAATTTTAATTAATATATTTAGAATTTAGCTATTCTAGAGTTAACATTCATTTTTTGAAATCAATTTTGTAGCATATTTAAAGAGTCTAGAGTATCTCATATGGTTACCTGCATCATCTGATGCTTGATGCCAGGGCTGGTGAATGAGTTCTCTAGTTGGCTGTCTAGAGCTTGTAATGCAGCCTGGAACATGTTTCAGATAAGTTAAAAATATTTAATTTTTAAATTTACTATAGGTTTGTATTCTATTTATTAATATATGATTGCTTCTACTTGCAGGAGTACTATCGATTTGAGACTCTTAAGGATGAGGAGGCTGACCATCAGACATTCAAGGAGGTGGTCATATGGAGGTTCTAGGGTGGTTTGTACAACCTTTGACAATTGACCATTGAGCATTCCAGTTTCTAGTCACCATCGAACTAAAGGTCCTATAGGGATCACTGGATACTAGCGGACATATGAGAGGCCCTCTACAACCAATGGAGTAGTGAGTACTCTAGTAAGTGGCAAAGGGCCGATAGAACCGAACCGTCTAGCAAGATTAGATCAAGCACATGAGCGACTCCGTTGGCATACATGTTATGGTCGACAGACTGGTAAGAAATCTATATCAAAATTCTTCACTAGAACTGAATGTAAAAACTCTTATATATGCTTTAATTAATTTAATTTTATTATTTACTTATTGTAAACATGACAGTTAGGTCATCCATCAGGCCAGCTATGGTTGTGGGAGGCCATACACTAGTCTAGAAGGACTGATAATTACTTAAATTTTAGGTCGCAATAGATCGCAGTAAGAATTTTAAACTGTATTTATTAAATTATTACAGGATCTAAAATGTATATTAGAACTAATATATATTTTTGAACTATATAGGCAGATTACATGGAGTATGTCATTGCACCTCGTTGACCTTGAGGGATGGCTCAGGATCACCAGAGAGATGAGTAGGAGCCGAGTCATAAGATTTAACCACAGCTTCGATCCTCCAACGGTTCGATACTCTTCAGCATCCTCAGGCCTTGAAGTTCCAGACTTTGAGAGATGTGCACATAGAGGAGCTCATGTAGAGGATTTTGAGCTAACAACCTTAGAACTTCTGGGATGCCATCCGCAATATGATTATGGAGATTATCCGGGATCCATAGTTGTGCGACTAGATGGATTCGTTGTTCCAATCATCACATCAGATAATTCTACTAGTAAACTCTTTTACTTATTTTAAGTTTTTATATTTAGAAGTTCATATATTTAGGCTTGAGTTGGAAAAGGGAATATAGGCACTAAAAATTCAATCTAACCATCTAATTAATGGGTTGGGGGTGTTTATAACTTCATATCATTGAATGGAATGTGTAGAAATAATCTATTTAAAAATTAAATGAGTGTATCAAAAGATACACCTCTATATCAAAATTTATTAATAATATTTTATTTTTTTTATTTTAGAATGTTGAGACATTCGGCTCTCATCCACCAGCCGCTAGAGAGGAGTAAGAAAATGAAGAGGAGGATCTAACCTAATTTTTTATTATTTTAATATATTATATTTTTTAATACTCTTATAAAATTATATAATTTATATTTTAATATAATGTAATTAGTTTTTTATTTATAATTATCATATTATCTTTGGATTTTAATTATAACTTATGTTAGGAACCATAATTGATTATGATTAATTAAGATAGATTTTAAAAAATATTATTATAATTTTTTAAAAAAAATAAATTTAATTATTATCGATGGTATTAGTAATGGCTAAAGCTATTGCTAATAACAAAATATTATTATAAATTTTTTAAAAAATAAAATTAACTATTATCGATGTAATTAGTGATGACTTAATTAGCCATTGCTAATAATTATTAACGACGATATTAGCGACAAAAAGAGCCATCGCTAATTAATTTTAAAAATTTTTAAATATTTTATTTAAAAATAAAAATAAATAGCAATGGAACATAGTCGCTACTAATATCATCACTAATAACTTGTAGTAATGATGATTATATGGCCTATCGCTAATAGCTGGAATTAGCGACTAGATTTTTTTCGATCACTAATTAGCGATGGGATGCCATTGTTAATAATATTAGTGATGCCAAAATATATATTAGTGTTGACCTCCTAAGTAATTTGATGATGACCAAACATTAAAGCAAATTATTACTAATAAATTTTATTTTAAGTGTTTAAATATATAAAAAAAAAGAGAACTCTTTGATCAAAACAAAAATGACACCAAGTGTAATTCAAATCAAGATCAAATCTTCTTGTTTAGTAGCAAGAATTCCCTCGAAAATAGTCTTGGAGCATTTTCGAATCATCTCCTAAAATTTTTGAGACATATCGTGGAGTCTGGCACGCTCAAGCAAGATTCTGGCATAGTTTGGAGAGGTCTCGAGTTGAACTTGAGATGTTTCCATCTCAGAAGATAGAAACATAGTTTTTGCACTTTGAGAGCGAGACGTCTCGTAGAATTTTTGAGAGGTCTCGTAGTCCTGATGAGACATCTTCTTTAAAATTGAGAGCTCTCGATCTCAGACGATAGATTTTTTTTTAGAAAATAAATTTTTAAGTGACTGAGAACAAGATGTCTTTTGGTCAAATCGAGAGGTCTCAAAATCAGACGAGACGTCTTAAGATAAATCGAGAAGTCTTGAGACACTACCAACAAATAATTTCAAATCTTTTTTTCAGCCCCAATGGCTAGTTCTCGCCTCCAACAGCTATTTTAGAGCTTTCAATGGCTAGAACTCACTCTCCAACCATCTCCAAGGATATTTAAATATAGAGAATCAATTGAAAAGTAAGATTAAGGGATTTTTAAAAAAATCATTAGATTAAGTGAGGTTTATTGAATACCATTAGAAAGAAAGAAAAGAGAGAAATTAGTACACAAAATTGAGAGCCTTTAAAGAGAAATCATCTTCAACTTCATCCTCATCCTCTCAAGCATTATTCAAGAGAAGTTGAAACTTTCTTTGTGCAATTCATCAACAACTTCTTTGGGCTTATAAGAGTTCATCTTTTTATTTTTATTTATACTAAAATCTATATCTTATATTTTATTTTCTTTACAAGTTTCTTTAAGAAAAAGAAACTTGGGGATTAGGCCCATTCAAGCCCAAAATTGGACATTGTAGGTTTTAGTTGATGAGCCCAGAAAATCAACTGGATTGTTAGTAAACCCAAAAAACTAATGTTGTAAAATTTTGGTTGGTGCTCCTATGAAAATCAACTAGATTTATTTATGAGCTTGAAAAAATAAATACACTATAATTAAGGATAGATTATAGTAGAAATTTCAAAAAAAGCTTGAGAAGTGGACGTAAGTGCGGGTTGCATTAAACTACTATAAATTATGGTGTATTTGTGTTGTGCTACTTCTTCTATCCCTTTGCATGCTTTTAATTTTTAGTTTACTTATTTTATTATCTGCATAGATTAGCCTTTAAATTCTTTCATAGCATTTGTATATCTTAAGTCTGCTACTGCTTATATTATACACATCTCTTCTATATCACTTAGGTTAAAATTAAAGTACATACTTATTTAGAAAGTAAATTTGGATAATATTTTTTATAAGAATCCAATTTATCCCTCTCCTCTTGGGTTGCTATCTCTGGATAACAATTGGTATTAGAGTAGATGCTCTTATATTATTTATTGACCTAGTGGTCAAAGAGTGAAAGATCAATGGTAACCCCAAGTGGTGTTTCATTTGTTGAGGGACAATCCACTTCTAAACCACCACTTTTTGATGGAACAAATTATTCTTTTTAGAAAATTAATATAAAAATATTTATACAAGCTCTAGATTATAATTTGTGGGATATTATAACTAGAGAACCATACACACCCATAATTAAATGTAAATGATGCTATTCTTCCCAAGCCCAAAAAGGATTGGAATGAATATGATAAAAAGATAACTTAATTAAATGCAAAAGCCATTAATGTTCTTTGTTGTTCTCTTGATGTACAAGAATTTAATAGAATATCCATTTATACATCAGCCAAAAAAAATTAAAAAAAAATTAGAGATGACTCATGAAGGAACAAGCCAAGTTAACAAGTCCAAAATTAATTTGCTTATTCATAAATATGAAATATTTAAAATAGATAAACATGAGTCTATTTTTAAAATATTTTTCAAATTTACTAATATTATCAATGCTTTAAATAGTCTTAGGAAAATCTATACTAACTATGAAATTATTTGCAAGGTTTTAAGATCTTTGTCAAAGGAATGGGAAGCAAAGATCACAGCTATAAAAGAAGCGAAAAATCTTACCAAGCTTTTCCTAGAAGAGTTAATTGGTTCACTCATGACACATAAGTTGAACTTCGCTCAAAAGAAGAAAGAAGAGGAGCCTAAGATGAAGACCATCACTTTCAAGTCCACAGCCAAATTTGAGGAAAGTGATAAGTTGGAGGAAGATGAAGAAAATGAAAAGAGTGAAGATGATGATGAGGACATGGCATCTCTCTCAAGAAAATTCAAAAAAAATTCATAAAGAGAAGTATGAAGAGAAAAGAAAGGAAGAATGTCACTTGCTATAATTGCAACAAAAGGAGACATTACAAACCAGAATGTCCCCTACTCAAAAATTAACCCAAAAGGACTAAGAAAAGAGCTATACTAGGAATTTGGAAAAACAATGACACTTCAAGCTCAGATGAGGAAAAAGAAGTAAAAAATCTTTATCTCATGGCCATTGAGGATAAGGTAAATTCTGAAAACTCCTTCAAGTTTATATTTGATGAATTGTTGGAAGCCTTTGATGACTTAATGGATGAAATTAAAAAATTAAGGGTTAAAAATAAAAAATTTAAAAAATCTAATCTTCTTTTAGTTAATGAAAAGAATAAATTATTAAATAAAAAAAGATATTTTAAAAGAAAAAAAGAATTTTTGGGAGAAAATAAAAAATTAAGAAGAAAGATAGAGATTTTGAAACCAATAACTAAAAAATTTATCCTTAGTTTTCAAAATCTTCAATCTATGATAAATAATAACAATAAAGTTGTTTTCAATAAAATAGAAACTAGTTTTAATTCTTCAAGAAAACAGCAAGAAACTAAAAATCTGATTGCTAGAGCCTCACATAAAAATGATTCAATAGTGTTTTTCAAATGTAATAAGTAGGCCATAAAATTTTAGAATGTAATTTTAAAAGAATTGGCCATACTTTAGTTAGTCAAATTTGAATTCTAAAAGAAACCTTAAGCACTAACTCCTATAGATCCAAGATAGCTTGGGTACCAAAAATTATGAAGTAATTTTGCAGATATATCAAGGATCCAATGAAACTAAAGAAGGAAAATTCTTTTGATAGATGCCTTGAAAATGAAAAGAGATGGATGATGCTATTAGATAAAATCTAAACTTTTCTCACATCATATCATCAATATTTATTTGATTGATTCTATTGATTTTAATAAACTATCTATGTTATTTCATATCATATTTACTTGCTTTTAATATTTTGGTAAGATTAGAATGATTGATTGATTTTGATGCTTGAATGATTTGAATACTTTGATTTTTAAATCAATGTGCTCTTCTATAAGTATTATATTTTTGAATTAATATGAAATTAATTTATCTTAAAATTTAGCATGATATCTCAACTTTTCATTATCAATTATATATTTAAGAAACTTGAATCAATAAAAGCTAAATTGGGTATAAATGTTTTAATTGCTAAACCTATAAGATAAACAAATTTTGACATTCCCCCATAGGATACTTAACTATCAAAATTCTTTTAAAAATTAGATAACCTAAGTACTTAAAAATAAGACATTCAATTAATATAAAATTAAGTGCTTGAAGTGTTAATTTGCATTGCATCGTAAGTTAAACCCTTAAGAATTTGAAACTTTCTAGTTGAACTAAACTTATAGAACCTTCATCTAGTTTTTTCTTGATTTGATTTTTTTTATTGAAACTCCCCAATTGATAAATTTTTTGATTCTTTAAATTTACTTGAATATCTTTCTTGATTATCGATTTGATTGCCTCTTTGATTTTAAAAGTGAATTTATTGATGAACATTCATATTTTATTCCAATTGATTGATTTTGAAAATTGAATTTGAAACATGGTCTTCTTGAATTTTTTGAAGTTGATATCAAGCAAGATGTTCAAAAAAGCTGTTACTTATCTTTAAAGCTAAACATTTAAAGAAGATTTCAGTTTTAATTATTTGATATCAAATAGCTTACTATTTATCATATATTTGATTGATTTATCTTTTGGGAAAAAGAGAAGAATGCCTTTATTTCAAATCTGATTTTGCATAGCTATATTCTTGATTTGATATTATTTGAGATAAACTCAAAAATGCATACATTTTCTAAATCTAATTGCTTGATATTTCCTAAGAAAAAGAAAGAGATGATCTTTTTGAAGAATAACTAAAATTTTTTTTATGATTTATCTTGACTAATTTGCTATTATCAATTCAAATTGATTTATCATTTTAAATTCTTAAAATTATTTAATTTGAATCAATTCATCTTTATCAATTTAAAACTAAAATCATTGGTATCAAGCTGAATTTATAAATTAATCTTTAAGTGATATTAAACTATCAAAAAAAAAATCATGATTTGATCTAAATTTTAGTTAAATTGGTATTAAAAATCTTTCAAAGAAATAACTATTTGGTTTGATTTTCAAAAAAAAATTTGGTATAAAATTGATTATTTTCATAATTAGTATCAAGAAGTTTCTTTCTAAAAAAATTTTCACACTTGATATCAATAATATCATCTTTGCCTTGCATGTTATTGTATTTTTTTTTTTTGGCAAAAGAATTGAATATGATGTCTCAAATCTATTTTATATTGATATACTCTTGATATGATATATTTTAAGATAAATTTAAAGAATCATATACATTTTTTTTGAACTTAATTGAGTGATATTTTTTATAACAAAAAAAATCTAAATTTAAATAAAAAATCTCTTTGATGGATGTATATATCATACTCTTTTGATCTTCTTGAAGTTTGTTCTTATTATATACATCCTTTTATAAATATACTTTAAATTTAATTTAAAAATTATTTTTTTTTTGAAAATTTTGATGTCTTATTGAGTGAATGCTATGCTTGATTGATATTTAAATTAATTAAAGCTTAATTCACTCAATTGATGCTTATGCTTTTGAATTTTATTTTAAAATAATTTTGTTTGCAAAAGTAAGAAGGAGAATTGATTTAAGATGAATTAGTTACTAAATTAGTATTAATTAAGGATAAATATATAATTAATTAAAGAAGCTCAACTTGAAAGAAAAAGAGGGAGTAAGAATAATTGTAAAGCTTAAGTATGCAAATTTTGAAAAAGAAAGGGATAAAATTAAAAAGTTAATTAATCTAGATATAAGTATGAAAAATAGGAAGAGAGATATTTTTAAAAATTAAATATTAACTTAATTTCTCAAGCAATTACTTTTTTAATTTGAGCTTTCATGTGCTTACTTTATTTAATTTACTTGATTTGATTGCCAAATTATTTTTGATGATAAATTAGAATTAAATTGAATTTAGAAACTTATTCTTACTTTAAGAAATGAATTTCTAAACTTAATCTTGAAACTCATTTAAAAATTTAAATTTGATACTAAACTTCTGATGTGCACTGTAAAATTCTTATGAATTATTTATATTAAAGCAATCTTTACTCAAAGTAATGAATTTGATAATATGACTATCATCTACTTTGATATTATCTTTTTACTTTGCTCTGTATATATGCGATATATATCCTTTTTGAACTTAATTGATCAAATTTTTTTAAGAAAAAAAAAGATTGAATATTAAAGAACATATTATGCTTGATTTTATATTCAATTTTTTTGAAAAACTCTATTCTTCTTAAAGCTTAAAAGTGCATATCTAAAAATTTGATTAAAAATCATATTCATTTAAAAAAGGAAAGAGCCTTCTAAAATTAAAATAAATTTTTAAAACTTATTTTGAGTTAAAGGATAAATTTTCAAAAGAAAGATGACTCATTTAGATTAATTTTCTAAACTTGATATAATTCTTACCTTAATACATTCGTGTTAGTGATTTTAATGATCATTTCTTATTTCTTCTCATGTGCTTTTTGATGCTGACAAAAAGGAGGAGAAAATGTATAAATGTCAATCTTAATTAAAAAAAAAATGTATAACAATATAACAAGTAAGGATCACTTAATTTCATATAAATCACAAAGAGCACATCTTAAGCAGGAGCATCAATAAAATATTGGAAACTTAAGCACTTTAAAAATTGGACACATTATATTAAAGAATTACTCCTTGTATTTAATATACATGTTACATAAATTTAAGTAATTTTGATGATGATCAAACATTAAAGCAAATGATTACTAATAAATTTTATTTTAAGTATTCAAATATCAGAAGAAAGAGAGATCTTTGATCAAAATAAGGATGACACAAAATGCAATTCAAATTAAGATCAAATATCTTTGTTTGGTAGCAAGAATTTCCTCGAAAATAGCCTTAGAGCATTTTCGAGATGTCTTCTAAAATTTTTGAGATATCTCGTGGAGTCTAGCATGCTCAAGCAAGGTTCTGGCATAATTTCAAGAGATCTTGAGTCGAACTCAAGACATCTCCATCTCAGGACATAGAAACATAGTTTCTATGCTCTGAGAGCGAGACGTCTCATAAAATTTTTGAGAGATCTTATGGTCCCGACGAGATGTCTTTTTTAAAATCGAGAGCTCTCGATCTCAGACGACTCAAAAATAGATTTTCAAGTGACTAAGAATGAGATATCTCTTAGTAAAATCGAGAGGTCTCAAAATAGGATGAGACGTCTTGAGACAAATCGAGAGGTCACAAGACATGGTGACAGCACTTTAATAGATAGTTCCACATCTTTTTTCGACCCCAACAGCTAGTTCTCGCCTCCAACGGTTATTTCAGAGCTTCCAATGGCTAAAACACACTCTTTAACCATCTCCAAGGATATTTAAAGATAAAGAATCAATTGAAAAGCAAGATTAAGAAATTTAAAGAGAAAAATCATTAGAATGAGTGAGGTTTATTGAATACCATTGGAAATGAAGAAAAGAGAGGAATTAGTGCATAGAATTGAGAGCCTTCAAAGAAAAATCATCTTCAACTTCATCCTCATCCTCTCAAGCATTATTCAAGAGAAGTAGAAGCTTTCTTTGTGCAATTCATCGATAACTTCTTCGGGCTTATAAGAGTTCATCTTTTTATTTTTATTTATGCTAAAATTTATATCTTATATTTTATTTTCTTTACAAGTTTCTTTGAGGAAAAGAAACTTAGGGATTAGGCCCATCCAAGCCTAAAATTGTACATTATAGATTTTGGTTGATGAGCCTGAAAAACTAACTGGATTGTTAGTAAACCCGACAAACTAATATTGTAAGATTTTGGTTGGTGCTCTTGTGAAAACCAACTAGATTTGTTTATGAGCCTAAGAAAATAAATATACTGTAATCAAGGATAGATTATAATAAAAATTTTAAGAAAAGCCTGAAAAGTGGACGTAGATGCTGGTTGCACCAAACCACTATAAATTATGGTATATTTGTGTTGTGCTTCTTCTTCTATCTCTTTGCATGCTTTTAATTCTTATTTTACTTACTTTATCATCTGCATAGATTAGCCTTTAAATTCTTTCATAGCATTTGTATATCTTAAGTCCGCTACTGCTTATATTATACACATCTCCTCTATATCACTTAGGTTATAAAATCAAAGCACGTACTTGTTTAGAAATAAATTTGGATAATATTTGTTATAAGAACCCAATTCACCCTCCCTTAGGTTGCTATCTCTGGGCTATAATTAGGGATGGCAATTAGCCATCGCTAATAGTCTAATTTCTTATAGTGAAAGTTCATCATATGATCATATATAGTAAAATACCGTCACAAGAATTATGTTGATTGCTATTATAACATTAGTTATATTAATTAGCTAATAATATATTTAAAAAGTAGCATAAAATTGATAGTATCACTACTATAGAATGGGGCTATGGTAGCACTTACTATTGCAGTGGTTCGAAAATCACTACTATAGGATATAAGATAGTGGTAATACCAAACTGCTGCCACATACTTAACTTATAGCAGTGGTTACAAATAACTGCTGCCATAGATTAACATATGGCAGTGTTTACAGAAAATCCCTATTATAGGTTAGGTATATGGTAGCGGTTTGGTTACCCGCTGTCACAGGTCAAATACATAGCAACGGTTACACTTAACTGATGCCAAAGATTTGATTTATCGCAGCAGTTAATCAACTGCTGCCATATGCAAAATTACTAGTAGCAGTTATCCATAACCTCTATCATAGATTTAAACCTATGATAGCAGTTTTATCTAGCTGCTACTACAGATCAACCTATGGTAGCGGTTAGGTTGAACCACTACTATATATGCATAATATAAATTCTTTTAAATTTTTTTCTAAATAAGATATAATTTTAGAATTTAAAGTCTATCTTCATCATTCCGTATCTAAATAATTATTATTAGAATATCATCATAAAAGATTACCTCGATCCGATAGTCCTAGCTATGTTGATCAATAAAAATTTGATTTCATCGGCCATAAACAATTGCATGTTGATTTGATGGATAAAGTCTATCGATGGATTCAAAAACCTGCAATGATAATCTTGGTGATGTTTGTAATACACCATCAAAATTTTACTTCAATCGGATATCATTTTCATAGTTAATTTAGTATGAAATAATTTTGATCGTTAAATAAGAAATGAGTGATCAAAAGGTCAAACGATATTCAATTATAAAATAATATTTTAGATAAATGATCTTTGCTACAACTTTAATCATTTTGTATAGTGATGATCATAAAATCTAAACTATTTCTGTATAAAATATTTACGTTAAGCAGATCTTGCAAAAGCACAAGCATAATTACTTAGGAAGTTTAAGAATGAGTATCGAGCGATATATAGTTTTGGATCATTCTTAGATGTGCAGTTTGAATTTTATGATCATCACAGTAAAAATGATTAAAGTAGTAGTCAAGATCATTTATCTAAAAAATCATCTCATAATCGGATGTTGTTTGATCTTTTGATTACTCATTTTTTATTTAACGATCAAAATCATTTCTTACTAAATTGATCATGATAACAATATCTGATCAAAATAAAACTTTGATAGTGTGCTACAAACGTCATCGATATTATCGTTGCAGATTTTTGAATCCATCAATAGTCTCTATATTCAAAGTTAGGACGATCAGATCGAGGCGGTCTTTTGTGAGGATATTCTAATGATAATTATTTAGATAATGAATGATGAAGATGGACTTTAAATTTTAAAATTATATCCTATTCAAAAAAATAAAAAAAATTATATTAAACTATGGCAGTGATTTTGGAACCACTGCCATAGGTCTACAGCAGTGGTTCAAAAATCACTGTCATAAATTAGATCATTTTACCCTCCGACCTACCTCATTTTTGGTCTTCCTCTCTCGAGCTCTCTCTCTCTTCCTTCTCTTCGTCGTCAGTGAGCTCCTCCTCCCTCTCCGCCATCGGCTTGCCATCGATGGTGCGCTCGTCCCCGGTGTCCCTCGGCCAACCTGCCTCCTCTTTCTTTCTCGATCGGTGTTGTCTCCTCCCCCACCTCCTCTTTCTTCCCTGGCTGGCCCTACCTCCTCCCCCACCTCTTTCTTCCCCGACCGACCCTGCCTCCCTCTTCCCCGACTGGCCCCACCTCCTCCTTCCTCGCCACCTCCTCCTTTCCCAACCAACCCGCCACCTCCCCCACCTCCTCCTTCTTCCTTGATCGATCTTGCCTTTTCTCTCTCTCTCTCTCTCTTTTTCTCTCCTCTGTTCCCTTGGCCCAACCTATCGTTGTCATCCCCTCCCTCTTACGCTGCCGCCACTTCCTTGGCCTCCCTACTCTCTCTCTCTCTCTCTTTCCTCTTTCTCTCTCTCTTTTTTCTTTTTCTCTATCTCTCTTCTCTCTATCTCTCTCTATATCTCACTGTCTCTGTCTGTTTCTCTCCCAAGCTACCTTTAGCACTGCCCCTACTCTCTAGCACCATTGCTACCACCGCCACTAGCAACCCTTAAAGCTCTATACGACCGCTTCCTGCAACTACAAATATGATTTTTTTAATTTTATTTATAATAATATTTATTAATTATTATTTATAATATTTATAATAATTTTATAATAATTTTATAATAATATTTAAAGAGAACCCCTATCGACAGCTTCTAAGGCGTGCTGGCGGTCGTAGGCCATGTTAATGGAAAAAAACTCCTACCGATTAGTTCTGGATCATGCCGGTCAGTAAGAGAATCCCCGTTGGTTGGTTTTGGGTCTTGCTGGTAGGTTCTAGACCATTTTGGCAGCCTTGGGCCATGCCATACTGTGCCGATGGCCTTAGGTGTGTATTCTATCAATGAGACCTAATCGTATTGTACGTAAGTACAAATAGCTTGTCATTAATGGCTATAGGTTCAATATTCATAGCCGATCTATAAATATGGCAACACAAAATAGTGGCATGATATTAAGTGATAAGTGATAAAAATATACTAATAAAAGTATTAAATTATAAAATAAATTAATTTATTTTATTAGAAATTAATACTTTTATTAATCTTATATAGGAAAGAAGGCCACCAATATGAAGATCTCATTTTTTTAATTCAGATAAAAAAAATTTCAAGCAAAACGGACTTCAAACGAGCCCAGAATTGAATTTCAAAAAAAAAAAAAAAAATACCGACGCAACGCTGACGTCAGCATTTTTTGCGGCGCACGATGGACCATCTGAAGGGTATTTTGGGAATTTCACAATAAGAGGCACGCGCTGATTGGCTGAAGAATGCGGTGGTCCATGCAACACCGGGCTCGCGCACGGTCCATGGAAGGCAATTTGGGAATTCTGGCTGATCCAATAGGCGGTTTTCATTGAAGCTTGATCGAACGGACGAGAAGAAGGTGCTGATGGACGGCATCCGCAGCTCTCGATCGAGATCCAACGGCTGAGATTCATCCCGACGTTAAACTATAGATCTCAAGCCTTCTTTCAACGTGATCGGACGGCCCAGATTCGATCCAATGGATGATCCAACGGCTGATATTAAATCCGACTTGATTTGGGTTATTTTAAGGGCTTTTTAAGTGGTTTTTGGATCGTTTGATCACCATCCAACGGTCAAAATTACCCAGATCCTAATTTGAGTTAGTTTGGGAGTCTAAAACCTAGTTTTTCATGGATTTTGGGGGAAAATCAAATTCTTTATCTATAAAAATCTATGGTTGTCGTGAAAAAAAAAAAAAAAAAAAGAGAGAGACAAAGAAAGAGACGAGGAGAAAGAGAGAGAGGGAGAAAAAGAGAGAGAGAAAGAGAGAGGAGAGAGATAAAAGAAAAGTGATTTGTGAGAAAATCAAAAAAAAAAATAATAATTTTTCTTCGACGATCAAGATATCGATCAAGGAGCCTCTTCTTCTTCGCCAAGTTCTCCACATCAAGAGCAGCAGACAATCAATTTCAGCAATCAAACAGTCTAATTTCTTCATGCTTTTTATTTTATTTATTATTTTTGAATTTATTATCATGAACTAAATTTTATTTTACTAAGGCTAAGGTATAGCCACTCTTTTGATGCAATATTCAGTATGATTTATTTTTAAATTTTATTCATGAGGAGTATATAAATCTGATCTTAATGCTTTTAGATTACTGGCCATCTTCTAATTGATCTGATGAACATAGATGTTACGGACCAAGTACATCTATGTTAATGCTTCTTGATTATATACCTTGTATTATGAATCAAATTAGAATTCATATGCATGCGGAAATTTTAGTGTGCTTTGGACGCAGCGTATTTTAATTAGAGGGTTTCACAAAACCTAATGCATTAATATTTATTTAAATTACATCTGAACCAAAGGGTAATTAATAAATATTAATAGTTTTGCTATGCCTGGACCTAAGGGTAGTGAATAAATTAGGAGACTCCACCGTCACATGAAATAAAATTAATCTAAAAAACTGAATATTGTATTGACTGAGTTGGTGAACCGATTGCCTTAGTAATTCATTGCTCTTGAATTTAAAACCCTAATAATTTACACTCTCTCTATTTAATTAAAAACTTTTAATTATTTTTTTTAATTTCTTTAATTTCTTATTCTCATAAATCGATCTTCTAAATAAAGCATAGGAAAGAGCTTTTCAGTACTTATTTTTCAATCCTCTAGGGATGATACTCTACTCATTCACTTTATTACTTGATCGACTGGTGCACTTGCCATAGCTATAAATTAGCACGCATCAAATTTTTGGCGCCGTTGTCGGGGATTGTGTCTAAAACAATATTGAAATTTTGATCCTAGCTTTACTTTAAAAATTTATTTTTAATTTTTATTATTAAAAAAAAAATTTTAAGTGCATGACATGTACTGGACATAATAACTTACTACCTCTAGATCTAGAAATTGAAAGGACTATTAGAAGACTACAGCAAGAGAGAAACATGGCAGCTGAAGATCCTAACGACATCAATCTAGGATTGGATATGGCGACTGAAGGACAGCATGAAGCTATTCGACCAGTACATCATCCATTAAATGATTACATCACACCATCTATAGCCGATGCAGCTTCGAGCATCAGGAGACCGCCTGTACGAGCAAACAACTTCGAAATAAAATCGACGATGATCCAGATGATTCAATCAACTGTCCAATTCAGTGGACACATGCATGATGATCCGAATGCCCATATTTCTAATTTTCTTGAACTTTATGATACTTTTAAAATTAATGGGGTGTCGGATGATGCTATTAGATTAAGGTTATTTCCTTTCTCTTTATGGGATAAAGCTAAAATTGGCTTCATTCTCTTCCTGCAGGTTCTATCACAACTTGGGATGTCCTAGCCCTAAAAATTCTTAGCCAAGTACTTTCCACCTTCTAAAGACTGCCTAAGATGCGCAACGATATCACTTCTTTTATGCAGATGGACATGGAGACACTATATGAGGCTTGGGAGCATTTCAAGGAACTGCTGAGGAGATGTCCACATCATCAACTACCCGTATGGCTTCAGGTACAAACTTTCTATAATGGTTTATCTCCTACTAATCGATTCTATGATTGATGCAGCAGCAGGAGGAACCATTAATCAAAAAATGGAGGAAGAAGCCTTCGATCTGATCGATGAGATGGCATCAAATAGCTATCAATGGCAGACAGAGCACGTATGATGCCAAAAAGACTAGCAGCTGTGCAGGGAGTAGATTGCGTGCCAACCTTACTAGCTGAAATTGCAGCCCTTAGAGCCGAAGTCAACAACTTAAAGGGAACAGCTATGCATGTTCAGAGCATTACTTGTGACCTGTGTGGAGGAGGACACGATACGAGCAATTGCCAGACAGGTAATCCTTTTGCTAAAACAACTGATACAGCTAATTATATTGGTAATTTTTTTAGGCCGCAACAAAATAATCCCTACTCCAACACATACAATCAAGGGTGGAGGCAGCACCCAAATTTCTCATGGAGCAATCAAAATGCAGCACAACAACCACCCCCGGGATTTCAAGTACCTGAAAAGAAGTCCAACATGGAAGAGCTGATGGTCAAATTTATGCAAAACCAAGAAGCAACTATAAAAAATTTAGAAGCCAAACTTAGGCAGGACCAAACAGCAGCAATTCGAAACTTGGAGATGCAAATAGGTCAAATGGCTAAGATAATCTCCGAGAGACCTCAAGGATCCTTGCCAAGCAATACGGAGATAAATCCAAGGGAGCAAGTCAATGCTATCACCCTAAGAAGTGGTACAAAGCTGGAGGAGCCACATCAGAAGAATGAGACTGAAGAGCCAACTACAAATAAGGAACCATCAACTAAAATTCGTCAGTCACCAAAACAACCAGCAGATGGATGGTCTCCAGGTATACGATTTGCTGATCCAAATGTGAAGCCCTACGTGCCACCACTACCATTCCCAGAGAGACAAATACAGCATCCAGATAAGGAATTTTCTAACTTTTTCAAAATTTTAAAGAATTTACATATTAATATTCCTTTTGTAGATGCTATTACTCAAATGCCCAGGTATGCCAAGTTTCTCAAAGAAATCTTAACAAATAAGAAAAAGCTGAAGGAGCATGAGAGAATAAATTTGAATGAAGAATGCTCAGCAATACTTCAAAATAAATTACCACAGAAGCTAAAAGATCCAGGGAGTTTTACTATCCCCTGCATTATTGGTGATTGTAGTTTTGATAAAGTTTTATGTGATTTAGGAGCAAGCATTAATCTCATGCCTTTTTCTATTTTCAGGAAGCTGGGTCTAGGAGAACCAAAGCCTACCACTATTACTCTTCAATTAGCCGACAGATCCATTAAATATCCAAGAGGTATAGTGGAGGATGTCTTGGTAAAGGTAAACAAGTTTATTTTTCCTGTTGATTTTATTGTTCTTGATATGGAAGAAGATTATGATGTACCCCTTATTTTAGGGAGACCCTTTTTAGCTACTGGAGGAGCTTTAATAGATGTTCAACAAGGAAAAATTAATTCTTAGAGTCCAAGATGAACAAGTTACTTTTAATGTTTTCAAAGATACTAAACATCCTGATGATAATCAAACTTATTTTCTAATTGATATTATTGACAATCCATTATATGAGAATTCTGTAGAAAATAGGTTTGAGACTATAAAAGCGAGCAATGTCAAATTGAAAGAGGACTCGATCAAACATGAAAGTATTCCAATTGAAGTGGCACCAGATTGATCCACTTTAGAACTCAAAGAAAGTCAAGCTGAAGACTATAAATCAGAACTACTAGATAGGTTGTTTCTTTTCTTTTTAGTTTTGATCATTTTTCTTTTCTTTTATTTTTTAGTAATTTATTGTTGCTCTTTTACTGCTTGGTGTGTATTTTCAATTTTGCAGAAAAATCAATGAGAGCTCAAGCAAAATTTCAAAGCTCCAAAGAACCAGACTGAACCAAATCAGGTGTATTCCTTCCTATCCTTTATTGCACCCTTTATTTTTCTTTCTCCTTTAAGACAATGTAGAATAAGTTAAAAAAAAAAAAATCATGTGTCAAGAAGAAAATCTTGAGCAAGATAAACTGGATAAGTGATAAAAGATAGAATTATTTGCTAATGAATGTAATGAGTTAAAGAAGTAGATTAGTTGGTCAACTTTTAGCAGCCTACTTAGGTCATTAAAAGACTATTAGCACTTTTAATTGCACATGCACACTAACAAGGCAAAGTAGGTATTGATTATAAGGCCAACTGAGGATTCAATTATCACTAAAAATTGATAATTAATATACATTCTAATCAAAGAAACTTGAATTTAAGGAAAGAGCTACCTGCCTATAAATAAAGTGCAAAAGATAGAGTATATGTGGATTGCCCAAAGCCTAGTAACTGGGATCTCTGCACCTAGGTCAAGTGTGAAAATTCACGTAAAATGATGAAGGAAAGGCCAGGATGCTCAGCATAGTAAAAAAAAAAAAAAAAAAAGGCAGTGTGAAAGCTACCTTAATTCATGAGTATAAAATTGAGAATGTATAGAAAATTGACCAAAATAGGTGATAAGAGAGGATACTTTTGTTCTTTTAATTTAATACTGAAATGCTAAAGTTAGTCATCACGAACATAAGTGCTATAGATCTTTGATGTACTCTAAGAAAGTTTTTAATTATATTGACTGAAAAATTTGCTTCTGAAGCTCAATGCTTAGTTAGCAGTATTTTCTAAACTTTTTGACCTTTAATCCTAGATTTTATCTTTATGATGGATAATCTTATTGAAACATGGTATTAAATAAAATATTGCTAAGGGACTAGCAATGACTAAGTTGGGGGGTGTGATAAGTGGTAAAAATATACTAATAAAAGTATTAAATTATAAAATAAATTAATCTATTTTATTAGAAATTGATATTTTTATTAATCTTATGTAGGAAAGAAGGCCACCAATATGAAGATCTCATTTTTTTGGTTCAGATAAAAAAAATTTCAGGCAAAACGGACTTCAAACGAGCCCAGAATTGAATTTCAAAAAAAAAAAAAAAAAAAACGCCGACGCAACGCTGACGTCAGCATTTTTCGCGGTGCATGATGGACCATCTGAAGGGTATTTTGGGAATTTCACAGCAAGAGGCGCGCGCTGATTAGCTGAAGAATGCGGCGGTCCATGCAACACCGAGCTCGCGCACGGTCCATGGAGGACAATTTGGGAATTCTGGCTGATCCAACGGGCGATTTTCACTGAAGCTTGATCGGACGGACGAAAAGAAGATGCTGATGGACGGCATCCGTAGCTCTCGATCGAGATCCAACGGTTGAGATTCATCCCGACGTTAAACTATAAATCTCAAGCCTTCTTTCAACGCGATCGAACGGCCCAGATTCGATCCAATGGATGATCCAATGGCTGATATTAAATCCGACTTGATCTGGGTTATTTTAAGGACTTTTTAAGTGGTTTTTGGACCGTTTGATCACCATCCAACGGTCAAAATTACCCAGATCCTAATTTGAGTTAGTTTGGGAGTCTAAAACCTAGTTTTTCATGGATTTTGGGGAGAAATCAAATTCTTTATCTATAAAAATCTATGGTTGTCGTGAAAAAAAAAAAAGAAAAAAGAGAGAGAGACAAAGAGCGAGACAAAGAGAGAGATGGGGAGAAAGAGAGAGATGGAGAAAAAGAGAGAGAGAAAGAGAGACGAGAGAGATAAAAGAAAAGTGATTTATGAGAAAATCAAAAAAGTTTTTTTTTGATTTTTCTTGGACGATCAAGACATCGATCAAGGAGCCTCTTCTTCTTCGCCAAGTTCTCCACATCAAGAGCAGCAGATAATCAATTTCAGCAATCAAACAGTCTAATTTCTCCATATTTTTTATTTTATTTGCTATTTTTGAATTTAGTATCATGAACTAAATTTTATTTTACTAAGGCTAAGGTGTAGCCACTCTTTTGATGCAATATTCAGTGTGATTTATTTTTAAATTTTATTCATGAGGAGTATATAAATCTGATCTTAATGCTTTTAGATTACTGGCCATCTTCTAATTGATCTAATGAACATAGATGTTACGAACCAAGTACATCTATGTTAATGCTTCTTGATTATATACCTTGTATTATGAATTAAATTAGAATTCATATGCATGCGGGAATTTTAGTGCGCTTTGGACGCAGCGTATTTTAATTAGAGGGTTTCACAAAATCTAATGCATTAATATTTATTTAAATTACACCTGGACCAAAGGATAATTAATAAATATTAATAGTTTTGCTATGCTTGGACCAAAGGGTAGTGAATAAATTAGGAGACTCCACCGTCACATGAAATAAAATTAATCTAAAAAACTAAATATTGTATTGACTGAGTTGGTGAACCAATTGCCTTAGTAATCCATTGCTCTTGAATTTAAAATCCTAATAATTTACACTCTCTATTTAATTAAAAACTTTTAATTATTTTTTTATTTTCTTTAATTTTTTATTCTCATAAATCGATCTTCTAAATAAAGCATAGGAAAGAGCTTTTCAGTACTTATTTTTCAATCCTCTAGGGATGATACTCTACTCATTCACTTTATTACTTGATCGACTGGTGCACTTGCCATAGCTATAAATTAGCACGCATCATTAAGCGCCAACACTAGGTGTTATGCCAGCTCGAGAGATTCATAGTCTTATACGAAAGATTTGAACTATTATAGGATGGTGGAGAAGATAGTCATCTTGGACTACTATTCTAAAAGAAAGATTGTGTTGATGAAATACGATCGGTTTGACACCTTGTCTCAATCAAAAATGAAAACTGATGAGTATGATTTTACTCTCGTCCACATGCAACGTCATCCCTGCACTGAAGAACCGTATATACTTACCTCTCAAGCTAGTTAAGTCTTCTATGCTAGTGATCCCTTGGAGCCTCAACGGAGTGTTATTGTGAGGATGGTGCTGAGGCATATGTTTGATGATTCCAAGATTGATAATAATGTTAGACCATGCATACAAAGTGCTCCTCTAGGATAAAACTTATCTAGTACTATCAAAATTTCAGATATATTTATCAGGAGTGATGGTGATATCCATATTGTAGATGCTACTAGATGATGAGTTCAACATTCTGGTATAAATATTAAAGTCTATTTATTGATTCTCTACTAATATTATTATTCAATATGTTATATTGGTTAATATTTATTAACGTTGTCGATTGCACCGAAATGCCATCTAGCTTTCACTCCCACCTCTCGATGGGCTACGCAGAGCTCCACATCTAAATCACAGTTGGAACATACTCCATTCACCTCCACGTCATCTACTCAGGCACCACCAATACCTATTCTTCTATCGGTATCTACTTCTCCATCGACATCTGAGCCTCCATTGTCAGCCACATCTTCGATATATACTCCATCCACCAATGAGTCTCCACTAGCATCCATGTCGCACGATCCCATGGCCAGTGAGAGTAAATTTTTATTGTATCAATTATTTATTTATTTATTTATATAATTATTATATACTCTTATGTATTTGTATAATATATTTTCATTACAGGTGCATCATCCAATAGGATATTTGGTGGTCTTATATGCATGTCGCACGTGTGGAACCGCCAGCATCAGGTCATGGTGGAGTACGATCGAAACGAGAGGCCAATTGAGGTGACCACATAGGAGATGCATTTTTTTGGAGTGCTTGTGAGGTGCTCCGATATTATTCCTATTGTCCCTGTAGATTGGTGATTGATGGATACTAGTATCAGGGACTGGGTGTAGGAGCAGATTTGAATAAGTGTATTTTAATTTTATGCATTTGATATATTTACACTATGTTTGATTAGAATAATTTCGTAACTGATTTTTGATAACTTTGTACAGAGGAGGTACGACTTTCCAGATCACATGATGACTCGAAATACTCGACTGTAGAAGATTGGAGAGTTATACTAGAACTACAAGGTCAAGCTCCATAGAGGATGGCTTAAGCACCGACGGGATACTCCAAAGGAATTTATTCCTTGGATTTAGGACTGTCCCCCAATCAGTAAGAGGGGATGGTTAGGCATCGAAAGAGCCAGGAGTTCCAAGTTTAATTTCTAACTTTTGAGTTTTTCAATACACTAATAATTATATTTGAATATTTTTAAAATATTTATTATTTAAATACTTATAATTTAAATATTTTTTAGGCAACCTTCCATCAGAATTGGGAGAATCGGATGGCTTAGGAGTACACGCACACTCTCGACCATGAGTCTATAGCCAATCATATGCATAAAGAGGTAATAAATTTTATATCTTAGTTTATAAATTAAATTAATATTTTTTTGTATGTTTTTAATAAGCTGATTGATTGTTATACCTGACGAGAGAGGGAGTGATGCCCATCCGAGCACCATCTTTCGATCCAGCCATATAGACAAGAAGGGCAGGCTGATGAATGCCGCGATCGAGAGGATAATATAAGTAATAAATAGATTAGTATGATTAATATTATAACATTTCTTATAATATTTTATTTAAATTTATAACTATAGAAATAGTTAGATACGCTCGCAAGCAAGGACCCATACACCTCTGGCCTCCATGATCATCTATCTAGAGGCCTGAGGCCTGAGCACTCTAGGAGGATTCGATGCACGCCCAGACTTATGCCGATGAGCTACTGGTCTGAGGTGAGCATCTCTTCATATGCTTCTAAAATCGTCAGTCAGGAGTAGCTTGAGGAGATATTAGCATAGATAGCTCAGGCTACAAAGCAGGCTGCTTAGGCTGAGGAGCGCACATCTTAGCTATAAAGCATCATGACTACTATGGTGATGAGGCTCTCTGCATAATTTGAAGCTAATTTTACGAGCATTTAGGATATGCCGGCCAGTACTTTAGCTCCAGCTCCAACTCCAACTCCAGCTCCTCCAACTCGTGCTCCATCTCCTCTTGGTAATGATGACTTAGATTTAGAATTATCAGACTTTTGATGTATTTTTTTCAAAAAATATTGTAATAAATTTTATTCAGTAATAATATTTGAGTATTTCAAATATTCTTGCATTATTCTTATATTATTTTAGATATATTTTTATATTATATATTGAACTACATTTATCAAGTAAAAAAATAAAAAATAAAAATCTTTATTTTTTATTATTCAAAATCTATAATAGTGGTTGGCAATCACTGCTATAGACGTGCCAACTGCTATCGTAGATTGCATGTCAACTATTGCCATAACTTATGGCAGTGGCCATACAACCAGCGATCATACAACCACTGGCATAGATGACCTATTGCAGCGGTTACGCAACTACTGCTATAGAATTAGTAGTAACGGTTAAATAACCGCTACTATTGATGCTATTGTAGTGGTTGATGAACCGCTACTATTGATCTTATAGCAACGGTTAATTAACCATTGCTATATACCGTTGTGATAGTTCCAAATATAGCAATGATTAGTGAACCACAACTATACCAACATATTGCAGTGGTTGTGATAACCGCTGCAACAATAGCTGCTATAGACCTACAGCGACGACTTCAATGGCAGCATTTGGATAATCGCTATGGTAACCTATGGTAGTGATTTTTTAGTCTATGGTAGTGGTTGCAAACCACTACCATAGCCTTTTACTATAGTAGTGTATTCTAATATGAAGTAAATTATAAAAATTTTTCTGAGATTAAAGATAAATTGCACTTACATCCAATAATTTGAAAATCTATGTTTATCTCTATAAGATTTATTTTTATCCAATATTTTAACTCATAACTTAATAGAATATTAGTTAAACCACTAACCTTAAATAGGATCGAAATACCATATCAAAAAATTTAAAAAAATAGCTAAAGTAACTTTAACGTTTCCTCACCCACTCTCTTACCTCCAACATGCTCTTTTCTTCACCCTCGATCTCTTTTCCCTCTTCCTATCTGCTACATCCAACATTTTCTCTCGCATCCACCTCACCATGACTCCCTTACTGGCGGCATGACCTCAGGTCCCCTCGACACCCTCAACAGCCAGCCTCTTCCACCACCATGTACTTTGCAACTTCAACCCATTATGCATTAACAAGTATACAGGCCTCTATGGGTAGTACAAGAACCCAACGCACCCACCAGCTAATATCAGGATATCCACCGATAAGCTGCCCGATGATACATTCGAAACTAGCCTCTCGCTGGGGACACAAATTTCAACTTATCCCAATGATTTGGCAACTCTACCATATTTTGCAAGGCCATTGCTATTGCTAAGTTCCAAGACCACCTCCTCATTGACCACTTTGTCGTCAATGACGACAATGAGGATATATATGCCGACCTCTAGATTATGAAGTAGATAGGCTTGTTCATACAAACATAGATGATAATAAATTTGGCGACGTTTGTGGTATTATTCTCGTAGATGGTGTATGGCAAGATTGACGAAGCAAGTTGATGGGTGGCTTGCTCTTTCGCTTTTTAGTGCTAGCCCATATGTACCCTTTTTTCAAGGGGCTTATGGGGAGGAAGGGGAGGGACCCCACCATTATCTACATTTGGGTCAGCCTCCTTTCCATCACCTTGTTGCTGTAGTGGATTTTGGTCAACAACCCAACTAGGAGGACCATTGAAATGATAGACAAATGAGCCCAAATAGATCAAAGCAAATGTTAAATCTATTTTGTTAAAATTTATTTCTATTACTATAAGAAAATAGAGTATTAATGATGGATATTAGCAACGGCTTTTTCACCATCATTAATAACGAGTATTACCGATGAAATTATAGACAGTAAAATTGCCATCTATAATAATAGTTTTTACCAATAGCTTTGGTGATAGAAGATTAGTCATTGCCAATAACGTTATTAGCGATGGTATTAGAGATGACAAAATTACTGTCACTAATACATTAGGATTATCGATGGCTATTAACGACGATAGATAAACCTTCTCTAATGTTTATATTTACTAATAGCTAATAACCATAAAAAATTATTTCATCGCTAAAAGTTATTAATTATTAGCGATCGCTAAATTGGTTATTAGCGATGGCTTGGCCATTGCTAATAATATTAGCAACGGCTTGGCCATTGCTAATAATATTAGTGACGGCTTTAGTGATGGAGGATTAGCCATTGCTAATAACTACTAATTTTTTTAATTTGATAGTAATTTATTAATAATGAAAAATTTTATTAGCAACGGCATACTATCTCTAATAGCATTAGCAATGATAATTTTGCCGTAACTAATACTTATTCCTATTTTTTCTTCGAGCCCCCGGCCATCGGATCCTACTTTCCCGAGCCCTGGGCTGCCTCCCCACATGAGGCCCCAGCCACCTCCCACCTCCCCAAACCCTCACCTGCCTCCCACTTAGATATCTTTGGCCCAGCCCAAGCCCAGTCCAAGAGTGGGCTCAATATTGTCGGCCTACATTCAATCCAAAATCAGTAGTACTCTATTCATAAAGAGGCTATGATGACTGTCTGATGCGTCTAAATAGTCTAGAGAGAGATGGGGTGATGCATTTCTGTTCTTATAGTTACAGAGCAAGATTAGATGGTATGGTATATCGTAGGCAATCACTTGTAGCCATCTAATGATTAAAGATGTAGATGAACTTGTAATGCCTTATTTTCCAATGACAGATCTGAGCCTTCTTCTTTTTCTTTTTCTCTTGTTTACTTTATTGGTCTTTGATTTAAGTATTATTTTTAACAAGTGGTGGTACTTTTGGGCCAAGTTCGAGTATGGGTACGGCCAGGTCTTGCCCGACCTAGTTTCAATCAAAACTATAATGAAGATTTTGGATGGTTGATTTTTAATTAATAATCTTTATTAGAATAATATTACATTTTCTGATTCTCATTTTACCGATCATTAATTATTCCATCATAAAAAAAAAATATTAGAGATGAAATTTTAAAATTTTAACGATGATAATTACATTGCTAATAAAAAATAATTTTATTTTTTATTTAATTTTATTATTATTAACGACAATAGGATACTTATTAGAGATGATAAAATACTATCACTAATAAATAAAAAATAATTTTATTTTTTAATATATTTTTATGATTATTAATGATGAAAAAATTTATTAGAAATGATAAATTATCATCTTTAATAAAAAATAATTTTATTTTTTATATATTTTAATAATTATTAGCGATGGAAGAAAATTATTACTGATGATATTTTTTATTGCTAATAAGTAATTTAATTTTTTTAATATATTTTTATAATTATTAATGATGAAAGAAAATTATTAGCGATGGTATCTTACCATTGCTAATAAATTTATTTTAAAATAAATTTATTAGCAACAAAAAAATTATTAGCGTTAAATTTTTTCATCACTAATAAATATTTTTATTTTTTTAAAATTTTTTAATAATTATTAGTAATGGAGAAAAATTATTAGCGATGGTTTCTTGCCATCACTAATAAGTTCATATTAAAATATAATTATTAGTGATAAAGAATAATTATTAACGATGATAATTTATTATCGCTAATAAGTTTATTTTAAAATATAATTATTAGTGATGAAAAAAATTATTAGTATTGAAAATTTATCATCGCTAATAAATCTATTTTAAATTATAATTATTAGTAATGAAGAAAAATTATTAGCGATGGTATTTTACCATCATTAATAATCTTTTCATCCTCATTTTTTTCTATCCCACGTTCTCGTTTTCTCCCAACCCACCGTGCCCTCATTTTCCCAACCCCCCTCCCAATGTTTTTATCCTACATCGCATGCCCTCTAGTACCCCCACTATCCTCCCTCTCTCTCACCCTTCGGTCCCCTTGCCACTCCCTCTCTCCCCCTCCTCCTGCATCCTTGAGCCCCTGGCCGCCTCAACGTGCCCCCAGCGGCCTACCCCGGCCACGACTCCTCTTGGCCCGCCTCCCCCCGACCACCTCCCTAAGCCTCCAGCCATCCCCTAGGCTGCACCAGCCCACCTCCCTTGGTTACCCCAACCGGCCTCCTCGTGGCCCTAGCCACCTCCCCTAATTGCACCTAGCCCACCTCCATGAGCGCCTAGCCGCCTCCCTCAGCTACACCCAGCCTGCCTCCTCCTGGCTCCCCTCGACCTTCCCTCGACCTGCCTCCCCAAGCCCTCGACTGACTCCCCTCAGTTGCACCCATCCTACTGCCCCTATTGGAGCACGTTCCTAAGGTCATGGACTTCTAGAACCAGCAAGGAGAGATCTTGGAGGTCTTTGATGATCAATCAAACAGCAACACAAAAAACAGCCTTATGAGAATCAGCAGCCTTATAGATCCTATTAACCGATTTTTCTTCACCAATTTAAATCCTTTCTCTTCCAAAGTGGAAACTCTCCTTTTTAGATCTGGAAGCACACTTGATGAGGCCTCCAAAAAGCAGAAGATGGGGTGAGGATCAGCCCTTGGGTAGCCAAGAAGGAGGGCACAAGTAGCAGCCTGCACTTGGGGGTGCTAGAAACCCTAGCTCCTCCAATATACTTTCCTTTTTGGGTGTGACGTTCAAATTTCTTGCTGCTGGAGCATGGAGAAGACCAGGGAGAAAGGGAGGAAAAGAGAGGTTAAGGTTTGAGAGAAAAAGATTTGATCTATTCTATTAAAACTCAAAGAATCAATATACATATAAAGGCTTTTATGGTCTAGTCTAGACACATGATTCTAAGCTCAAACCAAACAACTCCCAAGCTAACTTAACACATGAAAACACACACCCAAGCCCCATGTACACCCATGGTCTCATGTGTTCTCACACCATGGACTCAAGCCTAGCTCAAAAATAAGTTAGTCCCTCAAGGCTCAAATCCTCTGGACCTTGAAACCGTGAAGGCTGACAGCCTTTCACCCTAGGGCCCAAACTAGTCCTAAAACCCCCATGAACCCCTCATGGGCTTTGGACCTTCGCCCTCTGATTCTTGGGAGCACCACACCAAGTCCTATAATCTTCACCTTGGTGCCCCAAGGCCTCAGCAAACTCCATCCTATCCTTCAATCCCATCAATGCCATACATTTGTGAAAGCTATCTCATGGAAGTACCTTCATCAGTGCATCAGCTAGGTTCTCTTTTGTGTAAACCTTCATCAACTCTACCTCACTTTCTTCCATGAGCTCTCTGATCTAGTGGTACCTGATATTGATGTGCTTCATCCTCGCATGATAGACAGAGTTCTATGCAAGTAACCGTGCACTCTAGCTATCATAGTGCACCCTGATGGCCTCATATACGAAGCCCATCTCTAATGCTAAGTCCTTCAGCCATAGAGCCTCTTTCATTATCTCCATGATGCCAATATACTCCATCTCAATGGTGGATCAGGCTATGATGAGCTGCAAGTAAGATCTCTACGAGATTGGATCCTTATTCAAGCAGAATATAAATCCTATTATCGAGCATCGAGTGTCCACATCTTTCCCAAAATCTACATCCACAAACTCTTCTATCTGCCCCCAAGCCTCCTTGGATATGTTAGAGTATCCATCAACACCTTCTTATTGTCCATAGCATATGCCAACTCTAATTAATCCAACCAAATATCTAAAGATCCCCTTCAGTGCTCGTCAGTGCTCCCTGCTGAGCTATGCCATGAATATACTCATCTGACTCACTGTATGGGCTAAATCCAACCTACAACATACCATGGTGTACATAAGACTTCCTACTCTAGAGTTATATGGTATCCTCCTCATCTCCTCAACCTCCACCTCAGTCTGGGTTGACATTGACTTTGAAAGACTGGTATGACCAGCTAATGATAGTACTGTTAGTTTTGCATTCTACATGATAAATCTCTCCAAAATTTTTCAAATATAGCCACCCTAAGACAAATGCAGCACACTCTTGGTTCTATCCCTAAGGATTTTCATGCCTAAGATCTTTGTAGCGATTCCAAATCCTTCATCTCGAACTCTTGAGATAAGGCTACTTTCAAATCCTACACTATACTTCTGCTCTCACATGCTATCAACATGTCGTCCACATATAAAAGTAGATATAATCTAGACTCATCCTCAAGGATTTTAAAATATACACATGAATCAAAATTACACTTGAAAAAGCTGATACTCCTCACATATGTGTCGAAGCATTTGTACTACTGCCTTGGCGATTGCTTCAACATGTACGATGAACACTATAATAGGCAAACCTTCCCTTTTGGTCCAGGTTTCTCGAACCCCTTTAGCTACTCCATGAAGATCTTCTCCTCCAAATTTTCATGGAGGAAGGCCATCTTAATATCCATCTGTTCCAACTCCAAGTCCTAGATTGCTACAATGCTTAACAGCACTCTGATGGATGTATGCTTGACGATCGAGGAGAATACCTTACTATAACATATGTCTTCCTTCTGGAAGTATCCTATGGCCACCAATCTTGCCTTATATCTGATGCTCCCCTACTCTGAAGGCCCTTTCTTGCATTGGTACATCTATTTGCATCCAATGGGTTTCTTCCCTCTTGGCAATTGCACCAACTACTAAGTTTGATTTTTCTAAAGTGACTACATCTCTTTAATCATTACCTGGAGCCACATATCTCTATCTGGGCTTTCCACCACCTCCTCATAGGTGTGAGGGTCTTCTTTCACTATTACTAGAGCATATGATATTGATTCTCTAAAGCCATATCGATTCAGTTGCTGCATATTTCTCTTGGGCTTGTGCAATGTAACCTTGATGTCGGTTCTAGGTTTAGCTTGCCTTTGCTGGTCCTCTTGGCTTCTAACTCCTATCTTAGTCCTGTTCACATGTAGAGATACCTTTGAAGGGTGCTCCATCTGAATATCAAGTCCTCTAAATGTTCCTACAAAAGACAAAATAGAATATTAAGTTAGCTACCCAACTTTTCCCTTTTGGGCCTCCTACTACTCCACTTGTTCCTCCATGCCTCCTTGTCTCCTTAGGACTGATAACTCCTCAAAGAACACATCCCTACTGATGGTGGCCTTCTTCTCCAAAAGATCTTATAGCTGGTAGCCTTTGACTCCTCATGGATAGCCAAGAAACACCATCTTCTTTGACTTGGCATCCAACTTGCTCCGCTCACTAGCATTCACATGCACATAGGCTGTGTAACCAAACGTTTTGAGATGACTGAGCTCCACCTTTCTTCTAGACCATACCTCCTCTAGAATCCTCCCATCTAGCTTGGTGTGTGGTGATCTGTTCATCAAGTAACATGTTGCATCGACTATATCCACCTAGAATGCCTTAGGAAGTCCTAATTGCAACCTCATACACCTAGCCTTCTCCAGGAGGGTTCGGTTCATCCTCTCGGCTATCCCATTTTGCTGAGAAGTTTTCCTAACTGGAAAATATCTTTTGATGCTGCATTTCTCACAAAAACTCTAGAACTCCTTGCTGGTGAATTCCCAACCATTATTTGATCAAAGACACTTGACACTGCAGCCCTATTCTTTCTCAACTTCAGCATTCCAAACCTTGAACTTCAAGAAGGCTTCTGATTTCTCTCACAAAAAGTACACCCACACCTTTCTTGAAAAATCATCTATCAGTGTCATAAAATATGTTGGCCCATTTCTAGCCAAAACTGGGGGTGGCCCCTATAGATCAGTATGCACAAGCTCTAGTGGTCCTGCACTGTGGCCTAAGCTAATGGCAAACTTGACTCTGTGCTATTTTTCCATCTGGCATAGCTCACATACCTCTAAAAATCCATCATTCAAATCAAGGATCATCCTACTCTTGCTCAACTCCCTCGTACCGCAATCTCCCATATGGCTTAGGCGATAGTGCCATAAGCGGTATACACCTTATTGATCCTGTGCTATTGCTGTTGTCTCAGATCTTTCAGTTACTATAGATCTCTTCATCCTATATAGGTTATTCTCCATCTTTCTCCCTCTCATCGCTACCATGACTCTCTTGTTAATATTCAAAACACCACTCTCAGACTAACTACTGAAGTTGTAGCCATTTCTCTCCAAGTAGCCCAATGACACTAAATTCTTTTTCAGCTCCGGGATGTACTTTACATTGGTAAGGGTCTGCACCATCCCATCGAACATCTTCACTCTGATGGTCCTAATGCCAGCCATCTTGCAAAGATGATCATCTCCAAGTACCACACCTCTCTCATCGATTTTGATGTATGTAGCGAACCAAGATCGATTTGGGGTATAATGGTGAGAGCAGGTTGAATCCAGGGTCTAAATCTTTGTGCTACTCCCATGACTATCTGAGACTACCAAGAAGTCATCCTCCACCTCACTATCAGCCACCATACTCAAAGAATTCGATCCACTCTTCTCCCCTTGCTTCTTCTTCCAAAGTGGGCAATCCCGCTTGAAGTGCCCTAACTCCTTGCATTTGAAACATCTGACTTCCCTCTTGCCCTTGACTTGGATCATCCCCTAGACTTGCTCCTAATCTTGCCTCTTCTAGACCTCTCCCCTATGACTAAACCCTCATGGGGAACTCCTTCCCTAGTTAACTTCTACGACTATTCATTGGATCTGAGTACCGAGTCAATGTCTTCATAGAATAAGGTCTCTATCCCATACAATAGTATAGTCACCAATGGATCATATGAAGAGGGCAGAGATCATAGTAGTAGAAGACTCTTATCTTCTACCTCCATCTTCACTCCAAGATTCAGCAAATCATTGTTCAATTGGTTGAACCTCTAGATGTGCACCACGACATCCCAGCCTTCATGCATTCGAAGGTTGTACAAATAATTTTTCAGCATTAATTTATTGCACATATTTTTCTCTATGTATAACATGTGTAACTTCAATCAAAGTCCCTTTGGAGTCCTCTCCTCCAACACTGAGTATAATGCTGCATCAGCCAAATATCATCTAATGGCTGCACATGCCCATTTCTCTAAGGATGCTGTGCAGAGATCTGATCACTTACATGGATGCTATGCAGAGATCCGACTCTAAGAAATGGCTAGAAGCCATGAGATCCGAAATGAATTTTATAAAGATCAATGATGTATGGATATTAGTTGACCCACCTAAAAGGGTTAAACCCATTGGGTGTAAATAGATCTTTAAAAGGAAGAGGGGCGTAGATGGAAAGATGGAGACCTATAAAGCCTGTCTGATTGCCAAGAGGTATCGTCAACATTATAGTATTGACTATAACGAGACGTTCTCTCCTATGGCAATGCTCAAGTCCATTTGGATCATGCTTGCCATTGCTGCCCATCTGGACTATGAGATCTGGTAGATGGATGTGAAGACAGCTTTCCTAAATAGAGAGCTGATCGAAGAGCTGTATATAATATAATCTGAAGGGTTTACATCCACAGATGAGTCCAAGGTGTGCAAGCTTCAGAGATCCATTTATGGATTGAAGCAGGCATCTCGAAGTTGGAACATGCATTTTGATAAAGTGATCAAAACATATGGCTTCATTAAGAATGGAGAAAAACCCTACATTTATAAATGGGCAAATGGTCCAGCAGTGGTATTCCTTATTTTGTACATGAATGATATTCTCTTAATCAAAAATGACATCCTCGCACTACAAGGAATAAAAGTCTGGTTGTCATCATAGTTCTCCATGAAGGACTTGGGTGAAGCATCCTACATCCTAGGGATGAAGATCTATAGGGATAAATCTAAAAGGATGCTTGATATATCCCAGTCCACGTACATAGAAACTATACTGAAGAGGTTCAGCATGGAGAATTTCAAAAAGGGCTATCTTCTGATAGACCAAGAAATTTTTTTCTCTAAAAAGGATTGTCCGATAACTCCTAAAGAGAGAAAGCATATGAGTAAAATTTCATATGCTTTGGTAGTGGGGTCTATTATGTATGCAATGATATGTACGAGACCAGACCTAGCATACTCACTGGAAGTAGTGAGTAGATACCAGTCTGATTCTAGAGAAAATTACTGAAAGGTGGTTAAAATCATTCTTAAGTATTTAAAAAATACTAAGGATCAATGGTTGATTTATGGTGAGTCAGATCTGAAGCTTGTGGAATTTACAGACTCTAGCTTTCAATCTGATCATGATGATAGTAAAAGTATGTCGGGATATATCTTTACTCTAAATGGTGGAGTCATCTGCTAGAAAAGTTTCAAGCAGCATACAGTGACTGACTCTATTTGCGAAGTAGAGTACATGGCAACATCAGATGCAGCAAAAAAAACTATGGCTGAGAAAGTTTATCATCAAGCTCAGAGTAGCATCCTTCATTAATGGTCCAATCCTGCTCTACTGAGATAGCACTGGCGCCATAGCTCAAGCAAAGAAATCGAAGGCACACTAGTGGACAAAGCACATTCTGCACCATTTTCATTTGATCCGTGAGATCGTAAATCATGGTGACATCGATCTTCAGAAGATCGATGAAAAGAAGAACCTGATCGACCTCTTCACTAAAGCCCTATCAATCAAGGAGTTCGATAACCATAAGTTAAAGATGGATATTAGATACTATGTCGAATGACTTTAGGACAAGTAGGAGTTATTGAAAATTATGTTCCAAAGCCAATCGTCAGCTTAT
Source organism: Cocos nucifera (assembly GCA_006176705.1). Taxonomy (NCBI): domain Eukaryota; kingdom Viridiplantae; phylum Streptophyta; class Magnoliopsida; order Arecales; family Arecaceae; genus Cocos; species Cocos nucifera. Next base: position 2,094,267 of record QRFJ01000194.1, read on the forward strand.
TAACGGTTGAGCTATTTTATAATTATAATTAATTTATTAATTAATAAAAATATTTTGACATCTTTTTTCATCATAAATTTATATCTTCTAATGAACTTCATTATTGTGATGAAGTTCTTAGGACTATTTAGTTTCGATAAAGAGAGGATTTATCGATTAGTCCTTAAATTTATTTATGACCAAATGATAGACTGTTAATTAGGATGACAGCATCTATCGAGCATAGATCGCTATATGTCATATAGATTGGTTGTCCTCTTAACTAAGTATGGAGATACTGGTATGGTATATAGGTGAGATGTATGGGTACATCGTCATTGAACGTGATCAACTCCAGAGCATTCTACTGTCGAGAATGTCTCTGATGGAATATAGGTATAAGTATCCCTTAGACCTGAGATCACCTCAATGACTTGCAAGTAACCCACTGTGCTTTGATATCGGACTAACTAAATTTCTAATTCAACAATGGAAGGCTTCTAGGCATAATTAATTACTTACAAGTTTGAGTGTGATCAAGATGGAATTGACCACTTCAAGATTTAGAGAAGAATGTATCACTGTATTTCAATATAGCAAAATCTTGGCCAGGATAATCCATCAGATGGATTTGGTATTTTGAAATATAATGTGGACAACCTGATCAAAGTTGACAAATGAACTCTGATGTATCCTATGAGCATTGTGGTCAAGGGGATGAATTATATGAAAACTATATCCGCATGGGTTCTATGGTGTTCTATACCTTCGACCTATCCGATCGTCGAATATCATTGCTAAATGGTTACTTTGATTGGTATAGAAATTTATTCCTATGCTATCGACTTAGGTTCAAATCTATGAGGTTATACACATTATAGCTTATAATCTGATCGGATGGTTGATCAACGATTAAGAATCATTCTAGGGTTAAACAATCAATACGATTGGTGTTTAACCTAGTGCAAGTATTGTAGGAGGATTGATTAGCAATTGAATTGCTAATTGACTTAATTTGATTAAGCCAATAGACTGAGATTAAGTTTAATTAAATATAATTTAATTAAATTTAATTTGGGCTTGATTGGATCAAGTTCAATTGGTTTATTGGATAAGTCAAGTGCAAGGAAGAACTAGTCCTAGTCTAACTAAGACTCGGATTAACCCAATTTTTTAATTTAATTAGAAAATAAATTAAAATTAAATCTAATTTAATTTAATTTAATTAAATTATTAAATGGGTTAGGATCTTATTTAATTATATTGGTTTAATCTTAATTTTATTTAGTTAAAAGATCTTGTTTGACCAAGTCAAAATAGAGTCCTAGTGTGTACTGATCCCCATCTCCTTGCGCCCCTTGGTCCCAACACCCCCATACCTATTTTTTAGATATTTTTTTTGGAAAATATCTATCTTTCTGATTTTCATGCCCCCTCTCTCCCTCCAAGTCATATATAAAAGTTAGGTGAAAGACCAAGTCAAAGAAGGAATTGGTTTTGCTTAGGATTCTGTGAGATAGAATCCTTTATGACCAAACATCTTCCTTGAGTGCCATCCTCTCTTTTAATTAATTCTTCTCTTATTCTATGAAAATAATCTCCTTTTTGTGTGCCCTCCCTTGCTGATCCACGCCAAAAATTGTGGAGAAGGCGCCCAAGAGTTAGGTGCCCCAACAACTTTCCTTGTTTGGATATTCCTAGTCTAGAAATTTGACCTAACTTAGACTCTTCTTTTTCTCTATTTATTGAATGAATTTTCTTTTAATTTTTTTATAAAATATAGAGCTTTGGGAGAGGTTTGGGGTGTGAAAAAATTATAGGAAGAGGGTCCTTGGGCATGGGGGTTCCATAGGCACCAAACTAGGTGTCTAGGTGAGAAAAAAGAGAAGAAGAAGAGGGTATTCTTCTAAAGCTATTTTATTTTCAATCTCTCCTTTCTTTTTGAGTTTTTTTGAGAGAGTCTCAGATTAGCAAACTCTTATCTTCCTTCTCATATTTTGGAGAGTCCAAATTTTGAAGAAGGGAGCATCGGATCAACCGTCGAAGAAGGATCAGCACAGTACTAGCATGCTATGCTGATTTTCAGCATCGGACTTCTAATCTGAAATCGTAGGCTTGTGTGGACGACTCCTAGAGGCCTGATATGTGTGTGGCTTATGATTTCATCCTCAAGCTTAGATCAGTAAGTTAGAACGTCTAAACTTACTCAGGTAATAGATCTGATCTATAAACTTCATACCTGCATTTGATATAGTATAGATCTAGATTGATTTGATCAACCTTTTTCTTTCTTATTTAATTTTAATTTTTGATTTAATATCATACCTTAATCATATAATAGATCTAAGATCTAGGTATTTACATGGTTATTTAAATAAATTTTATATTTATTTAAGTTTTCTATTGCAAGATCTTGAAAAACTTTTAAGATCTACTTGTGAAACTCTAGATTTGGTTCCTTCAATTGGTATCAGAGCCTAGATTCTTATTACATGATTTTTGTGCATGTTTAGATTATTTCTTAAATTTGATCTAATTTATAATCTAATTATTAAATTTAAAATTTAAAAAAAAATAAAATATTTTAGATTGCACGAACTGCCATAAGGTTGTCCTGCTATAAGATTTATCCCTTACAGTGAATAGGTTATCCTAGTACGTGCTGATCTAAAATATTGATCATAAAATTTTAGATTAGATCTAAGAGATTTTATAATCTGATGTTTTAATCTGATTTCAATCATCATAAATGTGTTAGATTTGATCTAGAAAGATTTATGATTGATTATTATTGAAACTATTTCAAACATGAACCTATTTAGATTAGATGCTTAAAGTAGTTTTTATGTTCATTTTACTTGATATTTGATTATGAATTCAACAATGTACGGGTGATAGAATTCATGTTGTAAAAATATTTTACAAACATAAAATCATATTCGAGAAAACAGCAGAACGCGCCATACCCTCAGTCCCAAAAGTCTAATTGAATATTAAGAGTTGATGATTAGGATCTAGGATTAATGAATTTAGATCCTAAGACATAAATTCATAACACATTGATAATGGGTTAGTGGAGATTAGATCATTAATTTGGATTATGAGACCTAGGTTAGATTAAACGAAATGGACTTTAATTAGAGAATTGAATAAATCTAATTAATTTATTGTCTTAGATTAGTCAAGATTTCTTTAGATTAATTACAATATTGTATAGTCAAGTCCATGTCTTTAACAAGACCAAATGGAACTTGATTACTTAGGCACTGTGCTCTAGCGACGAACTGTTGGCGTTGACTAATTGGAACTATTAAACCCAGTTGGTATCTTAAGGAAATCAGCAATCTAGTGATTATTTAATTAGGCAGGCCCATATCCTAGCCCAGATTCGTAATGTGTCTAATGGCAAGGCCTGGCAGACCTTCCACTGATCGAATTACCTACCTCTTAGTGAGCTATGTATTGCGGAATTCGCTTGACTTATTCGAGGCTAATCTATGTTAGCTAGTAAATTAGTTTTGACACTGATTAGTGCTCCTAGACCAGCCTTATAATGGTCTTTCTTAAGCTACTTGATAAAAGTTAGTGGATAGGGATCATTTACAAGCTTGTTAATTATCCTGAATCACTTCGAATAATAATTCAACTATTAGACATCTCGCTGAAAATTAAATTAGTTATAGTGATAACTAGATCATAGCCTCCTATTAAAATGGATGTATTAATTAGACCTTCATCAGTTGAATAATCATTGGAGGCCCAAAGGCCTATGCTTATCGGTTGATGGAAATGTATCATGTGTATTTATGACTCCGGATAGCATCTTTCTAAATAATGTCAAGTGGGCAACTAAAGTTGTGGTCTGATCATTCATTGGTTTAGATGGGCCAATGTAATGTCATGTTAATGGTGGACCTAATCTGGATCCTAATTCTGAGAAGGCCAAATGCAAAACATCAGAGCCTGACGACAAGAATTTTAATTACTGAAATTATTGAAGAAATAATGTTATGACACCTACTCTTAGATGTACATGGTGGGCAACCAAAGTTGGACTTGTGTACAGTCTGTGTGGATTCTAGTATCCACTAAGAAATTAGGATAATTTTTTGAATTAGAGATAGAGACTACCAATTCGAATAAAATATGAATGAAGAAAACATTTTGATTAAAGTTCAAATCTTTATGTTTAATGAATCAATTACTAATTAGTTTTGGTTTTTCTTTATGCAGACATGGCACTTTCCTATCGCTCCGATCATTGTTGGACAATGATATAGTTGGTGGGACCCAAACTTGGTAGGTAGTACCGAAAGTAAGTGAAGATTTGTCCTGAAGCATGAATGGATCCTATATATGTTAATATGAATCCTGCACCTGAAGGAGCTAGCTTCCAATGCACGTGGAACAGTTAGAGACACTATAGAAGTGGCTCCGTGATCGAACCATTGGCAACTGCTATATATCTAGACTCCGATGAGTGATGAGTTCAGTCGTAAGTGAGAAAAAGCTCAGCCAAATGAAATGCTTCAAGTATTGGAGGATTCTTTTGGCATACCCGATGACATTGAGAGGCATAAGACTAGTTGTGCCATCTTCAGCGCTAGAATGTAGGATGGTGCCTCTGTCATTGATCATGTATTATACATGATCGAGCTGATAGAGCGCTTGAGCAAGCTCAACTTTTCTTACACAAACAACTTAGGAAAGATGCAATATTGAACTCACTGCCCTAGTCTTATCTCCTATTCCTTATACATTATAGAATATCAAAGTCTGAAGTAGACTACCATGGATTACTGGAGTTACTTCAGAACTTTGAGAAGGATCACCAACTCCATAAGGAGTCGGTGAACTTAATGAGAGGTTTGTCTTCTCGTTCTCGATCCTTTGGGAAATAAAAGAAGAACAAGAAGAAGAAAGCCAAGAAGGTGCATGTTCAGGCTAAGACATCTGTGCAAGTTCAGACCCCAAAGACCAAGCCCGATAAGAGTCAAACCAAATGCTTCTTTTGCAAGAAGCGGGGGCATTGGAAGAGGAACTGTCCTCAGTATATTATCTTCCGAGACTCAAATAGAAAGAGAAAGAAGCAAGCTATTGCTGGACAAGATATTTATATGATAACTCCTTGTAATTTCTTTATTTATGATATTACTGACTGAGTATTGGATACTGATATTCCTTACCATATTTGCAATTCATTGTAGGAGTTACAGGTCAATAGAAGATTCGAGCAAGGCGAGAGATTCCTGAACGTTGGAGATGGAAGACTAGTTTCAATTCTAGCTTTAGAAATTTTAAAATTTATATTTGAATCTCGTACCATTGTTCTTAGTGATTGTCATTTTTGTTTTAGTTTTTTTTTAAATATCATTTTTATAGGCCTTTTGGTCATGAACAATTATCAAATTTTAATAAAGAAATGAGTTTGTAATGTCATTATGAATGGTGTTACTGCTTCTATGGATAATTGAATAATGGTGTATATATATTATCACAATCTATTAATATAGTCTATTCTACTGGCAAGCATTCTAGATTAGATAGTGTATCATATATCTACTTATGGCACTATAGGCTAGGTCATATAAATAAGAATAGGATAAATAGGTTAACTCAAGAGAAAATCCTCGAAGTCAATGATTGTGAATTACTTCCAATCTGTGAGTTCTATCTTCTTGGTAAAATGACCAAGTCATCTTTTATTTAAAAAGGTGAGAGAGCCAATGAGCTCTTAGGTCTAGTACATACTGATGTATGTGGACCAATGAGCATAAGTGTCAGAGGTGGATATATCTACTTCATCACTTTCATAAATGATCTATCCAAATATGGATATGTCTATCTGATGAAATATAAGTCAAATTCTTTTGAAATATTCAAATGATTCTGAAGTAAAGTAAAAAAATAAACTAGAAAGAGTATTAAAACTCTTCGATCTGATTAAGGAGGAGAATATCTTTCTGGTGAGTTTCTCACATATCTAGAAAAGAATAAAATTTTCTCCCAATGGACTCCTCTTGGAACACCGCAACATAATGGTGTGTCTGAAAGGAGGAATCAAATTTGTTAGACATGGTCCGATCCATGATGAAATTTGCCAACTTGTCGATATTCTTCTGGAGATATGCACTCAAATCGACTTGTTATCTATTAAATAGGGTTTTAAGTAAGTCTGTAGTTAAAACCCCATATGAGATATGGACAGGACGTAAGCCAGCACTTTCACATCTTAGGATTTGGAGGTGCCCGGCTTATGTCAAATGGTTAGTTATAGACAAACTTGGACCTAGGTCTAATAAGTGTACATTCATAGAGTACCCAAAAAAGATCAAAGGATACTATTTCCACCATGCTAATGAACAAAAGATGATCGTCAGCCTTAGGGCAATCTTTTTAAATAGGAAGTTTCTTGGTGAAGGAACTATTGCCTCTAAGATTGAACTTGATGAAGTTCAACAGATAGAAAGTTCGATACAGAATGTTGAACCTAAGTCGGATTTGATCAGATCAGATCCAAAGCCTAGTGAATCCGCACCATTAAGGTGATTCGGTAGAGTACCCCACCATCGAATAAATACTATAGATTCTTGGTCCAGGATGGTGATCCCATCGAACTCGATGAGAATGATGAGGATCTGATCACCTATGTGGATGCTCTGCAGAGATCCGACTCTGAAAAATGGCTAGAAGCCATGAGATCCGAAATGAATTCCATGAAGCTTAATGATGTATGGACATTAGTTGACCCACCTGAAGGGGTTAAACCCATTCAATGTAAATGGATCTTCAAAAGGAAGAGGGGCATAGATGAAAAGATGGAGATCTATAAAGTTCATCTGGTTGCCAAGGGATATCGTCAATATTATGGTATTAACTATGATGAGACATTCTTTCCTGTGGCAATGCTCAAGTCCATTCGGATCATGCTTGCCATGACTACCCATCTGGACTATGAGATCTGGTAGATGGATGTGAAGACAGCTTTTCTAAATAGAGAGCTGACCGAAGAGGTGTATATGATACAATCTGAAGGATTCACATCTACAGATAAGTTCAAGGTGTGCAAGCTTCAGAGATCCATTTATGGATTGAAGCAAACATCTCGGAGTTGGAACATGCATTTTGATAAAGTGATCAAAATGTATGGCTTTGTTAAGAACAGAGAAGAATCTTGTATTTATAAATGATCAAATAGTCCAACAGTGGTATTTCTTATTTTATATGTGGATGACATTCTCTTAATCGAGAATGATATCTCCGCACTATAAGGAATAAAAATCTGATTATCATCACAGTTCTCCATGAAGGACTTGGATCAAGCATCCTACATCCTAAGGATGAAGATCTATAGGGATAGATCTAAAAGGATGCTTGGTATATCCCAGTCCAAGTACATAGAAACTGTGCTGAAGAGGTTCAGCATAGAAAATTTCAAAAAGGGCTATCTTTCAATAGGCCAAGAAATTTCTCTCTCTAAGAAGGATTGTCCAACAACTTCTGAAGAAAAAAAGTGTATGAGTAGAATTCCATATACTTCGGTAATGGGGTCTATTATGTATGCAATGACATGTACAAGATCAGACCTAGCATACTCACTAGGAGTAGTGAGTAGATACTAGTCTGATCCTAAAGAAAATCACTGAAAGATGGTTAAAACCATCCTTAAGTATTTAAGAAATACTAAGAACCAATGGTTGGTTTATGGTGAGTCAGATTGAAAGTTTGTAGGATTTACCCATACTTAGACAGATCATCGGTAAAGGTAATGAAGTAGACAAAATTGCCTCTAGCCGGCACATCGAATGGGCCGCACACATCAGTATGTACTAGGGCAAGAAGATCTGTGGCCCTCTCCCCATGTCCAACAAAAGGGAGTTTAGTCATTTTGCCTTGAAGACAAGATTCACAAGTTGGATATGACTCAAAAGTCAATGGACTCAATAGCCCATTTTTCTCCAATTTGTTAATCCTATCTTCTGCTATATGACCGAATCTCAGGTGCCATAGATATCTGTCGTTTGGACTATCCCTAGGTCGTTTGGCATTCACGTTTTGCTCGATAGTTAAAATAGGTACATCAATATGCAACTGATAAAGACCATTAACAAGGAAACCATTTGCAATTTTATTTCTTTCATAAAGAATGTTACAATGGTCCTTAAAGAAGGTGATCACATAACCTTCTTGTGCTAAGCATGAAACAGAAATCAAATTCCTGCTAGCTGCAGGCACATAATAACAGTCTTTTAAAACTAAGTCTAAACCAGATGGTAATCGAAGAGGGTATGTTCCCACGGCTACTGCAGCAACTCTTGCTCCATTACCGATGCGTAGGATCATGTCTCCATCCCTCAGCCTCCTGCTATCCTCAAGACCCTGCATAGAAGTGCACAGATGAGCACTAGAACCAGAGTCAAGCACCCAACTGGATGCAGAAGAAACCGTAAGGTTAGACTCAATAACGAGCATACCTCCAGAAGGACCTTCCTTCTTGTTCTTCAGGGTGGCCAGGTAAGTAGGGCAGTTCCGCTTCCAATGGCCGTCGCTGTTGCAATGGAAACACTTTCCTTTGCCATCGACCTTCTTCTTCGGTTCTGCCTTCTTCTTCTTTGATCCTTCCACCTTTTGCTTTTTCACAGACTTCTTTTTCTTTCCATAAGACTTTCTTTTGGAAGAAGTCCGTTCCATAGCAAGAACTGAGCCTTTAGAACCTTTCATAGAAAGCTCAGCGGTAACCAGCATATTCATCAACTCGGCCAAGGAATTTTGAAGTTTATGCATGTGGTAATTCATGATGAATTGCCCATATGCATCAGTCAAGGATTGCAGAATAATATCGTTCTGCAAGTCCAAGTCCAACTTCACACCGAGCTTCTCAAGCTCTTCCATGTCCTTGATCATTGTCAGACAGTGATCTTGGACTGACTGCCCATCACGCATCTTAGCCTTAAAAAGTCATTTTCGTGACTTGATATTTGGCTGCGCGACTCTGTTCACCAAACATCTCCTGCAGGTGAGCCAACATTTGGCGAGCAGTCCCGATATCTTCATGTTGGCGCTGGAGCTCATCAGACATCGAGCCCAACATGTAGTATCTGGCCTTATTGTCTTCGTCAATCCATTTTTCCAGAGACGCTCTCTGTTCAGTGGATGGACGAGCTGGTAAGGTGGGAGGGTCCTGGTCCAAAACATGTGTTAACTTCTCTGAACCCAAAACAATTTTGTAGTTCCTGAGCCAATCTTTATAATTGGGTCCAGTCAGTCTATGTGTGTCTAGGATACGTGCCAGTGGGTTGGACGCAGACATTTTCCTGTAGAGAGTCAAAGATTCTAGTTAGATACTGTAATTTTGACTTGACCAATTTGTTTAGGGATTTTATTTTTAAACAAATTAGCTCCCACTATTTTCTCGGATCCCTACACTCCCTCTGTAGAGATGCGAAAATCTCCGCGATTGATGATTTCTAGTGGGTGGTGCGGTCTCACCAACTGACTCATCACCTCACCTAACAGTTATTGGTGATGGGTTAGCCAATGAGTGAACAACTCTTGTTCAATGATTCTCTAATCATGGTGCACCCAAACTTGGTCTCTAATTCATGAATCTCACCGTATCCGGAATATTGATCCACTCCTTAGTTAAGTCAGACCCACCATTTGCATAGACTGGGTTCCTAATTGGGTCTCTCACCGTATCCGAAATATTGAGCCCAACTCATCCTCCAGCCCATAGCATCCAATGCCTAATAGACATGGTTGCATCTTCCCGGTGCAACTGAGCCACTGTATCCAGCCGAGAACAATCAACCCCGGGAAGGGCCCGCACGTCTACAATGGTGGAAGACCTCAGACTTAATCTTTTCTTAGGGAGAATTGATTCAGGTCTCATTAAACTAGACTTGGCTTAGTCATAACAATTATGACTAACCTAGTGGCATGGGTTCAGCTCGGATTATTGACCACCTCAGATCAGAACTGTGTCAACAGATATGGCCAGGTAAGTGAGACCGGTGGAAGGAATATGCCGTTAACTCGCACAAGAACGCATTCAGGTCGAGTAGCTTCCAATTAAAAACCAGTCGGTCGTCTGTGCCAAACTTACCTTAGACACCAAATTGTTGAGTCAGAACCAATTGGGTTAGCCTACAATCCAGACTCTAACCTCTGAGCCTAATTAGGTCTTGCTTGATCGTGACTCGATCTTGACCCAGACTTAATCCTATTAGGCTGGTCAATTTAAGCATTGTTGATCCCATCTAACCAACTCTTGATTCGGTTTGATCAACCGCTTAGACCTAATTGAGCTACCCAAGCCCGAACCCAGTATTATGAATATGTCTTAGATCTGAAATTCTCAATTTTAGACCTAATTAATATTCCATAAACTTAATTCTTAATTAAGTTGGGTTCATAAACAAAATATGCACAATAAATCCTAGGGTTTCAGGATCTAGGGTTTTGCAGAAAGTAAGTTTTGGGTTTCTGATTAAGGACGAACACGCAGCACCCCTACACGTCATAAGAACACCCCATCGAATGGGAAGAGAGGGCCTTTAAACCCTTCTTCGTTCTTATGACCGGACGGCCAAGAGGAACGCCTTAATCAGGAACATGTAAATCTACAAAACAGTATAGATCTATATCATATATCTCATATACAAATTTAGATCTAATCAAGGCATATTTTGCATACATCTCATGTATCATAATCATGCATGTTTTCAGATCTAAATTATCTCATAATAATCTAAAAAATTAGATTTAAATTGATCTAATCAAAATAAATTCTAATCTAGACAATTATGTAGAACTATTCTACAACTAGTCTAGACATGCATCAATCATATCTCATATGATATTTAAAATTAAATAATTTTTATTTGCTGTTTATCAGATGTTATTATAACACTTATAATATCAGAAAATAGTAAATAAGAAGATCTAAAATATGATTTAATCAGATTAAATCAAAGACATGCAAAACTATTCTATAGAACTATTCTATTCTAGAACTAGTCATGCATATCTTCATGTTCTTAGATCCAAATCATTTAATTTTAATTTTTCTGATTTCAGATCTGATCACATCTCATGTGACATCTGAAATCACTTTATTTTCTAATTAAAATAAAATTAAAATCAGATCTAAACAATTTAGAACCATGGCTCTGATACCAGTTGAAGGGAAATCCTGATTTCCCGGTCCAGGTTCGTCCAGATCTGATTAGATCAAGAGATATATTTCAAAAATTTTCTCTTGATCTCAATCAGATCTTGATATATTTCAGATCTGATTCTTATTATTTTAATAAATAAAATAAAATAAGATAAATTAAATCAAATTTAATTTACCTGATTTGGGTAATCCTATTACCCTGTAGATGATCCTGATTGCAGCGGAAGGTTCTGGATCTTAGCCACGCAAGCGCCTGGCCTCTACCGGTATCCACTCGGGTTGGATCTGGAGATCCTCTTCTTCTCTATCACACCTCCAAAAATCAGATCTGGATCTGATCTGGAGGATCTTCAAAACTCTTTTGAAGATCTGCAGTCGTCCTTTTGCAGCAGCGCAGCCTTCTTGCTTTTGATCGCCTTTCCTTGATCTGAATCGCACCAACCTAAGTCCAAAACTCTTTTGGACGTGGAGAGCAAGGGGAGAAGAGACTATGGCATGGAGAAGGAGGGGAGAGGCAGCCTTGGGGCGTGGGGTTTCTCAATTGAATTGCATTTGAATTAGGGTTGGGCGCAGGGTCTTATTTATAGACCTCTTGTGATCCAACTCCTCTTCCTCTCAACCAATCACAACCCTTTGTGAAATCAGATCTAAATCTGATTGGTTGGAATAGAGACCCCTGGATTCCTCCTTAGAGGGCGCCTAAGACCAGTCAAACTGGATTCTTAGTAGAACTCTGATTGGAATCCAAAAGGGAGGTGGAGTCCTTGTCCAACAAGGACTCCTAGGCGCCTCCTACTTGGGCTCACGCCACCCTTGGCGTGCGCCCTTCTCCTTGCCAGGTTCTGGCAGGGGGACAGGCCCCCACCAGCTCTCCAATAGGTGCATGACATGTGGTCAAAAGTCAAAGGGTCAATGGTCAACGTTTGACCAGTCAAAGGTAGACTTTTGACCAAAGTCAAAGAACAAGAAATGGCAGGTGACCAAAAATGGCAGGTAATGTCTTACAAATAAGACAACCTATTCTGACTTGGACAACCTCCAGTCAGACCATATGAAGGCCTCTGATTGAGCACAAACTCCTTTGGCTCAGTCAGGACAACTTATTTATGATAGTAAAAGAAGAACGTTAGGTTCAATCGAGTGCTAGCACGATTTCCTTGAACCTAATTGAATCTCATTCAGATCAATTGAACTAGATCAGTTCAATTGATGATCACCAGATTCAAACCCTTGTTTGTGTGACCCAGTTAGGTTCAGTTCTGTATGGTAATGGGATATGTCATGATCTCTATCATAGACATCATCGAAACTCCTTTCGATGGATCAGAACTCTTCTGATTCGAACAGCTAGAATGATCGATCATCTAAATCATTCTAATTGCTCCCAAAATCCACCAGTGACACCTAGCAGTATATGGTGGCAACCCATCAGAGCTGAATGCGAACCTCTTGGTGCAGCTACCTGTGTGATTAAGTTCTTCTATCTTGAGCCCCGATCAGATTAGGGTTAAGGTGAACTCGTCAAACCCTAGTCTCTGTCATATGATGTAATCATTCGATTCGAGTCCAATGTGAAAATCTAAATAGAAACTCTTTCTATTATTTCACTCTGCCATGGCCATGGGCTTCTGGACTTGATTCTCATGATCATCATAGGGCTGCTCCTCTACCACCGAGGTAGATAGATTCCATCTTGATGCAATCCAGTTCCTACAATGAACATGCTATAGCCAACATACACCTCAGGGTTCCATATGGCTAGGAGACCGAGTAATGGTGTAGTCAAACTATAACACCCTCAAGGTGAACTGCCGATGCATCTCAGGTCAAAGAACCAGACACACTACTGCAGCATCGAGTCAGTCATTGACGAGAAGGTAGACTTCCCTAATGACTACTCGAGGTGGTCACGCTCAGTGCCCTCGTTCTCTAACGAGTACCTGTACTCTCGCTCCGGTGTCTCCACACCGTAGACTCAAGACTCATCTACTAAAGAGAAGCGATCGTACACCAACCTTCCGGATCAATCACCATCCTCGTGATGATCCTATGGTCGGGAGCTGTTTATGAGTTAATAATGATTATTCATGTCTTAAATTTTCAACTCTTGAAAATATGAATTATCATTACCATTAACTCAAAGGATGTATCACAGACACTAAATACACATGTGTGATAGAAAATAACCCATTTCATTAATTATAGTCAAAATTATAATTTTGCCCCTAGAAGTGTATTACAAGTGTCAGCCAATTCTGGCTTCTAGGGCACATATATCTAACAATCTCCCACTTGTCCTAAAGCCAATTGGCTACAAGTCTAAGTCCCATCTTCTCAAGGTGGGCTTCGATCTTCTGCTGGCCCAACGGCTTTGTAAGTGGGTCTGCCACATTATCTGCGGAGTTGACTCTCTTGACCTCAACGTAACCTTTCTCAAGTAATCGCGGATATGGTATTTTGGAACTCTTCCAGCACACAAACAGTCTGCCAGATGTCGACTTTCGATCATCTATATCGGACATGAAGTCCGAGTCTGTGTATCCCTGAACTTGGAGTTCTCCATTACCAAAGACCAACATCATATCCTTAGTTCTTCTCAAGTACTTAAGGATACATTTCACAGAAGTCCAGTGTTCTTCACCTGGATTTGACTGATATCTGCTTGTGACACTCACAGCATGGGCTATATCAGGTCGTGTACATAGCATGGCATACATGAGGCTCCCTATTGCAGAAGCATAAGGGATCTTGCTCATGCGTTCTATTTCCTCAGGTGTGCTGGGGCACATCTTCTTGGAAAGATGAATACCATGTCTGAAGGGTATTAATCCCCTCTTAGAGTTTTCCATACTAAACCTCTTTAGTACTTCCTCTATGTACATCTTCTGTGAAAGTCCTAGCATCCTATTCGGTCTATCCCTATAGACCTTAATTCCTAGAATAAAGGATGCTTCACCTAGGTCTTTCATGGAGAATTCCTTGGACAACCACATCTTGACTGATGTCAACATGGGAATATCATTCCCAATAAGGAGGATGTCATCCACGTACAATACGAGGAAGACAACAGCGCTCCCACTGACCCTTTTGAAAACACATGGTTCCTCTTCATTTTTGATGAAACCAAACTTTTTGATCACATCATTGAAACGAGTGTTCCAGCTCCGAGATGCTTGCTTAAGTCCATATATGGACCTTTGCAGCTTGCAAACCTTGTGATCAGTATCACTGGATGTGAAACCTAGCGGCTGTTCCATATAGATATCTTCCTCAAGATATCCATTTAGGAATGCCGTTTTCACGTCCATTTGCCATATTTCATAATCGAAATAGGCTGCAACAGCAAGCAATGTGCGGATGGATTTTAGCATAGCTACCGGGGAAAAGGTATCCTGATAGTCAATGCCTTCGCGTTGACTATAACCTTTTGCCACCAGTCTAGCCTTGAATGTCTCCACATTCCCATCTGCACCAATCTTTCTCTTGAAGATCCATTTACACCCAATAGGTACTATACCTTCTGGTGGATCTACCAAGGTCCAGACTTGGTTTGAGTGCATCGAGTCGATTCTCTGACTTCATTGCCTCAAGCCATTTCTCGGAGTCGATATCTGATATCGCCTCGTTGTAGGTTTTGGGATCATCACCATGAGCACCATTACCTATGAGGAACATTTCCTCTACATCCTCTGAAATAATACCTAAGTATCTTTCAGGGGGACGGGAAACTCTTTCCGATCTACGAGGTGGAGGAGGTAGTGTTCTTATTGGCTCAACCTGATTTGGTTCCACTTGGTCCTTAGCTCGTTCTGCTTGTGAGACTTTCTCATCAAGCTTAATCTGCTTTCCAATGCCGCTATCTTGAATAAACTATTTTTCAAGAAATATGGCATGTCGACTCACAATCACATTGTGGTCTTCTGGAATGTAGAAATAGTATCCTAATGACTCTTTAGGATATCCTATGAATCGAGCTCTAAAGGACCTAAACTCTAACTTGTCCGCTTGTTGTCTTTTGACATGAGCCGGACAACCCCAAATTCTGAGATGACTCAGACTTGGTTTCTTACCGTGCCATATCTCATACGGTGTGGTAGGAACGGTTTTAGAGGGAACCCTATTCAGTAAATAGATTGAAGTTAATAATGAATGTCCCCAAAGAAAATCAGGGAGGTCTGTGAAGCTCATCATGGATCGAACCATATCCAATAGAGTCCGATTTCTCCATTCTGAAACCCCGTTGAGTTGAGGTGTTCCTGGTGGAGTCCATTGAGAGACTATGCCATTTTCCTTAAGATAGTCTAGGAATTCCCGGCTAAGGTATTCACCTCCTCGATCTGATCGAAGAACCTTAATGGGTTTTCCAGTTTGTTTTTCTACTTCATGTCTGAATTCTTTGAACTTTTCAAAAGCTTCAGACTTGTGTCTCATAAGATACACATACCCATACCTAGACAGATCATCGGTAAAGGTAATGAAGTAGACAAAATTGCCTCTAGCCGGCACATCGAATGGGCCGCACACATCAGTATGTACTAGGGCAAGGAGATCTGTGGCCCTCTCCCCATGTCCAACAAAAGGGAGTTTAGTCATTTTGCCTTGAAGACAAGATTCACAAGTTGGATATGACTCAAAAGTCAATGGACTCAATAGCCCATTTTTCTCCAATTTGTTAATCCTATCTTCTGCTATATGACCTAATCTCAGGTGCCATAGATATCTGTCGTTTGGACTATCCCTAGGTCGTTTGGCATTCACGTTTTGCTCGATAGTTAAAATAGGTACATCAATATGCAACTGATAAAGACCATTAACAAGGAAACCATTTGCAATTTTATTTCTTTCATAAAGAATGTTACAATGGTCCTTAAAGAAGGTGATCACATAACCTTCTTGTGCTAAGCATGAAACAGAAATCAAATTCCTGCTAGCTGCAGGCACATAATAACAGTCTTTTAAAACTAAGTCTAAACCAGATGGTAATCGCAGAGGGTATGTTCCCACGGCTACTGCAGCAACTCTTGCTCCATTACCGACGCGTAGGATCATGTCTCCATCCCTCAGCCTCCTGCTATCCTCAAGACCCTGCATAGAAGTGCACAGATGAGCACTAGAACCAGAGTCAAGCACCCAACTGGATGCAGAAGAAACCGTAAGGTTAGACTCAATAACGAGCATACCTCCAGAAGGACCTTCCTTCTTGTTCTTCAGGGTGGCCAGGTAAGTAGGGCAGTTCCGCTTCCAATGGCCGTCGCTGTTGCAATGGAAACACTTTCCTTTGCCATCGACCTTCTTCTTCGGTTCTGCCTTCTT